>OZ023207.1:11927411-12375942 GCA_963995525.1 Escarpia spicata | reverse complement strand
CATCCAGAAAATTACTCTGGATGGCAGTTGGACAAGGGAAGCCTTTTGGCTTATCGAGAGTCCAATACTTTTTATCTACATGTATCCCGCCTTTTTAAGGTGTGTGTCGATTTTATTTTTAAACATATTCACGCTACTAGCACCAACACAATCAGGAGATAATCTGTTCCATGCATTTACAGTCCTTTGTGAGAATGAGAACTTTCTTATATCTAATCTACACTGCTCCTTTACTAATGTAGCTTCATGTCCTCTGGTCCTTCTATCTTTCTTAACTGAGAAAAAAATGTTTCTATCAATATTTTCATAACCATTCAATATTTTAAACACTTCTATGTGATCTCCTCTCAATCTCCTGGTCTCTAGTGTTGTTAAACCACATTCTTTTAGGCGTATTTCGTAACTAAGATCCCTCAGATTTGGTATCATTTTAGTCGCTCTCCTCTGTACTCTTTCTAGCATATCTATGTCCTTCTTGCGATATGGCCTCCATGCTTGTATACAATATTCTAAATGAGGCCTAACTATTGTTTTTTACAGCGGTACTATTAATTCTTTTTTCTTATACGCTATATTTCGCCTAATTAATCCAAGGATTTGATTTCCCTTTGACGCTGCAATTCCGCACTGCTCTGAAACCTTCATATCAGCACTAATGGTTAACCCTAAGTCCTTTTCTTTTACAGTAGTACTTAGAACAGTACCCCCCATTTTATATTTTACCTCTTCATTCCCATGACCTGTGTGGAGGCATTTACATTTCCCAAAATTGAACAGCATTTGCCACTTTTCAGACCATTTGATCAACCTATCAAGATCATCTTGTAAATGCTGTCTGTCTCCATCACTTTTAATCCTTCTAAACACTTTTGTATTATCCGCAAATTATAACACCTTGCTTGCTATATCATCGTCCAAATCGTTGATATATATTAAGAATAATATAGGTCCTAGTACTGATCCCTACAGACAGACAGACAGACAGACAGACAGACAGACAGACAGACAGACAGACAGACTTAATGTTTTATGTGATGGGGCTTACTTTTTACTGACCAAAATTTCGGAACCAACTTCTACGATTTCACACACAAAATTGGTGCTACGCAACAGCAAAAGGAGCTGCATAATTGGTTCTAAGCGTATTTGGCGAAACAAACAAAATAGTAGCGTTGTTTCTACCTCAACAGACGTAACATATCGTTGGAGAAGGGCGAGACTTACTACGGATTTGTGCTGGGAACGCGCTACAACAGGTGCGGAATCAGGAAACAGGTCTAGTAGCGATATATCTTTTAATACACACACACACACACATATATATATTTATATATATATATATATACATATAAACGCGCGCGCACGCACGCACACAAATGCACGCACACGCACGCACACACACACACACACACACACACACACACACACACACACACACACACACACACACACACACACAAATACACACAATGCATGCCCTGCGACGTCTTCCTTCGTTCGTAGGCAGCATTACTGGGACTACAAGGGACTGTTTGAGTACGGCCTTTGTCTCCCCCGCAACCACCCGGTCGGTGCCTTCACTGTCAATACGAAGGGACTGGAGCGCCTCCTGGCGGGAGACTACGACCAGGCCGTGGGCATGGAGAGGAGAGGCAGAGGTATCGTGTCTTACACAGTGGCGCAGTGGATAGAGAATCGGACTCTCAATCGAGAGAACCCGGTTTAGAATCCTGTGCTGTCGTGTTGAACCTTGTGCAATTCTGTTCACTCTACATTCACTCAGATGTACGAGTTCGTACTTGGCTTTAGACAGTGGTGAATATTTCTGTATGAACAGTCTTCGCGCATTAATTGCAGCTTGGCTGAATGCTTCCCACAGAAGTCGCGATGGTGTTCGATTGAACAGACCTGCCAGGGAATACAGTTAAAGCACCTTGAACAGTCTTGGACTGGATACTAGCTGCGCTATATAAGAACTTACCTTTCCTTTGTTTTTCTTTACCTGAGCTGAACAGTTGGTAGTCAGCGGAGCCGTCACTGTTAACAAGCTGCTGGTCCACATAATGAGGACGTCTGTAAACCGCGGAACAACATGGAACTGGTGTATAAGGGGCATGAGACTGACACTTCATGCATAACTAAATATTTATGCAGTACAACCATTCTGGCAATATGAAGGCATACTATCTAGATTAAGGTATATTTTTATGCGAAGGAACGTCGCGGAACAACAATAAAATGACATAGCAGCCATGATTTTACTAGTGATTGCCAGAACCGCCGTCAAACGTCAATCTTCGTTCCATCGCCGTTCCGTCTCATGAATGTATAACATTAAAACAATAAAATGTTTTCTGCCTGTTTACCAAGAATTGAACGATCATAACTTCACTATTTACTCGTGAAGCTGCAGTGACTGTCTTGGTGAACTTTTTTTATATGACAAGGTTGTGTACGTTGTCTACAATCTTGAAATGTTTTAATGTCGTCAGCCAACTGTGTCGCTGACGAAGCTGGTGGACTACAGGTCAACGCCCGTGAGTGACCTAATTTGGTAAACTGCAAGGCATTGTTCTACCGTTGGCGGCGATGTGCCAACAGGACGTCTTTCTGGCTTTACGTCCTAACACCAGGGGTGTCAGTCCTCGATTACCTGACACAGTGTATTCATTGATCAGACGTCTAGGACTGTCCACGGGGCGTCCAACTCTGCGCGGCAGACGTGGGGGCACGCGCCAACAGCGCGCGATCCGAACGCGGATTACCAGCCGTTTTGAAGATCCTTCACGTTCTGTATGTCGGCAACGCAGTGTCAGCGTGAATCTGGTAAATCTAAGAGCCGCCCCTGTTATGCCACACGATACGCTATTCGTCAATGTGGCATTACTGAATGCTCGTTCCATGTGCAATAAAGCTCTTAAAATCAACGAATACATCGTTGAACACAAATGCGACATCTTAGCGATAACCGATACGTGGTTAAGGAAGACTGGTTACGAAGTTGTTATTGCTGAAGTGACCCCCCCCCCCCACCCGGGTTCCTCTTCCAGCACGTGACACGATCTTCTCGTCGTGGTGGCGGTGTTGGAATCTTGCACCTTTTGAATACCACTGAACTTCTCCGTATGCAGTTCTCTGCAGCTCATTCTATATCCTTCAACATGTGTGTCATCTACCACCCGTCTGCTTCAAGTAAGGCATCTGGAACTTCGTCTGAATTTTATGCTGAACTTGAATGCTTATTTGCAGAAGCATCTGTTTCCGTTATACCAACGCTCCTTGGCGCTACGTACACGCCAAGACCAACTCGCCGCATCCGTGGTATGACGCTGAGGTCGACGAAGCAAGAGAGACGAGGCGAACATGTGAGAATCTGTGGAGAAGAACAAAACTCGAAATACACCGCCAATTATACGTCGCCGCTCGCGACGACTGCACTACAATGACAGCTAGTAAGAAAACCGAATATTATCGCGGACAATTACAGAACGCTAATAACAAGAACATGTTTCGCATTCTGAGATCACTCGACGTACACAAAATGCAACTTCCTGAATTCTGCTCAGTGAAGGAAGGATGTGATACATCCTCACGTTTCTTCCAAGAAAAGATCGAGTAATTACTTATTAACACTTGCACTGCTGCATTGCCGTTGACCCGAGAGAGGACGAGACACCTTGTTTTACTGACCCAATTCAAGTGTTCGAGCCAATAACTACAGCCGAAATCACTAATATTCTTGGCACTGCGGATAAGACATGCTCACTTGATCCACTACCAACTGAGCAACTAAATGACAACATGGAAAGTATCGTGCCTAACATCACACATATTGTAAACGCCTCACTCGATGATGCAGTCATATGCTTGTGCTTCTTAGACTCATTTTTTCGACTCTCTTGTCCAATGTGGCATAGTTTAGTCTGTGCATTGGTTAGTTTTATATCTCTTTTATATCTCTTATGTATTAATTAACCTATTTGTATATTTATTTTATATTTAGTTAAATGAATTTGCAATGTTTTTTTCTACATAAAACTGTAGCTGTGATCATTATTTTGGTATATTTATTTAATTACTGTATTTATTTGTATTTTACTAATATTAATTTTATAAGAATTGTTTTTTAGAAAATGCATGTTTATTTAGCCATCATTATTACCTCTATCTGGGTTCTACATGTTGTAAAGCGCCACGAACAATTTATAATTGGATCTGGCGCTATATTAAATAAAATATAGTATTATTATATATTGAATTGTGCATGAAGTATTCGATGTGAAGCACTCATCGAACGCTAGAGAGGTGTTCCATCGGTTCCGCCTTGTTCCGCGTGGTTCCGCGGTTTACCCAGGCCTACCCATTATATTAAGCGTACATATGCTTGCATTGTCAGTTTTGGACGTATGCATTGCGATATTTCGTGAAACGGTCATATGAACCGGTATTTCTTTAGAGTTTCCAACCCGACCAAGAAGTTAATAAACTGAATAAACTCATGCTGGAATTTCGAAAAAAAATAGAAGCGCTCTATTTCTTTCCAAGGTTCGTAGACGAATTCCTGGAAGTTTGGTGCCCGAAATGCAGTGTCTGAGAGGACAAGTTTAGTATGCCCACAGTCATTCACATCGATATCACAGGCCTCGGAACGTATACGCTGATCGAACATAAGCACTAACCTTTCGCGTGTGCATGCCTTTGTGCGCGCATGCTCAATATGCAAAAGCCTAGTTCCGCTAATTTTCAGTACGAATTATCGACTTCAGCCAAGTACAGAGGCTCCAGCTGTATTCACTAGGTTCCGACGCCATCCATACGTTCGTACGTACGTACGTACGTGCGTGCGTGCTTGCGTGCGTACGTACATACATGCATACATGTGTACGTACGTAGATACAAAAATACACACATACATACGTACGGACTGACGTATGTATGTACGTACGGATGGACGGACGGACGTAGGCACTCAAGCACGCACACATACACATACACATACATAGACACAGACACAGACACATACACATACACATACACATACACATACAAACACACACACACACACACACACACACACACACACACACACACACACACACACACACACACACACACACACACACACACAAACACACACATAGATACGCACGCACGCACACACACGCACACACACGCACACACACGCACACACACGCACACACACGCACACACGCGCACACACGCACACACACACACACGCACACACACGCACACACGCGCACACACGCGCACACACGCGCACACACGCGCACGCACACACACGCACACACACCCACACACACGCACGCACACACACACACACACACACACATGGCGTCGTTGCAATATATGTTAGTTTCGAGTAATTGCTTTTGCTGTGACCATCATTATTGCAATTATTATGTCAAAATTAAAAAATGCTGGACTCTCGGTAAGTCAAAGAACACCTTCGCGACATGATGAGCACGTTGTTTAGAGTTTTATAAATATTAACAATGCTACCCAGCATTTTCTAAAGGCACCGTCGTCTGCGATGTCTGCTCTGATTGCATAGAGATCTTTTTCAATCTTTTAATGAATACGTTTCGCCCCACTCAACACTGTTATTAGCAAGATCAGCGCAATATTACGTCATGGTCATTACCATCAGCGGCGTACATAGCCACGTCTCACTAACACGTCGGTGTTTCTCAGCGCGCTGGAAGAAGGGTCAGATGGCATTCAAGGTAGCGGCGATGATGCGCACGGACGTTGCTTTGGGCAAGGACGCGGACGCAGCGGAGAAGGGTTCGCTTAAAAGTGCAGCGAGGAAGACGAACAGAGCGTCCACCCGGAGTCGCCTCTCCTGTCGCGCCTCCACGGCATCCGGGCAGAGAGACTGGCTGTGCTACCGGCGCGTCGCCGGTGAGTAATAATAATAGCAAAAATAATAATATTCAAGATTCTATCTCTTTATTGTACATATTTAAAACATTGCATTAATAATAATATATAAATAATAATAATAACAAAAAGATATTGTGCCTAAATACTTGGAAACCAAGCTCAGAGGCGCATCAAAACAAAATCATTGGTCAATCTGAAAATCAGTAAGTATTATTGAAGTTGTCAAGAGATGGATGCATCAGAGAGCTATGATGGATAAGCAAGGTTATAAAGGTAATTATAAGTTGTTAAATGACTGCGGAATTGGGTAATACTTGTATGTAGGAAGTCTTGCGTGGAGTCGGTCGACCGAACTTAATCAGCCATTTACATTTTCAATCGGAAAACTGGAACTTTGAGAGACTGTGAAGGGTGGATTTTATTTCAGCTTTTAGCACGCTTATATGTCATAGCGGCCATCTTCAATTTCAAATGACACGCGTTGTATTCGGTAACTAGTTGTCATAGCTGACCGAAAATTGGTTTGCAGTTACCTTGTATAATCCTAAGGTTCATAAGATTATTAGCGCCTTTTTCAACTGGTTTTTTTTATATTTTTTTTATTAATTTCGTTAACATAAATGGCAGTGTTCATTTTGTACAAAGAAGTCACAAGTCCCACCCGCAGACAGTTCTAAACATTTGAGTATTTGTTGGTATTATTTGTGCAACGATATCACCCACAGTCGTTCCAGACGAGTTTGATAAAACGTACGGTGTGACTTCTAGGATGGTAGCAAAGCCTCAAACTGGCCTAAGCATTTATTAAAGTTAGGTAAGTCGAGTGATACAACATGAGAAAAAACACTAGACATTACATCGGGAGTCACACGTTTCTGTTTTTGTGTGTGCGTAAATTGAAACAAAATAATAGGCTAACACCTTCATACTAGACGTACCCAGTACCTGGTACGTCGCTATTGGTTTAGGTATACGTAAAAATTTGCGTGGGGGGTTTTGTTGAAAATTTTCGTCGTAACTTCATCGTATTGTAATCTAAAGCGGGGGCACTTTCCATTCGTCGTTATCACAGACATATTTATATTAAGGAAATATTGTGTCTTAGCGCACTTTTGAAGTCCATATAGCGACCCGGTTTGCGTTAGCTTGCACCGCTGCGGTCGTGCATTACCGCACCGCGCACGTAAATTGAACGATATAGCAGCGTATGTTGATGCAAACCGGGGCGCTATATACGCCTCAAAAGTGCTCTAAGACGCAATATTCTTCAACGTAAATATGCCTGGGATAATGTTTAATGATGGAACTAACGCACGAGGTATCAAAGTTGGACAACACTCAAGTAGTAACGGCGAAATCGAGGTGGGTCCGGATTCGACACATAAATGCCCAATTATGCTATGCTTGCTGGGATGGCATTGTACTGGTCATGTCCAGGTCAGGAGTCGCTCGTGGTGGACGAGAGTCCACTCGCCGTCGACGAACGTATGCTGCGGCTACAGAGGGCGGGGTACGCACAGATCAACGTCATGATACAGGGTAACACACGTTTCACTTCTACCGAGCAGGCTGCAACGACAGACGACTCACGGTAGGTGGCGTTGTTTTGTCCCGTCGCCATTTTCTTTTCGTTGGGAGTATAATATTACATATTTACTTATAATCGAGGGTGCGTAGCAGTGTAGGTTAACGGTTTCCTCTTGAACCACCAGCGTCAAACTTTCAGGGATTAATTTAATCTACCTAACAGCCGGCCCTAGAATAGGAAGTAAGACCTATATATTTTCAAAATATCCCATATATATCAAGATTATCACGTCTTATGGGGGTAAATCAGTTGTTCGGAAGGTAAAACGCAATGTGCGCGTAACACGTAAAACGTAACCTATGCTTCGAGAAAACGACTCCTGCGTCATAAACTAGCCAACATGAAGTAGACGCTGACACAATAATGCTAATGTCTACCCTCACGCCACTATCACTGCAATACGAAGATTATTTGACGATCTACACTTTTACGACTATCGATGGACGTCACATTATCTCCAACCTTCGTCTTTTTGAACAAACAACGCGTATCTGCGAGTGCAATTTGGTGTTTTTGTAACGATGCAGTGTAATCTACAAAGGCAACCTGTCAGATGACAGACCATTGTGCTAGTACTTTCAGTATGTTTTAAAAATGTGCGCGCGCGGGTGTGCGTGTGTGTGTGCGTGAGTGCATGCGTGCGTGTGTGCTATGCTTGCTGGAATGGCATTGTATTGGTCATGTCCAGGTCAGGAGTCGCTCGTGGTGGACGAGAGTCCACTCGCCGTCGACGAACGCATGCTGCGGCTACAGAGGGCGGGGTACGCACAGATCAACGTCATGATACAAGGCAACACACGTTTCACTTCTACCGAGCAGGCTGCAACGACAGACGACTCACGGTAGGTGGCGTTGTTTTGTCCTGTCGCCATTTTCTTTTCGTTGGGAGTATAATATTACATATTTACTTATAATCGAGGGTGCGTAGCAGTGTAGGTTAACGTTTTCCTCTTGAACCGCCAGCGTCAAACTTTCAGAGATTAATTTAATCTACCTAATAGCCGGCCCTAGAATAGGAAGTAAGACCTATATATTTTCAAAATACCCCATATATATCAAGATTATCACGTCTTATGGGGTAAATCAGTTGTTCGGAAGGTAAAACGCAATGTGCGCGTAACACGTAAAACGTAACCTATGCTTCGAGAAAACGACTCCTGCGTCATAAACTAGCCAACATGAAGTAGACGCTGACACAATAATGCTAATGTCTACCCTCATGCCACTATCACTGCAATACGAAGATTATTTGACGATCTACACTTTTACGACTATCGATGGACGTCACATTATCTCCAACCTTCGTCTTTTTGAACAAACAACGCGTATCTGCGAGTGCAATTTGGTGTTTTTGTAACGATGCAGTGTAATCTACAAAGGCAACCTGTCAGATTACGGACCATTGTGCTAGTACTTTCAGTATGTTTTAAAAAAGTGCGCGCGCGGGTGTGCGCGTGTGCGCGAGTGAGTGAGTGCGTGCGTGCGTGCATGCGTGCGTGTGTGTGTGCGTGTGTTATGTACTGTATTTGTCCGCGTGTATTGCAATGCATAATATAAAACATAATGCATGCATACACTCTAATAGAAGTACTGTGCATTTAATATTTATAATACCATGTCTACCATGCACAGAAATATTAATGATTTCTTATGTATGCTACTTCGCCAGCGTCTCGCCAAACTACAGCTTCGTGCAATGTGCAAAGGGCCAATTAACTTGATGTGAAATCTTCTTCTACAGCGACGTGCATACACATGGCGCCCCCCCTCGATTGACGCAGTGAGTGACGCGAGGATTGACTCCCGCAAACACCGCATGGCTCTACTGAGACAGGCTGAGATCCGACAGGCTGTTAACCTGAGGCTTGCGAGCGCCAGCAACCACAGCGTCGAGCAGGGAGATCACGTCGTCACGAAGAAGGCGGTCGTGCCGCAGAAAGTTGCACAGATGCCCTCCGTCAGAGGGAATTCACGGCGATTGTTGTTAACGAACTGAACGAGTCATGCATTGGTCATTGACGCTGAATGTAATTGCATTTATAAGAATTATAACTAGTAGACTCTTGTCTTGGCATATTTTCGAACTTCGAACATATACAAGTTTGTGATGAAATAAAAACATACATGTTTTGGTGATGAAATAAAAATGTCAGTTTTACGGCATATACATATATATATATATATATACCTATATTTTATATATATATTATATATATATATATATGTATATATATATAATTATATCCATCTTCGTCCAACAGAGTTGCATGCAATTCTTGGTTTGTTACAGACCCCCCCCCCCCCCCCCCCATCTAAGAACATGGTGAGATACTGGCTCCCATGATAAGACGGTAAGAAAGTAAGAAAACAGAGCATTCTCGTTTATGGCTTCGCCTTTCGTGCACAAGCTTTCGTTGCACAGTTCTGCATGCAACATAATTGTGTTCAGTGATCCATTTGAAGCTCGAGGTTTGCTACCTGTTTGCTATCACTTCTGCAACTAAACGGTTTGATCCAAGATTGACTTCGCTTATATCCGAGATACAATTTTTACAGTTCATATCCTCGTGTTATATATGGTTCATATCCGGGATACAATGTTTACCGCTGATATCCTCGTGTTATATATGGTTCATATCCGGGATACAATGTTTACCGTTGATATCCTCGTGTTATATATGGTTCATATCCGGGATACAATGTTTACCGTTGATATCCTCGTGTTATATATGGTTCATATCCGGGATACAATGTTTACCGTCGATATCCTCATGTTATATATGGTTCATATCCGGGATACAATGTTTATCGTCGATATCCTCGTGTTATATATGGTTCATATCCGGGATACAATGTTTACCGTCGATATCCTCGTGTTATATATGGTTCATATCCGGGATACAATGTTTACCGTTGATATCCTCGTGTTATATATGGTTCATATCCGGGATACAATGTTTACCGTTGATATCCTCGTGTTATATATGGTTCATATCCGGGATACAATGTTTACCGTTGATATCCTCGTGTTATATATGGTTCATATCCGGGATACAATGTTTACCGTCGATATCCTCGTGTTATATATGGTTCATATCCGGGATACAATGTTTATCGTCGATATCCTCGTGTTATATATGGTTCATATCCGGGATACAATGTTTACCGTCGATATCCTCGTGTTATATATGGTTCATATCCGGGATACAATGTTTACCGTTGATATCCTCGTGTTATATATGGTTCATATCCGGGATACAATGTTTACCGTTGATATCCTCGTGTTATATATGGTTCATATCCGGGATACACCGTTTACCGTTGATATCCTCGTGTTATATATGGTTCAACTTGTTAAACTCGTTTTTCCTCGCCAAGGATGAGTCTCATTCATCCAACTAGACATGGCTTGAATCTTTACTAAATCGATCCTTTCCGATTGCACGGGACTGCCTGTGTTCAGGCTTTCGTGTGTCATTCGACGGTGCATCTTAAATGTGACATGTTACACGCGAGTAGTGGCAGTGCAATGGTTAGGACACCCGCCTCGCATGCCAGAGCTTGGGATTCAACTCCACGACCGGACAGGACCAGTACATTGTGTGTAAAAACCTGGCCCTCAAATTTAGGGCCTGTGTAAACCTATCCTTCGTAAGTCGGGGGCCACGTAACTATGAGTAATGTTTGTCCCGTCTCAATTAAGGACGTAAAAGAACCATTGAGGACAACAAGGACCATGACACTGCCGCACTGGCCACCCACAATGCCAGCATAGATAGTCGGTATGGCGATAACGTTAAAATGACATCATTTTAACCATAATAATATGTATATCCTGATTATAGGCGGCCAACAGAACGTTGCTGGGCCCTGAAAACAACTGAAAAAGGTTATTACAAATGAATCATTGAAGTATCAATACATGCTAAGCCTCGTGTCACCTCCTGGACAAACCCGAATTACCCCGTGGGGTCATTACCCACAGGTTGTTGCATTAGAACAACAAGCAAGCGTTAGTTATCAGCTGGGCCAGACACGTGACTACACTGGAATGACGTCACAAACGCCACCTGGAAACGGTAATCCAAACGGCAGCGGACAAAGACAACCACGAGGATGACCGATCACTGGCGGCCCGGCGCCAGTCTTGGTTGCTGTTGTTAATTAACAAAGGAGAAAACCAATATAATTTACAAGAAACTGTAAAGGATAATTATTAAGTACAGTAGTTAAAGGGCCTAATTGTCTACTTATTAATGTAAAATGTATTAATTTAAAGTTTGTATAAGTTATGCGTCGGGGAAGTCTCGCAAACCTGGGAAGGTAGGTGACTAGACTGCCTAAAAACTGCACAACACGAGCCGTGTGCGAGAAACGACAGAACGACAGGGAGCATTCATTTCTATAATACCAGTCCGGACGCACCCAGGACTTTGTATACAGTTTCTTGCGTTCTACATCATGTTACCAGTTTGAACAAAATCCGTCTTCCGCCAGACTCAAAAAGGTGAGCATTTATATATATATATATATATATATATATATATACAAATAAATGCGTCGCATCCTTATTGGCATTGTCGCTCGGTCCGTTGTTGAGAGGAATGGTACAAACGGCATATTATGGTCTGTTTCCAATGTGAACTGTAAGCCGGTGACATATTCAGATAACCGTTCGCACGCCCTGCTGTTCTACCACAGTTTACCTCTTCTCCGTTTCTGACAGTTTCTTGAAGCGTAGAAGGTGGGCCGACGAGAATCGTCTTCTTGGACCTGCCGAACCGACGCATGGGGCAATGAATCTGTAGCTACGATCGTCTGACGTGAACATAGTGGACAGGAACTTCTGTGGAGAGCAGAATTGTTTTCAACTGCGTGAAGGCTTGCTGTTGAACATATCTTGGAACAAACAAATGAAAACACGTCATCAATCAAAATCAAGTCATGCGTGTAATTCACATAGATAATGACCCAATATAAAGAAAACAACTTTGAATAGGCGTAAATGTGAAGTTGTAAACTTATTAATGATAATGATGAATCCGAAGTTGTCTGTGCTGCCGAATGTGTGAGAGATCTTGGTGTTTACTTAGATAAACACCTTGACATGACGGCGCAGATTTCTCGTACAATTAGTACCTGTTCACTGCATTTACGTAACGTCGGCCAAATTCACAGTTACCTGCCACGCTAAGACTATTGCAATTCGCTTTTATTTGGCACTTCTGCCAAGAACTTGGGCCGACAGTGCGTTGCCACTACTGCGCCAACTCCACTGGCTGCCTGTCCAGCAACGGATTACCTACAAAATATCAGAACTTAAATGCTGAACTCTCGCCACAATATATGCAGACACTTGTGTCAGTTTGCAAACCAGCCAGACATCTTCGTTCTGTTGAGAATAACAATCGTGTCGTTGCGAGAGCCCAAACTAATATTTATTTTTTATTATATTTATTTATTTATCTGTTATTGCAAGTTCGCGGTATGTTTGGTGTGACTGTATGTTTTAACACCAAGTCACATTCCTAATTGACATGTATTTTATGTCAATAATGGCCATAAACTATCTGTATCTCAAAGGCTCATCTTTTTATTACGGCGAACACTGCTTGAATAACTGCAGAAACATTTTATTTTAAGTTATTCATATTTTTATCTTGATTTTTTAATAGAAGAAAGAACATTTTTAAGTACTTATTTTAATATGAGAATTGATTTTTTCATCTTCTGATATTTACACAGCATTATTATCTTAATTTATTTATTCTTCCGTGAATGGATTGAAGATCCGGTTTCTTTGTTGTTATAATATTACATAATTACCTCACAAGAAACTTCTCTTCTTTTGAATATTTCGACTGCTTCTCGCAATCGTCAATGGCAGAATTACATTACGGATGTGTCACGTGATCACTGTCATGTCATTTAGACGGTTGCGTAGGGCCTCTGTAATTGTTATGTAAGTCACCAGACGCGGGTAGCTAGAGCCACACCCAGTCAGTCGGATGGACGGTTAGTAAAGCTATCCAGCGCAGTTTGCACTGGGCCACACAGATGTACATTCAGTTTTCTTGGCTCCGTATTACGCATATCAGTATATAGGGCTTGATGAGTTACCTTTTCACGTTTATGTATTATATATAGTTATGATATTAGAAGTATGTGTAAATTAATTTATATTATATAAAAGTCACGGGTCCTTGGATGAAGAGGTCGACGCAAGGATCTGCAAGGCCAGCCAGCCACTTGGTCGCTTGCGCACCAAAGGTGTTGAGTCACCACCACACCCGGATGTCAACTAAATTGTTGGTATATAGAACCGTCGCCCTCTCATCTCTCCTTTATGGTTGTGAGACATGGACACCCTACAGGCGCCACATCAAGAAGTTGGAAGCTGTCCACACGCGCAACCTCAGGTCTATACTCCATATCCGCTGGCAAGACCGGGTGACAAACCTTGAGGTGCTCG
Source organism: Escarpia spicata (assembly GCA_963995525.1). Taxonomy (NCBI): domain Eukaryota; kingdom Metazoa; phylum Annelida; class Polychaeta; order Sabellida; family Siboglinidae; genus Escarpia; species Escarpia spicata. The sequence continues at coordinate 12,361,978 of OZ023207.1, read as the reverse complement.
AGAGAGCTCAGACCACTAGCATCGAGGTGATGATTATGAGAGCCCAGCTACGATGGACCGGGCAAGTCATCCGTATGGATGAGACAAGGATCCCCAACAGCTTCTCTACGGCGAGCTCTCTGAAGGCCACATACACCAGGGACGTCCCCGCAAGCGATACAAGGACGGCATCAAGGCCAACTTCCAGTACAGTGGCATCAGTCCAAAAGAACTCGAGAGCGCAGCAGCTGACAGAAGTCAATGGCGAGCCCTCACCAGGACTGCCTGCCATGCCTTTGAGGAAAGCATGCAAGATGCCGGGGACAGACGACACCGGGCAGCAGCAATGTCAGCACCAGCCACAACGGGCTTCCCTTGCCCGACTTGCAAGAGACTATGTGCGACCAGAATTGGCCTACATAGCCACTTGAGGACAACCCACAGATGACTAGCACAGCATCGTCATCGTCGGATACGACGGACTTGCAACGTTATAAAAGTTTCATGTTGTTGCTTTACCCGTCAACTGTGGGCAAGCCAGCTATTATTATGACGAGTGTAGCAGTGTAGTACCGTGTCATTTTAAATTATATAACACTAGCCGAGTTTCCCTTCATATACACAGGCGGATCCAGGGGCCTGGGTGGCACGTGCTCCCAAGGCCTTTGGAATGTGGCGTGCCCTTCGACCTTTTTGAATGGGCCCTCGTGACAGTGTTGCTGTGTTGTGGTCGCAACTGGCACCCTGTCTCTCTGTCTCCCTGTCTCTTCCTTACTGTGTCTCCTCATCTCCCACGCTCCCATTCTTCTCTTTTCTCGCTCTCGTCTTCACTCATCCCTTCTCTCTATGTTCTCTCTTTTCTCTCCCCTCTCCTCTCCTCTCTCCCCTCTCCTATCCCTTCTCCCTCTCTCCTCTCTCCCCTCTCCCCTCTCCTCTCTCCTATCCCTTCTCCCTCTCTCCCCTCTTCTCTCTCCTATCCCTTCTCCCTCTCTCCACTCTCCACTCTCTCCTCTCCCCTCTCCTCTCTCTGTCTTTGTTTCTGCCTCACTGGCTCTCTCCCTGATTCTTTCCATCTCTTTCTCCTTTTCTCCTTCTGTATATTACCTGAGTATGATTTGTATGCATGGGTGGGTTCAGAGACGATGTCCAGGAGACCCGCTTCCCCATCTTAAGCTCAAAAAAGTTAAATACCAAAAAAATAATTGACTGAAAATTAGATTGTGTCAAAAAATGCATCTTTTCAGGTGTTTTGTAAATAAAACCAACACTGGCTCCCAACTTCAGGGTGCTTCCCTTTTGGTCAATAAATGGTACGTTTATAACTTAAATAATAAAATACACATTATTTAGCATTATTTAACATTATTTAGCTCACACACACACGGACATGCATACGCACATGTACACACACGCACATACACATGTGGACATACGCACACATACACATGCATATTCCAAGACACAAATTTGCATGTTTGAGTTGGTATGTCTAACAATGTGCCGTGGAAGAAGTGGGTGTGTGTTGTTTCTGCCCTAAGTGCCAGTAGCCATGAAAAAGACTAAAGGAATGTAAGTAAATTGTGCATATTCAACTTATACATACATTACTTGGCTGAGGAAAATAAACTATTATGAGTAACTAAATTACACACTTTCATGTGTTTTTCTAAACAAATCAAACTGTTGGGAAAGGAACACCGCCGGCTCAAAATCTGACTTGCATATTACACCTTTATAAGTGTGTTGTTCAACATATTTCCAACAGATACAAAAGGGGCACCATTCCCAGACTTACCATGTCTGTTCCCTTCTGCTCACTAAACTACATCACACGTACATATAGTCATTTATTTAAAACAAACATAATATAACTGCTGTCGAATGGTACATTTTTATAAGTTTTATTTTACGAAAACCAACGCACACCAACGCACACCAACGCACACCAATGCACACCAACGCACACACTCACGCATGCACACACCAACGCACACCAATGCACACCAATGCATGCACGCACACACTCACGCATGCACACACACACGCACAACGTCTGCGTTTATTTTTGGCTTACATTTGAGTACATTCACAACCATAAGTGTGGGAACAGGGGGCAGCTGCCTCCCAGAATTTTGCTGGAGGGGCAGACATATGGTTCTGCCCCCCCAGTAAATGTGAGCGCGAATGTTTGTTTTTGTGGCTAGCGTCAATGACGGGTGGAAATCGAGGTTTAATGAGCGGTTTAAGGTGTATTTTGGCGACTGTGAAAGGTGGGTTCAAGACATTGTGTTTTGCCCCCCCCCCCTGTAATAGGCGACGGGGTAGCAAACAAATGTCAACTGCACCTCCCCCCGTCTTCCGATATCACAGTATCGCGCCAACCAAACCAGCCCAGACAGAAGCTGAAGAAGAGCTGACACTGCGGTCTCGGACATTCTCCACGAAAGATTTACTTTAGTGTTATTAGTTTACATGTACCAGGTAGTTTTGAAATTTGCTTAAAATAATTTACTACTTCAAGAAAGAAACAGATGTATATAGTGTTCAAACAATAGTTGAAAATAGAGACTACTTTGTTGAGCTGTGTAATTGATTGTAGTAGGGTTTCAGTGTTGTGTGGCGTGGTTCAAACCCCTCTTGTGTTCATCCAAACACTACTGGTTGTCCACATACATAGATTACATTACATAACTTCAGCCTTTTTATAATTCCACTAAATAAATATACACCAAGAAAATCCGTTATTTAGAAGACTAATTTCTAGATGAAAGCAAACGCATCAATACTAAGTATTACCTGTAAGTCTGTCATGAAAGTAACACAATCTGTCAAATGTAAATCTTGATTCCAAAATTTTTTAATAATGTGGTTGTTATACAAAACATGTCATTGTCATACACTAAAGGGTGTTTAGTGTTAGAATTACGCCCCAGGAGATAATCCTTGCCTAAATACAAAGAATACTGGTGCACGTGATTAATGTTCTCATCAACTCTTGGTTGTGTACATGAAAGATAAATATGTGTAATATGATTAAAATGATAGGCGACTAGTCGTCACTGAAAGAAACTATTGAATTTAATCTAGAAGGAGGCTGCTGTTCTGCTACCTGGAATAAACAAGGTTAGTAATTTGAAAACGTAGTCTCCTGAACTGGTCGAATTTAATATGGGAAAATGCTAACTTTTAGAACATCAAAGTGTTACAGCAGTTAATCCAGGCCACTTCGACAAAATTGCCAATAAAGCTGGCTGCGAAACCGAATATTTTGTTTACAATTTGAAATAATTTTGCGGGATGAAACATTCAATTGGTAATACACTAATGGGCTCACTAAACACAAATTGGCAGCCAGTATGCCAACAACATATCTAATTGTGTCTTAAGATCATATATAATTAATATGATTAAAATGGGGAACAGAGTGCCTCGTTTCGAATTACACAACCTTGAACTGGGATGTCATTAATATCCACAGTATTACAATTTCTTGAACTACGCATATACAAATATTTATGTCATTTAGTATATTGTGTTAACACGATGCTAAGCATGAACATTATTATAAAATTAATTGTGTTACGCGCAAAAATATTACACATTTCATGTGCATTCTACAACTAAAAGATTTAGCTTGTGAAGAGTTAGTTTTATTTAACTTACTGCGTAACAGTACAGTGTAATACTGACATCAGATTTGGAATCGGCCCCTAGCAATCATTCAGAATCAATGAAACATTGCTTTCTATCATAAAAGCAAGAGCTACCTCCGCGACTCCTGGACGAGTAGTTTCCTGACGGCTACATGTCATCAGTAGTTTCCTGACGGCTACATGTCAACAGTAGTTTCCTGACGGCTACATGTCATCAGTAGTTTCCTGACGGCTACATGTCATCAGTAGTTTCCGGACGGCTACATGTCATCAGTAGTTTCCTGACGGCTACATGTCAACAGTAGTTTCCTGACGGCAACATGTCATCAGTAGTTTCCTGACGGCTACATTTAGCCACACAGACAGTCGGAGGAACATTTAGCCACACAGACACAGTCGGAGGAACATTTAGCCACACAGACACAGTCGAAGGAACATTTGGCCACACAGACACAGTCGGAGGAACATTTAGCCACAAAGACAGTCGCAGGAACATTTAGCCACACAGACACAGTCGAAGGAACATTTAGCCACACAGACACAGTCGGAGGAACATCTAGCCACACAGACACAGTCGGAGGAACATTTAGCCACACAGACACAGTTGGAGGAACATCTAGCCACACAGACACAGTCGGAGGAACATTTAGCCACACAGACACAGTCAGAGGAACATTTAGCCACACAGACAGTCGGAGGAACATTTAGCCACACAGACACAGTCGGAGGAACATTTAGCCACGCAGACATAGTCGAAGGAACATTTAGCCACAAAGACACAGTCGCAGGAACATTTAGCCACACAGACACAGTCGGAGAAACATTTAGCCACACAGACACAGTCGAAGGAACATTTAGCCATACAGACACAGTCGAAGGAACATTTAGACACACAATAACTACACATTAGATCCTTTCTATGTAAACTATAAAACAACATTATATTTCAGCAGTTTATGAAAATATAACAGACGTCAAACAACCGATACATGCAGTTTTGCAACATTTATTACAGAGCGTCAGATACAAAATCTACTCATGTTGCTCAGAGACATGCGATACAATTCTGAAATATCAACTACTCAATAAATCCTTAAATAAACCTGCATACAAAACTAGTGTTGGTGAGCAATAAGTTATTAGCAACTGAGTATAGCAGTTGATTACCAATTACAACATGAAGCAACACAGCTTACAATATAAAGGATTACCTTATATAAAATTACTATCAATGTGTTTACTAATTACAACATGAAGCAACATGGTTTATAATAGGATTACAATAATTATATATATTTAAAAATTACAATTGATCACTTGCCTCAAAATTGCACTCTACATATGAGAACAACAAAAATACCTGCAAACTCCAGCGAGGATATTCATGAATCTTAACTTATACTACCTAGGTAATTATTTTGTAGATTATACCTCGAAGTGGAAGAAGCAGATCATCCATCACAGTACTTAATATCACTCTGGGTAAGACTAATCCATGGTTCAGTAGGGATTATCTAGGATTTGGTCCATTTAAGATTTTACTAGTTGATGTCTTTAATTTTTGTTAACCCTTTAGCCCTTGAATGGCCGAAAGCGCCCAGATTCCCGTTTTCTAACTTTGACAATGCATGGAGGTGATGTCGTCGTCTGGATACTTATGTATCTTGCGTCAATGGATTCTTCAGTGTATCAATGGATTCTTCAGGGGTATTTTTATATGGCTTTGTATTGGAAGCTTTTGAATGATTGCTGTTTGAAAATATCAATTGACAAGAGTTTGTACAGTTGCACTGCATTCTACGGTAACACAGTCAGAGCCAGTGTATCGCGTTGTGCACGTTTAATTAAAAAATTGGTTAGTACATTTATTACTGTCTTGTGTGGAAATAAATGATCTTGTATCATGTGGTATAAAGGGTTAACACTTGTCATGTGGTCTAAAGGGTTAACACCTGTCATGTGATCTAAAGGGTTAACACCTGTCGTGTGGTCTAAAGTGTCAACATCTGTCGAGTGGTCTAAAGTGTCAACATCTGTCGTGTGGCCTAAAGGGATAACTAACATATGTCGTGTGATCTAAAGGGTTAACATATGTCGTGTGATCTAAAGGGTTAACATATGTCGTGTGGTCTAAAGGGTCAGCATCTGTCGAGTGGTCTAAAGTGTCGGCATCTGTCGTGTGGCCTAAAGGGACAGCATCTGTCGTGTGGCCTAAAGGGTTAACATCTGTCGTGTGGTCTAAAGGGTTAACATCTGTTGTGTGGTCTAAAGGGTGAACACCTGTCGTGTGGCCTAATGGGTCAACACCTGCCGTGTGGTCTAAAGGGTGAACACCTGTCTTGTTGTTTAAAGGGTTAACATATGTCGTGTGGTCTAAAGGGTCAGCATCTGTCGAGTGGTCTAAAGTGTCAGCATCTGTCGTGTGGCCTAAAGGGTCAACATATGTCGTGTGGCCTAAAGGGTTAACATATGTCGTGTGATCTAAAGGGTTAACATATGTCGTGTGATCTAAAGGGTTAACATATGTCGTGTGGTCTAAAGGGTCAGCATCTGTCGTGTGGCCTAAAGGGTTAACATCTGTCGTGTGGTCTAAAGGGTTAACATCTGTTGTGTGGTCTAAAGGGTGAACACCTGCCGTGTGGCCTAATGGGTCAACACCTGTCGTGTGGTCTAAAGGGTGAACACCTGTCTTGTTGTTTAAAGGGTTAACATATGTCGTGTGGTCTAAAGGGTCAACATCTGTCATGTAGTCTAAAGTGTTAACACCTATCATGTGGTCTAAAGGGTTAACACCTGTTGTGTGGTCTCAAGGGTTAACGTCTGTTGTGTGATATAAAGGGTTAATATCTGTTGCGTGGTCTAAATGGTTAACACCTGTCATATAGCCTAAAGGGTTAACATCTGTTGCGTGGTCTAAAGGGTTAACATATGTTGCATGGTCTAAAGGGTTAACATCTGTTGTGAGGTCTAAAGGGTTAACATCAGTTGTGTGGTCTAAAGGGTTAACATCTGTTGCGTTATAATTTGGATGTTCTAACCTTCTGCAGTTAATTATATAACTATGGTGGAGTTGAATGAACCAGAATGTTGACTGGCACCATCTGGGTGGTGTAAAGTGGCCTGTTAAGTGCATTTCTACAGCTGATAAATTACCCCTTGACTCCAGCGGTCAATAAAACACAGTCTTACATAGTAAGGACCATTATGGACAATGGTCCACTATAGGCTTATGTTTACCTTGGAGCATGATCTTTTCTGGATCCTTCACAGACAACTTTTTGTGATGAACCATGATCCATTGGGTATCTGCTATACAAGGAAATAAATAATGAGAACTTATAAAAGGACATAATACGTGTCTGTTATAGGCAGGTTTCACTAACTGATAAGTTTACAGTATGGCACGGTTTAGATTGCCTTAGACAATAATAATACAACTCTACCTGTCAAGTGTTTGTCACTTGTGAACCTATGCATATTGCACAGCTCAATCAAAGCATAAATATATCTATACACCAGCCTTATCTCTATCCACCTACATTTGCTCTATATGACTCCTATAAAGGTAAGCAGTACCTTATAACAATTCTCTATACTACATGATTAATAACATGAATGTAACATGATTCTTGTCAAGTCGTACCAACAAAAGATGTAGTGGGACATAGTGCCCTTCAGATGGTAATGAACCATGACCACTAACGCAATCATTCATGTACAACAAAGGAACGACATAGCTTTTACCATTGCGAAACTCGTTAACATTCTATTTTTAATTATTTGACCTCTACAACAAGAATTGTTAATGTTCTCTCGTTAATTAGGCAAAAACAGTGACATAGTTATTAAATTAAGCCGTTGTGGCGACTTTAATTCGATCACTTCATTTTTAATTAGGTCACTACAGCTAAACATGTTAACATCCTCGTGTTGATTATGGCACCTTGGTGGCGTATGTGAAATTGTTAGGCCACTGCAGTCAAACTTGTTAATATCCTATTGTTAATTAGGCCTGTGCATTAACACTTGTTAACATTACCTTGTTATTTAGGCCATTGCAACTAGTCTCGGTAACGTTCTCTTGTTAATTAGGCCTCTGTATTGTAGTATGTGACACATTAACTGGACCGCTGCAGTCAAACTTGTTTATGTTCTCGGCCACTGTGGAGCGGCTTGTTAAATTTCCTTTTTAATTAAGCCACTGTAGTCAAACTTGTTAGTTTTCTATTTAATTAGGCCACCCAATAAGCAGTGTATTTGGCAGTGATGCCACAGTTTTCATGGCTCCCATCGCCACGTGCGCCAACTCTAAAGCATTTTCTCAAATTTACCAGTCTTACATATTTTCGAAACATTCCTTGTGGTTGTGTGTTTTCAAGAAGGATTTTTTGTACTACGCAATTCAGTGCGAGTTCATCAAATAACAGACCATCCGATCGAACCACATCCGAAGAGCAACTCTTAAATATTCTGTGCGGCAAACCAGATCGTCAATCTTACGGGTTTCCTGCAGCCAAGGTCGGCGTGTAAGTCGAGGACAGCATTACTTCTTCTGGCTCTGCTCGTACGACTTCTTGAGACGTTTCTTCAGTTCTCCCGGGAAGCGTTCGTAGCAGCCCTTGCACACAGGCTTGAGGTCCACTTCAAAGAACTTGGTCCTAGAACACAGACACACGGCACACTGAGAACTCATTCACTTCCTGGTGGTCTACCGAGTGTATATGCCAGGGTCTCGCTGCTGTGAATTTACAAATATAAATGTGTCTCTAGGATTGTCATTGAATTTTCCTGACCTTGTTTCATGTAAATTAAATAAGCATTATAGGGGCGATATAAAGCTGTGTGCGTGCATGTGCATGTTTCTAGTTGTTTCCAGCACTTGGCAACATTCTGTATGTGCACATGTGTGTGCGTGCGTGCATGTGTGTGTCCGTTTGTGTGTGTCCATGCATGTGTCCGTGCGTGTGTTCGTGCGTATGGGCATGTACCTGTATGTGTGTGCGTGCGTGCGTGCGTGCGTGCGTGCGTGCGTGCGTGCGTGCGTGCGTGCGTGTGTTTGTCCGTTTGTGTGTATGTGTTCGTGCGTGTGTGCGTGTGTGCGTGTGTGCGTGTGTGCGTGTGTGTATGACTCTCTGTGTGTGTATGTGTGCGTGCGTGCGTGTGCATGTGTGTTTGACTCTGTCCATGTGTGTGTGTCCGCACGTACGCACAAGCGCATGTGCGTGTGTGTTTGACTGTGTATGTGTGCATGTATGTATTTGTCTGTATGCATGCGCGCGTGTGTGTGCAATGCTGTGCATGTGCATGCATGTGTCACCATACATGCAAATGTTTTTGTTCGTAATAAATTATTTTGACAAAAATAAGTTACCCTCCTCATTATAAATAACTACACTAGCCTCCTGACTTTGAATAACAAAGCTAACCTGCTGATGTGATTGTCTAATGTAGGGTGGGGATGATCTAGGGTGGAATGTAAGGATAAAGGTGGGGTAGAAGTCAACTTCAATGGGTGTAGGGGATCTTCCAGCATAAGGATAGTGGTTGGTGTAGAATGGGGTAATTATCTAGGGAATAACCTATGGCAAGATAGGGATAATCTAAGGTTGAGTAGAGATAATCTAGGATTTGGTGTAGACAATCTAGGGTTGGGTAGGGATAATCTAGAGTTGGGTAATGATTATCATGGTGTGGGTAGAGTAGGATTTTGTAGGGATTATCCAGGGTTGGGTAGGGAATATCTAGAGTTGGGTTGGGATTACCTATGGTTGGGTCAGGATTATCCAGTGTTGTGTAGGGATTATCTAGTTTAGGGTGGGATGTTTGACTTACTTCTGGTTCATCTTGCGGTCACAACAGCTGCAGGTGAAGTGGTCCACACACCAGGACTTGTTGAGGGCACTGAACACTGCAACCGCCACGGACACTGGTCACTTACAGGGGACATCTCAACAGTCATGGACATTGGTAATTTGCAGAGGTCATGTCAACAGCCATGGACACAAGTCACAGTCTAGATGGGTCATTTCAACAGTTATAGACACAAGTTACAGTCTAGAGGGTCATATCAACAGCCATGGACACAAGTCAGTCTAGATGGGTCATTTCAACAGTTATAGACACAAGTTACAGTCTAAGAGGGTCATATCAACAGCCATGGACACAAGTCAGAGTCTAGATGGGTCATTTCAACAGTTATAGACACAAGTTACAGTCTAAGAGGGTCATATCAACAGCCATGGACACAAGTCATAGTCTAGATGGGTCATTTCAACAGTTATAGACACAAGTTACAGTCTAGGAGAGTCATATCAACAGCCATGGACACAAGTCACAGTCTAGATGGGTCATTTCAACAGTTATAGACACAAGTCACAGTTTAGATGGGTCATTTCAACAGTTATAGACACAAGTTACAGTCTAGAGGATCATATCAACAACCATAGACACAAGTCACAGTCTAGATGGGTCATTTCAACAGTTATAGACACAAGTTACAGTCTAGATGGGTCATTTCAACAGTTATAGACACAAGTTACAGTCTAGATGGGTCATTTCAACAGTTATAGACACAAGTTACAGTCTAGAGGATCATATCAACAACCATAGACACAAGTCACAGTCTAGATGGGTCATTTCAACAGTTATAGACACAAGTTACAGTCTAGATGGGTCATTTCAACAGTTATAGACACAAGTTACAGTCTAGAGGATCATATCAACAACCATAGACACAAGTCACAGTCTAGATGGGTCATTTCAACAGTTATAGACACAAGTTACAGTCTAGAGGATCATATCAACAACCATAGACACAAGTCACAGTCTAGATGGGTCATTTCAACAGTTATAGACACAAGTTACAGTCTAGATGGGTCATTTCAACAGTTATAGACACAAGTTACAGTCTAGATGGGTCATTTCAACAGTTATAGACACAAGTTACAGTCTAGAGGATCATATCAACAACCATAGACACAAGTCACAGTCTAGATGGGTCATTTCAACAGTTATAGACACAAGTTACAGTCTAGAGGATCATATCAACAACCATAGACACAAGTCACAGTCTAGATGGGTCATTTCAACAGTTATAGACACAAGTTACAGTCTAGATGGGTCATTTCAACAGTTATAGACACAAGTTACAGTCTAGAGGATCATATCAACAACCATAGACACAAGTCACAGTCTAGATGGGTCATTTCAACAGTTATAGACACAAGTTACAGTCTAGAGGATCATATCAACAACCATAGACACAAGTCACAGTCTAGATGGGTCATTTCAACAGTTATAGACACAAGTTACAGTCTAGATGGGTCATTTCAACAGTTATAGACACAAGTTACAGTCTAGATGGGTCATTTCAACAGTTATAGACACAAGTTACAGTCTAGAGGATCATATCAACAACCATGGACACAAGTCACAGTCTAGAGGGGTCATTTCAACAGTTATAGACACAAGTTACAGTCTAGATGGGTCATTTCAACAGTTATAGACACAAGTTACAGTCTAGAGGATCATATCAACAACCATAGACACAAGTCACAGTCTAGATGGGTCATTTCAACAGTTATAGACACAAGTTACAGTCTAGATGGGTCATTTCAACAGTTATAGACACAAGTTACAGTCTAGATGGGTCATTTCAACAGTTATAGACACAAGTTACAGTCTAGAGGATCATATCAACAACCATAGACACAAGTCACAGTCTAGATGGGTCATTTCAACAGTTATAGACACAAGTTACAGTCTAGATGGGTCATTTCAACAGTTATAGACACAAGTTACAGTCTAGATGGGTCATTTCAACAGTTATAGACACAAGTTACAGTCTAGAGGATCATATCAACAACCATGGACACAAGTCACAGTCTAGAGGGGTCATTTCAACAGTTATAGACACAAGTTACAGTCTAGATGGGTCATTTCAACAGTTATAGACACAAGTTACAGTCTAGAGGATCATATCAACAACCATAGACACAAGTCACAGTCTAGATGGGTCATTTCAACAGTTATAGACACAAGTTACAGTCTAGATGGGTCATTTCAACAGTTATAGACACAAGTTACAGTCTAGATGGGTCATTTCAACAGTTATAGACACAAGTTACAGTCTAGAGGATCATATCAACAACCATAGACACAAGTCACAGTCTAGATGGGTCATTTCAACAGTTATAGACACAAGTTACAGTCTAGATGGGTCATTTCAACAGTTATAGACACAAGTTACAGTCTAGATGGGTCATTTCAACAGTTATAGACACAAGTTACAGTCTAGAGGATCATATCAACAACCATGGACACAAGTCACAGTCTAGAGGGGTCATTTCAACAGTTATAGACACAAGTTACAGTCTAGATGGGTCATTTCAACAGTTATAGACACAAGTTACAGTCTAGAGGATCATATCAACAACCATAGACACAAGTCACAGTCTAGATGGGTCATTTCAACAGTTATAGACACAAGTTACAGTCTAGATGGGTCATTTCAACAGTTATAGACACAAGTTACAGTCTAGATGGGTCATTTCAACAGTTATAGACACAAGTTACAGTCTAGAGGATCATATCAACAACCATAGACACAAGTCACAGTCTAGATGGGTCATTTCAACAGTTATAGACACAAGTTACAGTCTAGATGGGTCATTTCAACAGTTATAGACACAAGTTACAGTCTAGATGGGTCATTTCAACAGTTATAGACACAAGTTACAGTCTAGAGGATCATATCAACAACCATAGACACAAGTCACAGTCTAGATGGGTCATTTCAACAGTTATAGACACAAGTTACAGTCTAGATGGGTCATTTCAACAGTTATAGACACAAGTTACAGTCTAGATGGGTCATTTCAACAGTTATAGACACAAGTTACAGTCTAGAGGATCATATCAACAACCATAGACACAAGTCACAGTCTAGATGGGTCATTTCAACAGTTATAGACACAAGTTACAGTCTAGATGGGTCATTTCAACAGTTATAGACACAAGTTACAGTCTAGAGGATCATATCAACAACCATAGACACAAGTCACAGTCTAGATGGGTCATTTCAACAGTTATAGACACAAGTTACAGTCTAGAGGATCATATCAACAACCATAGACACAAGTCACAGTCTAGATGGGTCATTTCAACAGTTATAGACACAAGTTACAGTCTAGATGGGTCATTTCAACAGTTATAGACACAAGTTACAGTCTAGATGGGTCATTTCAACAGTTATAGACACAAGTTACAGTCTAGAGGATCATATCAACAACCATAGACACAAGTCACAGTCTAGATGGGTCATTTCAACAGTTATAGACACAAGTTACAGTCTAGAGGATCATATCAACAACCATAGACACAAGTCACAGTCTAGATGGGTCATTTCAACAGTTATAGACACAAGTTACAGTCTAGATGGGTCATTTCAACAGTTATAGACACAAGTTACAGTCTAGAGGATCATATCAACAACCATAGACACAAGTCACAGTCTAGATGGGTCATTTCAACAGTTATAGACACAAGTTACAGTCTAGAGGATCATATCAACAACCATAGACACAAGTCACAGTCTAGATGGGTCATTTCAACAGTTATAGACACAAGTTACAGTCTAGATGGGTCATTTCAACAGTTATAGACACAAGTTACAGTCTAGATGGGTCATTTCAACAGTTATAGACACAAGTTACAGTCTAGAGGATCATATCAACAACCATGGACACAAGTCACAGTCTAGAGGGGTCATTTCAACAGTTATAGACACAAGTTACAGTCTAGATGGGTCATTTCAACAGTTATAGACACAAGTTACAGTCTAGAGGATCATATCAACAACCATAGACACAAGTCACAGTCTAGATGGGTCATTTCAACAGTTATAGACACAAGTTACAGTCTAGATGGGTCATTTCAACAGTTATAGACACAAGTTACAGTCTAGATGGGTCATTTCAACAGTTATAGACACAAGTTACAGTCTAGAGGATCATATCAACAACCATAGACACAAGTCACAGTCTAGATGGGTCATTTCAACAGTTATAGACACAAGTTACAGTCTAGATGGGTCATTTCAACAGTTATAGACACAAGTTACAGTCTAGATGGGTCATTTCAACAGTTATAGACACAAGTTACAGTCTAGAGGATCATATCAACAACCATGGACACAAGTCACAGTCTAGAGGGGTCATTTCAACAGTTATAGACACAAGTTACAGTCTAGATGGGTCATTTCAACAGTTATAGACACAAGTTACAGTCTAGAGGATCATATCAACAACCATAGACACAAGTCACAGTCTAGATGGGTCATTTCAACAGTTATAGACACAAGTTACAGTCTAGATGGGTCATTTCAACAGTTATAGACACAAGTTACAGTCTAGATGGGTCATTTCAACAGTTATAGACACAAGTTACAGTCTAGAGGATCATATCAACAACCATAGACACAAGTCACAGTCTAGATGGGTCATTTCAACAGTTATAGACACAAGTTACAGTCTAGATGGGTCATTTCAACAGTTATAGACACAAGTTACAGTCTAGATGGGTCATTTCAACAGTTATAGACACAAGTTACAGTCTAGAGGATCATATCAACAACCATGGACACAAGTCACAGTCTAGAGGGGTCATTTCAACAGTTATAGACACAAGTTACAGTCTAGATGGGTCATTTCAACAGTTATAGACACAAGTTACAGTCTAGAGGATCATATCAACAACCATAGACACAAGTCACAGTCTAGATGGGTCATTTCAACAGTTATAGACACAAGTTACAGTCTAGATGGGTCATTTCAACAGTTATAGACACAAGTTACAGTCTAGATGGGTCATTTCAACAGTTATAGACACAAGTTACAGTCTAGAGGATCATATCAACAACCATAGACACAAGTCACAGTCTAGATGGGTCATTTCAACAGTTATAGACACAAGTTACAGTCTAGATGGGTCATTTCAACAGTTATAGACACAAGTTACAGTCTAGATGGGTCATTTCAACAGTTATAGACACAAGTTACAGTCTAGAGGATCATATCAACAACCATAGACACAAGTCACAGTCTAGATGGGTCATTTCAACAGTTATAGACACAAGTTACAGTCTAGATGGGTCATTTCAACAGTTATAGACACAAGTTACAGTCTAGATGGGTCATTTCAACAGTTATAGACACAAGTTACAGTCTAGAGGATCATATCAACAACCATAGACACAAGTCACAGTCTAGATGGGTCATTTCAACAGTTATAGACACAAGTTACAGTCTAGATGGGTCATTTCAACAGTTATAGACACAAGTTACAGTCTAGAGGATCATATCAACAACCATAGACACAAGTCACAGTCTAGATGGGTCATTTCAACAGTTATAGACACAAGTTACAGTCTAGAGGATCATATCAACAACCATAGACACAAGTCACAGTCTAGATGGGTCATTTCAACAGTTATAGACACAAGTTACAGTCTAGATGGGTCATTTCAACAGTTATAGACACAAGTTACAGTCTAGATGGGTCATTTCAACAGTTATAGACACAAGTTACAGTCTAGAGGATCATATCAACAACCATAGACACAAGTCACAGTCTAGATGGGTCATTTCAACAGTTATAGACACAAGTTACAGTCTAGAGGATCATATCAACAACCATAGACACAAGTCACAGTCTAGATGGGTCATTTCAACAGTTATAGACACAAGTTACAGTCTAGATGGGTCATTTCAACAGTTATAGACACAAGTTACAGTCTAGAGGATCATATCAACAACCATAGACACAAGTCACAGTCTAGATGGGTCATTTCAACAGTTATAGACACAAGTTACAGTCTAGAGGATCATATCAACAACCATAGACACAAGTCACAGTCTAGATGGGTCATTTCAACAGTTATAGACACAAGTTACAGTCTAGATGGGTCATTTCAACAGTTATAGACACAAGTTACAGTCTAGATGGGTCATTTCAACAGTTATAGACACAAGTTACAGTCTAGAGGATCATATCAACAACCATGGACACAAGTCACAGTCTAGAGGGGTCATTTCAACAGTTATAGACACAAGTTACAGTCTAGATGGGTCATTTCAACAGTTATAGACACAAGTTACAGTCTAGAGGATCATATCAACAACCATAGACACAAGTCACAGTCTAGATGGGTCATTTCAACAGTTATAGACACAAGTTACAGTCTAGATGGGTCATTTCAACAGTTATAGACACAAGTTACAGTCTAGATGGGTCATTTCAACAGTTATAGACACAAGTTACAGTCTAGAGGATCATATCAACAACCATAGACACAAGTCACAGTCTAGATGGGTCATTTCAACAGTTATAGACACAAGTTACAGTCTAGATGGGTCATTTCAACAGTTATAGACACAAGTTACAGTCTAGATGGGTCATTTCAACAGTTATAGACACAAGTTACAGTCTAGAGGATCATATCAACAACCATGGACACAAGTCACAGTCTAGAGGGGTCATTTCAACAGTTATAGACACAAGTTACAGTCTAGATGGGTCATTTCAACAGTTATAGACACAAGTTACAGTCTAGAGGATCATATCAACAACCATAGACACAAGTCACAGTCTAGATGGGTCATTTCAACAGTTATAGACACAAGTTACAGTCTAGATGGGTCATTTCAACAGTTATAGACACAAGTTACAGTCTAGATGGGTCATTTCAACAGTTATAGACACAAGTTACAGTCTAGAGGATCATATCAACAACCATAGACACAAGTCACAGTCTAGATGGGTCATTTCAACAGTTATAGACACAAGTTACAGTCTAGATGGGTCATTTCAACAGTTATAGACACAAGTTACAGTCTAGATGGGTCATTTCAACAGTTATAGACACAAGTTACAGTCTAGAGGATCATATCAACAACCATGGACACAAGTCACAGTCTAGAGGGGTCATTTCAACAGTTATAGACACAAGTTACAGTCTAGATGGGTCATTTCAACAGTTATAGACACAAGTTACAGTCTAGAGGATCATATCAACAACCATAGACACAAGTCACAGTCTAGATGGGTCATTTCAACAGTTATAGACACAAGTTACAGTCTAGATGGGTCATTTCAACAGTTATAGACACAAGTTACAGTCTAGATGGGTCATTTCAACAGTTATAGACACAAGTTACAGTCTAGAGGATCATATCAACAACCATAGACACAAGTCACAGTCTAGATGGGTCATTTCAACAGTTATAGACACAAGTTACAGTCTAGATGGGTCATTTCAACAGTTATAGACACAAGTTACAGTCTAGATGGGTCATTTCAACAGTTATAGACACAAGTTACAGTCTAGAGGATCATATCAACAACCATAGACACAAGTCACAGTCTAGATGGGTCATTTCAACAGTTATAGACACAAGTTACAGTCTAAGAGGGTCATATCAACAGCCATGGACACAAGTCACAGTCTAGAGGGGTCATTTCAACAGTCATAAACATAAGTCAGTCTAGATGGGTCATTTCAACAGTCGTAAACACAAGTCACAGTCTAGAGGGGTCATTTCAATAGCCATAAACACAAGTCACAGTCTAGAGGGGTCATTTCAACAGTCATGGACACAAGTCACAGTCTAGAGGGGTCATTTCAACAGCCATATACATAAGTCACAGTCTAGAGGGGTCATTTCAACAGCCATGGACACAAGTGTGGCAAGTTGGTTATTGTACAAGAACAAGAAAACTACACACAATATATTTGGTGTACTTTGAGAACTTGAGATGACCCTCTAGGGGGACAAGGTGACCCTCTGGGGGGACAAGGTGACCCCCTAGGGGGACAAGAGGACCACCCCCCAGGGGGACAAGAGGACCCCTGTAAGGGAACAAATGAAGGGTTTCAGGACAAAATGCGATAAATGACATTTTTAAAATTCTGTCAAACAATGATGAAACGTTTGTTTAAAGACATGTTTAGCTAGGATGCAATCTAAAAAATGCAACAAATCCCCATTAATATGAATGCACAAGTGCGTTTGTTTTCAAAACGCGATAAGCACCATCCATCTTTGTTATGAAAATGCGATATATCCACGTCTCGTCGATCTGCACCCCCTTCCCACAAGTGCAGCTACGCGGAATGACGGCACGCGCTGTACATGAATATACCGCGTTTTGATAACAAAATAATTTAATGTCATATTTTGCATAAAACAAATCTGCAACAAATGTTTTAGGCTTTGCTACCATTCTCTGATTTTGGATGTTCGATATACACCAATTTTATTTACAAGTTTAAATTTAAAATCTGCGAATGAAATGCAAAAGTGCCTTTTTCTCAACACCGAGAAAATGGATACATCGCATTTTATCCTGAACCTTTCAAGTTGACACAAAGCACACATCTCATCTTAAAACTGTATTACAGTACTTTTTGTACTAAGAGAACTTGAAACGACCCCCGAAGGGAACAAGTCGACTGTACTTACCATCCCCCACTACGATGTTGTTGCAGACATAGCACATGTTTCCAAACAACTGTCAACAAAAGCACATTTCATCTTAAAATTGTATTACAATGGAACCTCATTATTACATCACCTTTGTGACTGTGCGAACATGGGGGCCAGGGGGTTTGAGCCCCCCACTTTTGTATGTAGCAAATTGCGGTAAATAATCTAGCTAGTAATATAGAAGGTGTGCAGTATGCACAGAGGTATCTTTTCCCTTGAATTATATATTGTAAATCTGTGACAGTTCGTATGCTGTAAATATGTATAACAGCATTCAAGGGTTTTTTCAGCCACTAACTAGCTAGAATGGAAAATTATTATATATATGTACAAATTGTAGTACATAGCATATGCGGTACATAGATCAGTAATCTTTATGTACCTGTCTGTGCACAGGATGCGAAATACACTGTATAGATTGTCTGTGCACAGTGGCAATCCCTGTGAATTTATAAATTTGGATTGCCCATTACCAACCTACGCAATAGTTGGTGTAACTTTATACAAACAGAGAAAGGGCTGCATGAACAATTCTGTAACACATGTCATCATATATACACTGGGGGTGAAGGGGTACCGAGTGAAAGTAGCACACAAAAGACAACATTCAAACAAAATGAAGAACGAATCATAGGCAGATAGCATCATTCCACACAGTTCTAAGCTCATTCGTTGTTTGGCTGTCCACTCTATGCAAATGACATATTTGGTGACTTTTGCGATGTTTTGGAATATTTAAGCAGTCTGTCTGAACAAAAACGGTTTCAAAACCATAAAAAAAACGGTTTCGCTGGTCTACCGGTTCACTAGTTATCACCATTACAATACTTTGTGTGGTGTGTCGTCACAACTCTACAAAGTCAACATACTAAAGTGAGGCAGTCTGTTTCTCTGCACACTATTAGCCAGTGTAGTAATATGTTTGTACTACATTGAATGTGGCAAAATGGAAAATCGGTGAACATCAAAGGGCACTGGGGTTAACTCATCCCGACTTGGCCGTATTGCCAATTCTGCTTGTTTTGAAACTGGATGTTTTGTTTATCATTTGAACATGCTCCGGGATCATTTCTTCCAAATTGCGAACGTTGTCATCATGTCATGGGCTTACTAAACACCACTTGGTGGACAGTATACCTTCAACATAGTTAGTATCTTAAGAACAACATATTATACTGGGCTTGCCGATGATCATACATCTTAATACGTTCATGCCGTTTTCGTAAATATCTGAAGGTTTTGTGAAATAGATCCACATTGTAACTTCATACCACTTATTTATTTATTTAATGTTATGCAAATAAATTACATTTACAAAGGTGTCCCAAAACCTAAGGTACAGAATTTTTTTTTTCTTCTAGATTTTTAGGGTGTCCCAAAATATACGGTGTTGCGATACATATGAACATTACATTAGTTTCTGTCACAGTACCTGGTGATAGTGGGTCTCACAGTAAGCGAGCCCTCTCTTCTCGTAGTGTCGACTGCCCAGGAACGGTTTCTCACACTTGGAGCAGACGAAATGCTGAAACGACACCATCCATTTAAAACTGCTCCACAACTGACCTCTCCATCATGTGACCTGTTGCCTACCAGTAGGTCAAGCCATCAAAAAATGGATGCCGAACGTATGGAGCATTCGGACATTCCATTGTTTATTTTGTTGAAATTCTGGTCTCAAATGTTTTACTTTATGATGAAAACATAAGGTAGTTCAAACAAGAACTCCACGTGGGAAATGTTGATTTAGTAGATGCATGCTGCACTAGTAAAACATAAGGTGGCTCAAACAAGAACTCCATGTGGGAAATGTTGATTTAACAGATGCATGCTGCACTAGTAAAACATAAGGTGGCTCAAACAAGAACTCCATGTGGGAAATGTTGATTTAGTAGATGCATGCTGCACTAGTAAAACATAAGGTGGCTCAAACAAGAACTCCACGTGGGAAATGTTGATTTAGTAGATGCATGCTGCACTAGTAAAACATAAGGTGGCTCAAACAAGAACTCCACGTGGGAAATGTTGATTTAGTAGATGCATGCTGCACTAGTAAAACATAAGGTGGCTCAAGCAAGAACTCCATGTGGGAAATGTTGATTTAGTAGATGCATGCTGCACTAGTAAAACATAAGGTGGCTCAAACAAGAACTCCATGTGGGAAATGTTGATTTAGTAGATGCATGCTGCACTAGTAAAACATAAGGTGGCTCAAACAAGAACTCCACGTGGGAAATGTTGATTTAGTAGATGCATGCTGCACTAGTAAAACATAAGGTGGCTCAAACAAGAACTCCACGTGGGAAATGTTGATTTAGTAGATGCATGCTGCACTAGTAAAACATAAGGTGGCTCAAGCAAGAACTCCATGTGGGAAATGTTGATTTAGTAGATGCATGCTGCACTAGTAAAACATAAGGTGGCTCAAACAAGAACTCCACGTGGGAAATGTTGATTTAGTAGATGCATGCTGCACTAGTAAAACATAAGGTGGCTCAAACAAGAACTCCACGTGGGAAATGTTGATTTAGTAGATGCATGCTGCACTAGTAAAACATAAGGTGGCTCAAGCAAGAACTCCATGTGGGAAATGTTGATTTAGTAGATGCATGCTGCACTAGTAAAACATAAGGTGGCTCAAACAAGAACTCCATGTGGGAAATGTTGATTTAGTAGATGCATGCTGCACTAGTAAAACATAAGGTGGCTCAAACAAGAACTCCATGTGGGAAATGCTGATTTAGCAGATGCATGCTGCACTAGTAAAACATAAGGTGGCTCAAACAAGAACTCCATGTGGGAAATGTTGATTTAGCAGATGCATGCTGCACTAGTGATGCAATACACATGTATTAACTACACAAACACAGTTGGCAAGGCTAAGATTGACAGAGGTCACATGCATAATTTTGATGTAGGCAAACCACACGTACTGTATCCATCAATTTACCTTTTGTTCATCTCATTTTCAAAATCATTTCATGAAATACCAAATCTACCTAGTATTCCGTACGATAAAATGTTATTAAGAAAAATGTTGTCTTTAAACTTTTTAATCAGTGAGTATTAGAATCTCAGTGTCTGATTTTATATGGTGAATTTTCTCGTACATACCCATAAAAACACATACATTGTCAGTGTGTGTGTTTGCGTACGTTCATGTGTGTGCGATATTGTGCATGTGCGTGTGTGTGCGCGTGCATGCTATGTATGCATACATGTCTGAATGTGTTTGCATGCTAATGTATGTGAACGCATATTTGTGTGTGTTCCTATGAATGTCTGTGTGCGAATATGCATACATGTGTGTATATAATGTATACATGTGTGTATATAATGTATACATGTGTGTATATAATGTATACATGTGTGTATATAATGTATACATGTGTGTATATAATGTATACATGTGTGTATATAATGTATACATGTGTGTATATAATGTATACATGTGTGTATATAATGTATACATGTGTGTATATAATGTATACATGTGTGTATATATCCATATGTGAGAGCATGCACACACGCACGCACGCACGCACGCACGCATGTTGTGAACCTACCTCAGGGTGCCAGGCCTTGCCCAGGGCATGAACTACGCGCTCTTCCACAGGACGTCTGAAACACAGGGACCGTGTCAACATGGACCAGTGACACTTAGACTAGACTCAAGTTGACACAGTGGCGAAACACCAACTACACACCACAACCCTCTCTAACAGCTGTCTCACCAACACTCGTCTATAGTAACACCAACTACACACCACAACCCTCTCTAACAGCTGTCTCACCAACACTCGTCTATAGTAACACCAACTACACACCACAACCCTCTCTAACAGCTGTCTCACCAACACTCGTCTATAGTAACACCAACTACACACCACAACCCTCTCTAACAGCTGTCTCACCAACACTCGTCTATAGTAACACCAACTACACACCACAACCCTCTCTAACAGCTGTCTCACCAACACTCGTCTATAGTAACACCAACTACACACCACTACCCTCTCTAACAGCTGTCTCACCAACACTCGTCTATAGTAACACCAACTACACACCACAACCCTCTCTAACAGCTGTCTCACCAACACTCGTCTATAGTAACACCAACTACACACCACAACCCTCTCTAACAGCTGTCTCACCAACACTCGTCTATAGTAACACCAACTACACACCACAACCCTCTCTAACAGCTGTCTCACCAACACTCGTCTATAGTAACACCAACTACACACCACAACCCTCTCTAACAGCTGTCTCACCAACACTCGTCTATAGTAACACCAACTACACACCACAACCCTCTCTAACAGCTGTCTCACCAACACTCGTCTATAGTAACACCAACTACACACCACAACCCTCTCTAACAGCTGTCTCACCAACACTCGTCTATAGTAACACCAACTACACACCACAACCCTCTCTAACAGCTGTCTCACCAACACTCGTCTATAGTAACACCAACTACACACCACAACCCTCTCTAACAGCTGTCTCACCAACACTCGTCTATAGTAACACCAACTACACACCACAACCCTCTGTAACAGCTGTCTCACCAACACTCGTCTATAGTAACACCAACTACACACCACAACCCTCTCTAACAGCTGTCTCACCAACACTCGTCTATAGTAACACCAACTACACACCACAACCCTCTCTAACAGCTGTCTCACCAACACTCGTCTATAGTAACACCAACTACACACCACAACCCTCTCTAACAGCTGTCTCACCAACACTCGTCTATAGTAACACCAACTACACACCACAACCCTCTCTAACAGCTGTCTCACCAACACTCGTCTATAGTAACACCAACTACACACCACAACCCTCTCTAACAGCTGTCTCACCAACACTCGTCTATAGTAACACCAACTACACACCACAACCCTCTCTAACAGCTGTCTCACCAACACTCGTCTATAGTAACACCAACTACACACCACAACCCTCTCTAACAGCTGTCTCACCAACACTCGTCTATAGTAACACCAACTACACACCACAACCCTCTCTAACAGCTGTCTCACCAACACTCGTCTATAGTAACACCAACTACACACCACAACCCTCTCTAACAGCTGTCTCACCAACACTCGTCTATAGTAACACCAACTACACACCACAACCCTCTCTAACAGCTGTCTCACCAACACTCGTCTATAGTAACACCAACTACACACCACAACCCTCTCTAACAGCTGTCTCACCAACACTCGTCTATAGTAACACCAACTACACACCACAACCCTCTCTAACAGCTGTCTCACCAACACTCGTCTATAGTAACACCAACTACACACCACAACCCTCTCTAACAGCTGTCTCACCAACACTCGTCTATAGTAACACCCCTGGCTTGTGAGGATGGCTTAGAGAATTTTACTGTGTATTATCCTCCTGGGCAATGCACGACTGCCTCTTTCTGAGCATTCATTGGTTGCACGGGTGGTGGACAAAGACCTTACGCCACTTCTCATTGGCTGGGGCTGCATGTCTTTCAGACTTATAGATCAATGAGAAGACTTATTACAAAACATTTTGTTTGCCATCATTGCGACATTGACATGAATGAACGTTGTACATACTGTAACACTGACAGACACACAACACACACATCACAGGCTGCAAGGGTTCCGACTGGAAGGTACATTTAATAAAACTGCCGAAATGTGAAAATACATTCACAGGGGTAAACATTTTGATTTTAGTCTTGCATTTTTAGAAACAATAAAGAATTGACTATGAGTCTGATCATCTTGAAACAGTGACTTGTTTGTGTTTTGTGACTTGAATGGTATTTTATTTGAAACGTGTACACTGTTGAGACACCTTTCTCAAAACTTGAAGTCTTCGGGTGGGTCAGTTCAACCACTCACAACTTTGCAACAAATTATCGTACATGGGCGCCATTGGTAGCATTGTAAAGCTGAGATGATGTTCTTCCACACCGTCTTTATAACTTCATACTGCCAAAATGTACTTTACAGTCTGAACCGTTGTCACCCGTCACATATAGTGACAATGACCTTAACATTCCACATAAAAACATTACCGTAACATTGACCGACACGTCCCACTTATAGTGACATGCAGGTAAATGTCATCTATTTGATATTTTTTAATGTACCTTTATTGCATTATACAATATAAATACTCTTAATTGTAATTACTTTTTTAGCAGTTTTATATAATTTTACTTGTACCTCATTTTAAACTCATCACCCTAGTTAGGAAGATACCATATACACTTCGTAAGGTTACCGTGAATAATACATGTTTTTATTATTAATGATGACACAATAATTTGCCAATTTTATGCTCGTACCAACTTAAAAAGAATGTGTATTTCAGTTAAAGGTGTAACATAACGGAATTCACTTTACTGTTCTCAAATATGTTCTAAGGATATTCATTGTTAAAAAAATACACTGCTAACTGCCTGGTTAGCTATATTATTTTAAACACATAACTTGGTTGGGTAAATATGATTTATTCTAACTACAAAAAAACATAACGTTCATGTTGGCCGTCACAAATTGATATTCATTTGCACAAATGGCTACAGTGATAATCTAGTCTAAGATAATATTTCCTCATTCATATTAAACTATTCAAATCATGTTGAAATCATACTGGCATAAAGGCATTATTTGCTTGTAGTTATATTTGCTGTAAAATGGGCAAGTGTTATAAGTGATACATGTCTTCTTGCCCAATTCAACATCAATATGTGGTTTATAATTGTATATTTGGCAAATGCTGTGTTGTAATTGTTCTTGTTGCTGCTTAAACAAACACTGACCTGCACGCCCCACATATAGGAATACCCATCTTGTCATGGCATCTCAGACAGTACAAACAAACACCGACCTGCACGCCCCACATATAGGGATACCCATCTTGTCATGGCATCTCAGACAGTACAAACAAACACCGACCTGCACGCCCCACATATAGGGATGCCCATTTTGTCTTGACATCTAAGACAGTACAAACAAACACTGACCTGCACGCCCCACATATAGGGATACCCATCTTGTCTTGACATCTAAGACAGTACGAACAAACACTGACCTGCACGCCCCACATATAAAGATGCCCATCTTGTCATGACATCTCAGACAGTACAAACAAACACTGACCTGCACGCCCCACATATAGGGATGCCCATCTTGTCATGACATCTCAGACAGTACAAACAAACACTGACCTGCACGCCCCACATATAGGGATGCCCATCTTGTCTTGACATCTAAGACAGTACGAACAAACACTGACCTGCACGCCCCACATATAAAGATGCCCATCTTGTCATGACATCTCAGACAGTACAAACAAACATTGACCTGCACGCCCCACATATAGGGATGCCCATCTTGTCTTGACATCTCAGACAGTACAAACAAACACTGACCTGCATGCCCCACATATAGGGATGCCCATCTTGTCATGACATCTCAGACAGTACGAACAAACACTGACCTGCACGCCCCACATATAAAGATGCCCATCTTGTCATGACATCTCAGACAGTACAAACAAACACTGACCTGCACGCCCCACATATAGGGATGCCCATCTTGTCATGACATCTCAGACAGTACAAACAAACACTGACCTGCACGCCCCACATATAGGGATGCCCATCTTGTCATGACATATCAGACAGTACAAACAAACGCTGACCTGCACGCCCCACATATAAAGATGCCCATCTTGTCTTGACATCTCAGACAGTACAAACAAACACCGACCTGCACGCCCCACATATAGGGATACCTATCTTGTCATGACATATCAGACAGTACAAACAAACACTGACCTGCACGCCCCACATATAGGGATGCCCATCTTGTCATGACATCTCAGACAGTACAAACAAACACTGACCTGCACGCCCCACATATAGGGATGCCCATCTTGTCATGACATCTCAGACAGTACAAACAAACACTGACCTGCACGCCCCACATATAGGGATGCCTATCTTGTCATGACATATCAGACAGTACAAACAAACGCTGACCTGCACGCCCCACATATAAAGATGCCCATCTTGTCTTGACATCTCAGACAGTACAAACAAACACCGACCTGCACGCCCCACATATAGGGATACCTATCTTGTCATGACATATCAGACAGTACAAACAAACACTGACCTGCACGCCCCACATATAAAGATGCCCATCTTGTCATGACATCTCAGACAGTACAAACAAACACTGACCTGCACGCCCCACATATAAAGATGCCCATCTTGTCATGACATATCAGACAGTACAAACAAACACTGACCTGCACGCCCCACATATAAAGATGCCCATCTTGTCATGACATCTCAGACAGTACAAACAAACACTGTCCTGCATGCCCCACATATAGGGATGCCCATCCTGTCGTGACATCTCAGACAGTACAAACAAACACTGACCTGCACGCCCCACATATAGGGATGCCCATCTTGTCTTGACATCTCAGACAGTACAAACAAACACTGACCTGCACGCCCCACATATAGGGATGCCCATCCTGTCGTGACATCTCAGACAGTACAAACAAACACTGACCTGCACGCCCCACATATAGGGATACCCATCTTTTCATGACATCTAAGACAGTACAAACAAACACTGACCTGCACGCCCCACATATAGGGATGCCCATCTTGTCTTGACATCTCAGACAGTACAAACAAACACTGACCTGCACGCCCAACATATAGGGATGCCCATCCTGTCGTGACATCTCAGACAGTACAAACAAACACTGACCTGCACGCCCCACATATAGGGATGCCCATCTTGTCTTGACATCTCAGACAGTACAAACAAACACTGACCTGCACGCCCCACATATAGGGATGCCCATCCTGTCGTGACATCTCAGACAGTACAAACAAACACTGACCTGCACGCCCCACATATAGGGATACCCATCTTTTCATGACATCTAAGACAGTACAAACAAACACTGACCTGCACGCCCCACATATAGGGATGCCCATCTTGTCTTGACATCTCAGACAGTACAAACAAACACTGACCTGCACGCCCCACATATAGGGATGCCCATCCTGTCGTGACATCTCAGACAGTACAAACAAACACTGACCTGCACGCCCCACATATAGGGATGCCCATCTTGTCTTGACATCTCAGACAGTACAAACAAACACTGACCTGCACGCCCCACATATAGGGATGCCCATCCTGTCGTGACATCTCAGACAGTGCAAACAAACACTGCCCTGCACGCCCCACATATAGGGATACCCATCTTTTCATGACATCTAAGACAGTACAAACAAACACTGACCTGCACGCCCCACATATAGGGATGCCTATCTTGTCATGACATCTCAGACAGTACAAACAAACACTGCCCTGCACGCCCCACATATAGGGATACCCATCTTTTCATGACATCTAAGACAGTACAAACAAACACTGACCTGCACGCCCCACATATAGGGATACCCATCTTGTCATGACATCTAAGACAGTACAAACAAACACTGACCTGCACGCCCCACATATAGGGATGCCTATCTTGTCATGACATCTCAGACAGTGCAAACAAACACTGCCCTGCACGCCCCACATATAGGGATACCCATCTTGTCATGACATCTAAGACAGTACAAACAAACACTGACCTGCACGCCCCACATATAGGGATGCCTATCTTGTCATGACATCTCAGACAGTGCAAACAAACACTGCCCTGCACGCCCCACATATAGGGATACCCATCTTTTCATGACATCTAAGACAGTACAAACAAACACTGACCTGCACGCCCCACATATAGGGATGCCTATCTTGTCATGACATCTCAGACAGTGCAAACAAACACTGCCCTGCACGCCCCACATATAGGGATACCCATCTTTTCATGACATCTAAGACAGTACAAACAAACACTGACCTGCACGCCCCACATATAGGGATGCCCATCCTGTCGTGACATCTCAGACAGTGCAAACAAACACTGCCCTGCACGCCCCACATATAGGGATACCCATCTTTTCATGACATCTAAGACAGTACAAACAAACACTGACCTGCACGCCCCACATATAGGGATGCCCATCTTGTCTTGACATCTCAGACAGTACAAACAAACACTGACCTGCACGCCCCACATATAGGGATGCCCATCCTGTCGTGACATCTCAGACAGTGCAAACAAACACTGCCCTGCACGCCCCACATATAGGGATACCCATCTTTTCATGACATCTAAGACAGTACAAACAAACACTGCCCTGCACGCCCCACATATAGGGATACCCATCTTTTCATGACATCTAAGACAGTACAAACAAACACTGACCTGCACGCCCCACATATAGGGATGCCCATCTTGTCTTGACATCTAAGACAGTACAAACAAACACTGACCTGCACGCCCCACATATAGGGATGCCCATCTTGTCTTGACATCTCAGACAGTACAAACAAACACTGACCTGCACGCCCCACATATAGGGATGCCCATCTTGTCTTGACATCTCAGACAGTACAAACAAACACCGACCTGCACGCTCCACATATAAAGATGCCCATCTTGTCATGACATCTCAGACAGTACAAACAAACACCGACCTGCACGCCCCACATATAGGGATGCCCATCTTGTCATGACATCTAAGACAGTACAATCAAACACTGACCTGCATGCCCCACATATAGGGATGCCCATCTTGTCTTGACATCTCAGACAGTACAAACAAACACCGACCTGCACGCCCCACATATAGGGATGCCCATCTTGTCGTGACATCTAAGACAGTACAAACAAACACCGACCTGCACGCCCCACATATAGGGATGCCCATCTTGTCATGACATCTAAGACAGTACGAACAAACACTGCCCTGCACGCCCCACATATAGGGATGCCCATCTTGTCGTGACATCTAAGACAGTACAAACAAACACTGACCTGCACGCCCCACATATAGGGATGCCCATCCTGTCATGACATCTAAGACAGTACGAACAAACACTGCCCTGCACGCCCCACATATAGGGATGCCCATCCTGTCATGACATCTAAGACAGTACAAACAAACACTGCCCTGCACGCCCCACATATAGGGATGCCCATCTTGTCATGACATCTAAGACAGTACAAACAAACACTGACCTGCACGCCCCACATATAGGGATGCCCATCTTGTCATGACATCTAAGACAGTACAAACAAACACTGCCCTGCATGCCCCACATATAGGGATGCCCATCTTGTCATGACATCTAAGACAGTACGAACAAACACTGCCCTGCACGCCCCACATATAGGGATGCCCATCTTGTCATGACATCTAAGACAGTACAAACAAACACTGACCTGCACGCCCCACATATAGGGATGCCCATCTTGTCATGACATCTAAGACAGTACAAACAAACACTGCCCTGCACGCCCCACATATAGGGATGCCCATCCTGTCGTGACATCTCAGACAGTACAAACAAACACTGACCTGCACGCCCCACATATAGGGATACCCATCTTGTCATGACATCTAAGACAGTACAAACAAACACTGCCCTGCACGCCCCACATATAGGGATGCCCATCCTGTCGTGACATCTCAGACAGTACAAACAAACACTGACCTGCACGCCCCACATATAGGGATACCCATCTTGTCATGACATCTAAGACAGTACAAACAAACACTGACCTGCACGCCCCACATATAGGGATGCCCATCTTGTCATGACATCTAAGACAGTACAAACAAACACTGCCCTGCACGCCCCACATATAGGGATGCCCATCCTGTCGTGACATCTCAGACAGTACAAACAAACACTGACCTGCACGCCCCACATATAGGGATGCCTATCTTGTCATGACATCTAAGACAGTACGAACAAACACTGACCTGCACGCCCCACATATAGGGATGCCCATCTTGTCATGACATCTCAGACAGTACAACTCTCCCGTCTTCTCTCTCGCCTCCACTGTCAACTCAACCCTACAAACAAGTCATTCAAGCTTGTTAGAAACAGCAATAACTGAAGGCTTTCATGGCAAGACATGATACATCCATTTTGTTGGTTTTGAGATTAATTCACCTTTGTAATTAATCCTCAACGTCTAAATGCAAATTTGTGCATGATGTTGGAATATCTTAAGAATATGAAATGAGAGAGACTACTAACTAAATCTGAAATGTTTATTGCAGATTTGCTGTACAAAATGTGATATTAAAATAATTGTCGATCAAAGCACAATAAATCCAAATCTTCTTTGTCGAAATGCAATAAATCCATACAGTGAGCACCGTCACTATACACAGCAGGAAGAGGGACAAGGCAGAGTTGATTAGCCGAGAAGTATTTTTAATGTACAGAACACTTACAAAATATTTTTAAGGTTACACAAATTCTGTTTCTCAAACCAGTGTGAAAATGACAAAATGGTGGCGCCACATGTGTATTTTTGTTGTCTCAACTGTACTCCACTGTGTGGCGCCACTAGATCGTTCATTGCTGTTTCTAAAATAAACATGGTGCCACTGACACGCGTTTTACTCTGAATAATAAGACATTTTTTTCAATTATTTATGGTTACCACATATTTAAAACTCGGAGAAATAAGTTAGCAGTGGACAGCTGTAGACAAAAGATCTGCCTGACAGTGGAGCTAAGACACGAACAAAGTCATAGAGCAGGCCATGCCACCCTCAGCATACATTCAAGATTAGTTCAGCTGGGATGAGACACGTCAATGTGATGGTCAAAAGGATATTGAAACCTTGCAATGGCTGTGGATGCAGGTGGAACTTTCTTTCTGATATCGTCAATGGTTGACAGGGAATTACAATAAATGATGGATCCTGTTATCAGTTTAGACCCTGCTAGAAAAGGGATATATCGTGTTTTGGTTTAAATTAAATGTCACATTAGCTCAACAAGTGACATAACAGACATCTGGTCACTTATCGGGTGAAATTTCAGAAATTGCGTTTATCGAGTTTTACTCTGAAATCCTTTATTACAAATACATTAAAGGCAGCCAATGCTGAAAGACTTCATAGTGACAAGAGTGCAGGCACGGACATCCTAGCTGTCCCAACAGGACCATTGCCAACCTTTGTGCATTGACACTACAGGCGAGTTATGACTGCCCTGTTAGGCTGGTGTCACATGACTGAGCCTGGGCACACTGATATTACATAAAAAAGAACAGGATGATAGATGTCAACAAATACAAAGAACTGGTATTACTGAACAATCTTTAGGATGGTTTGTTTGTGTTCAGTATATTAGGATCACATCCAGCTGTGAATGTTTTCCTACCAATAGATTATTTCCCTGTCAAAATGGCTTCATTGATACAAATGGCATTCTGCTAGAATGACGCCATTGTACACGTGAAAAAGATCACATAACCGCTAAGAACCATCTGCAATTTAGGAAATTGTAAAAGTGGAAGACAGAAGGAGAAGATACATAAAAGAAGTGATGTAGACAAGACAAAGAGAGACAGTGATCAACTGACATGGGAGAAATAACATACTGCCTCACGTATACGATGACAACATTCTACCAAGATGTCATTAGCACCAACAAACTGTCTCACGTATACGATGACAACATTCTACCAAGATGTCATTAGCACCAACAAACTGTCTCATGTATACGATGACAACATTCTACCAAGATGTCATTAGCACCAACAAACTGTCTCATGTATACGATGACAACATTCTACCAAGATGTCATTAGCACCAACAAACTGTCCCATGTATACGATGACAACATTCTACCAAGATGTCATTAGCACCAACAAACTGTCCCATGTATACGATGACAACATTCTACCAAGATGTCATTAGCACCAACAAACTGTCTCATGTATACGATGACAACATTCTACCAAGATGTCATTAGCACCAACAAACTGTCTCATGTATACGATGACAACATTCTACCAAGATGTCATTAGCACCAACAAACTGTCTCATGTATACGATGACAACATTCTACCAAGATGTCATTAGCACCAACAAACTGTCTCACGTATACGATGACAACATTCTACCAAGATGTCATTAGCACCAACAAACTGTCCCACGTATATGATGACAACATTCTACCAAGATGTCATTAGCACCAACAAACTGTCTCACGTATACAATGACAACATTCTACCAAGATGTCATTAGCACCAACAAACTGTCTCATGTATACAATGACAACATTCTACCAAGATGTCATTAGCACCAACAAACTGTCTCATGTATACAATGACAACATTCTACCAAGATGTCATTAGCACCAACAAACTGTCTCATGTATACGATGACAACATTCTACCAAGATGTCATTAGCACCAACAAACTGTCTCATGTATACGATGACAACATTCTACCAAGATGTCATTAGCACCAACAAACTGTCTCATGTATACGATGACAACATTCTACCAAGATGTCATTAGCACCAACAAACTGTCTCATGTATACGATGACAACATTCTACCAAGATGTCATTAGCATCAACAAACTGTCCCATGTATACGATGACAACATTCTACCAAGATGTCATTAGCACCAACAAACTGTCTCACGTATACGATGACAACATTCTACCAAGATGTCATTAGCATCAACAAACTGTCCCATGTATACGATGACAACATTCTACCAAGATGTTATTAGCACCAACAAACTGTCTCATGTATACGATGACAACATTCTACCAAGATGTCATTAGCACCAACAAACTGTCTCATGTATACAATGACAACATTCTACCAAGATGTCATTAGCACCAACAAACTGTCTCATGTATACGATGACAACATTCTACCAAGATGTCATTAGCACCAACAAACTGTCTCATGTATACGATGACAACATTCTATCAAGATGTCATTAGCACCAACAAACTGTCTCATGTATACAATGACAACATTCTACCAAGATGTCATTAGCACCAACAAACTGTCTCATGTATACGATGACAACATTCTACCAAGATGTCATCAGCACCAACAAAGCCATCGCGAAAGACTGCACA
This sequence comes from Escarpia spicata, assembly GCA_963995525.1. Taxonomy (NCBI): domain Eukaryota; kingdom Metazoa; phylum Annelida; class Polychaeta; order Sabellida; family Siboglinidae; genus Escarpia; species Escarpia spicata. The sequence goes on along the minus strand of OZ023207.1, from coordinate 12,328,726 downwards.
GATCAAACATTTGGTCATATATAGATCATTTCATATGATAACTGGAAGTTTAGTGAGTACTGATTTATAATATGAAACTATCCAGACACTTGAAGGAAGTTAACTTTATATGCGAATAACACACATGTTGAATGGTGAAAATTTAGGTATATTTAACAAAAAGCTTACTTGAATTATGTCAATTTTGAAGCTTTTAAAATAATTGTTTTATTGAAATGATAACAATAAGATCAAATGTTCTGTCAAAGAAAAAACCCCATTGTCACTAGTCACACTATTATAACCACAACGATGGTTTTATGTGAGACTCACCCACAACTGGAGCAGTTGAAGTGGTAAGGGTGGTAGGGCTCACCCTTGAACTTGATGTGACCCTCCTCAATGATAGAGCTACAACAGAATCGTTATCATTGTAGGCAATCTCTCACAAATGAAAGAAGCCTTCTAACTCAGCAGGCATCTTTCACATCTAATCTCACCATTCAATTTCAAGTTTAAATGTCACTAAAGTTTAAATCTCAATTTGATTATCCCAGCTAAATCTAGCATTCAAATCTTGTCATTCAATCGTACATTCAATATCACTGTTCAATTTTACCATTAAATTTCATGTTTTAATCTTGCAACTCGATCTCACCATTCAATATCTCCATTAAATCTCACCATCAAATCTAACCATTAATTGTCACCATTAACTAAAACTCACCATTAAGGGCACACACTACACGAAAACGGCCATAAGCCATATCTCTGATAATACTGAACGTATCTTACCAAAATTTGGAGTACTGATTAGTTAAATGAATAGTATTTGATATGTGGAATATGGGCTCAGTTGCTTGTGTATTACCATGGCAATGAACGTTTCTCGTGCGACAGAGGGGCATGCATCCTTGAAAATTATTCTGAGCTAACAACTGTACGTGTGATCATGTAGTTGTCAAGAATCATCACCTAGAATACTCCTTTGTGCAATAAGGTTGTTTTGGGAAAGGAAATCTGACTGCAATGACTTTTGTGAGATGGAACTTTAGGTTTGAGCATTTTTCAAAGCGTCTTGAAAAATGTTAATATCTTAACAACAGTCAGTGAAGTCAGATTTCCTTGCCCAAAACCACCTTATTGTACAAAGGAATATTCTAGCTGATGGTTCTTGACAACGGCATGATCACACGTAGAGTTGTTAGCTCAGAATAATTTTCAAGGATGTGAAAATCAGTCTCATTAGAAACATTCATTGCCATGATAATACACAAGCAAATGAGCCCATATTTCAAACATTGTATACCATTCATTTACCTAACTAGTACACCAAATGTTTGTAAGATATGTTCAGTATTAATAGAGATATAGCATATTGATTATATGGCCGTTTTCGGGTAGTGGCTACCCTAAAGTGTCACCAATACAGCTCACCAATAAATCTTACCATTTGATCTTACAATGAAATCTGTTAAAACCTTAGCTCAAGTTTGGGCTGTCTGGACTAAATCACCTAAGACCTAAGTTAAATTCCACCTTTAAATCTCAACATTTAATCTCCCCATTCAATTTCACAGTAATGACAAAATGTACTTTGAAGGGAGCCAGTCAGTTCCTCTCCCGTAATTAGTGGGCGTAGTAATCTGTAACTGGGAGTCTGCTGTGTTGTACGTGGGAAAATGGGACACCATTGAACATCAAAGGGTATTGAAGTTAACTCAGCCCGACTGGGCCGTATTGCCAATAAAGCCTGTTTTGAAACAGGATGTTTTGTTTACTATTTGATCATGCTTCAAGGTGAAATTGTGAATATCTATCTGTGAGTACTCACTGGCACTTGTGGCAGATGTACTTGTTGATGCCTCTAGCCTTCTCCTTTGTGTTGCATTCATGACACAGAGCCCTGGAGAGAGAACACCCAGATACAGCGTCAGTGGAACAGGTGGAACAAACAGGGGTAAGAATTCTCTTTAAGGGCGTGTCTGTCTAAAGGAGCTGTGATACAGAGCAAAGGGATGTGTGAGACAGAGAGGGTGTGGTTCAAAGCACAGGGGTGATGACAGACAGAAAGGAGCTTTGCCCAAGCGTGTGTGTATTTACTGACCTGCCAGCGTTCTTGATGAAGCCCGACTCAGCAAGTGGAGCCATGCAGAGCTCGCACAGGAAGCAGTTGGGATGCCAACTGGCGTGCATTGCCTTGATAACACGACCAATGATGAACTCACCTACAGACACATACAGGGCCTTGATGACATGACCAATGATGAATTCATCCTACACAGACACATACATAGACTTGATGACACGACCAATGATGAACTTACCTACAGACACATACAGAGCCTTGGTGACACGACCAATGATGAACTCACCTACAGACACATACAGAGCCTTGGTGACACGACCAATGATGAACTCACCTACACAGACACATACAGAGCCTTGATGACATGACCACTTACAGACACATACAGAGCCTTGATAATACGACCAATGATGAACTCACCTACAGACACATACAGAGCCTTTATGACATGACCAATGATGAACTCACCTACAGACATATACAGAGCCTTGATGACACGACCAATGGGGAACTCACACACATACAGAGCCTTGGTGACATGACCAATGATGAACTCACTTACACAGACACATACAGAGCCTTGATGCCACGACCAATGATGAACTCACCTACAGACACATACAGAGCCTTGGTGACACGACCAATGATGAACTCACCTACACAGACACATACAGAGCCTTGATGACATGACCACTTACAGACACATACAGAGCCTTGCTAATACGACCAATGATGAACTCACCTACAGACACATACAGAGCCTTTATGACACGACCAATGATGAACTCACCTACAGACATATACAGAGCCTTGATGACACGACCAATGGGGAACTCACACACATACAGAGCCTTGGTGACATGACCAATGATGAACTCACTTACACAGACACATACAGAGCCTTGGTGACATGACCAATGACGAACTCACCTACACAGACACATACAGAGCCTTGATGACACGACCAATGATGAACTCACCTACAGACATATACAGAGCCCTGGTGACACGACCAATAGGGAACTCACACACATACAGAGCCTTGGTGACATGACCAATGATGAACTTACCTACAGACACATACAGAGCCTTGGTGACACGACCAATGATGAACTCACCTACAGACACATACAGAGCCTTGGTGACACGACCAATGATGAACTCACCTACACAGACACATACAGAGCCTTGATGACATGACCACTTACAGACACATACAGAGCCTTGATAACACGACCAATGATGAACTCACCTACATACACATACAGGGCCTTGATGACATGACCAATGATGAATTTCAGAATTTCTGAGTCTCAAATATTTGTTAAGCATACTGTACGCTTAATAGAATGAATACGGTATATGTAGAAGTCTAGACGTACCACACTTGTTGCAGCAGGGTGCAAAGAGTACGTTGAAGTCATGCTCGCAATACTTGCGACCGTCAAACTGCAACAATCACACACCAGGTGTCAGCACAGTAGCTTGTGCAAAAGGTGAAATTCTGGGATAGGCACACTACAGAGTACAGCAACGTGCAATTTCAAATAGTGCAAAATATTTGCAAAACCTTTGGATTTTTGCAACATAGTATGTAGTGTGAGTATTTGCAATAATTCAAAAAGTGTTGCAATAGATCTATACACAGTGGAACCACACTGTTCTTCTTCATCTTTGTCGATAACTCTAGAGGGTAACGCCAGTGACCCTCTAGAGGGTAACGCCAGTCACCCTCTAGGGGGTAATGCCAGTCACCCTCTAGGTGGTAAAGACAGTCACCCTCTAGAGGGTAACGCCAGTCACCCTCACAAATGGTGCTCTTCTCCTCAGTGCCTCGACATTCCCATACATGTTCTCGTTGAGGGGGCGTCTTCTGGTCACGCTATTAAATTCACTGCTGGGCCTGGGTGAAAGTGACCTCAGTAGCAAGGTGACCTTATTAGCGGGAGTAACTTCCTACACTGTACTGTTATGGAAGCAATTTCGGACTGTCCCATGGTGACCTTAACTGAGATGTGGCTGTATTACTGAGGTGACCGTAAAGCAAACTTCGACTGTATACATAGATACAAACTTCGACTGTATACATAGATACAAACTTCGACTGTATACATAGATACAAACTTCGACTGTATACTTAGATACAAACTTCGACTGTATACATAGATACAAACTTCGACTGTATACATAGATACAAACTTCGACTGTATACATAGATACAAACTTCGACTGTATACATAGATACAAACTTCGACTGTATACATAGATACAAACTTCGACTGTATACATAGATACAAACTTCGACCGTATACATAGATACAAACTTCGACCGTATACATAGATACAAACTTCGACCGTATACATAGATACAAACTTCGACCGTATACATAGATACAAACTTCGACCGTATACATAGATACAAACTTCGACCGTATACATAGATACAAACTTCGACCGTATACATAGATACAAACTTCGACCGTATACATAGATACAAACTTCGACCGTATACATAGATACAAACTTCGACCGTATACATAGATACAAACTTCGACCGTATACATAGATACAAACTTCGACCGTATACATAGATACAAACTTCGACCGTATACATAGATACAAACTTCGACCGTATACATAGATACAAACTTCGACCGTATACATAGATACAAACTTCGACCGTATACATAGATACAAACTTCGACCGTATACATAGATACAAACTTCGACTGTATACATAGATACAAACTTCGACTGTATACATAGATACAAAATTCGGCAATAGAATAATGTTCCTGTAATACATGTTTACATTTTTCACTTTAATATAGGCTGGTCGGGCTGTAGACAGTTGACTTACTTCATAAAAGATGCCATCAGGGAAAGTCTGGAAGCACTGGGCACACCTGTAGACATAACACACACGGTCAACTCGATCAAGGCACAGCTGGCATGCTGCAGATGCACATGGCAACAGATGTCAACAAATACACATGGCAACAGATGTGGACAGATACACATGGCAACAGATGTGGACAGATACACATGGCAACAGATGTGGACAGATACACATGGCAACAGATGTGGACAGATACACATGGCAACAGATGTGGACAGATACACATGGCAACAGATGTGGACAGATACACATGGCAACAGATGTGGACAGATACACATGGCAACAGATGTGGACAGATACACATGGCAACAGATGTGGACAGATACACATGGCAACAGATGTGTACAGATACACATGGCAACAGATGTGTACAGATACACATGGAAACAGATGTGGACAGATACACATGGCAACAGATGTGGACAGATACACATGGCAACAGATGTGGACAGATACACATGGCAACAGATGTGTACAGATACACATGGAAACAGATGTGGACAGATACACATGGCAACAGATGTGGACAGATACACATGGCAACAGATGTGGACAGATACACATGGCAACAGATGTGGACAGATACACATGGCAACAGATGTGAACAGATACACATGGCAACAGATGTGTACAGATACACATGGAAACAGATGTGGACAGATACACATGGCAACAGATGTGGACAGATACACATGGCAACAGATGTGGACAGATACACATGGCAACAGATGTGAACAGATACACATTCCAACAGATGTGAACAGATACACATGGCAACAGATGTGAACAGATACACATTCCAACAGATGTGGACAGATACACATTCCAACAGATGTGGACAGATACACATTCCAACAGATGTGAACAGATACACATGGCAACAGATGTGGACAGATACATATGGCAATAGATGTGTACAGATACACATTCCAACAGATGTGAACAGATACACATGGCAACATATGTGTACAGATACATATGGCAACAGATGTGTACAGATACACATGGCAACAGATGTGTACAGATACATATGGCAACATATGTGAACAGATACACATTACAACAGATGTGAACAGATACACATGGCAACAGATGTGGACAGATACACATGGCAACAGATGTGAACAGATACACATGGCAACAGATGTGGACAGATACACATTGCAACAGATGTGGACAGATACACATGGCAACAGATGTGGACTGATACACATGGCAACAGATGTGGACAGATACACATGGCAACAGATGTGGACAGATACACATGGCAACAGATGTGGACAGATACACATGGCAACAGATGTGGACAGATACACATGGCAACATATGTGGACAGATACACATGGCAACAGATGTGGACAGATACACATGGCAACAGATGTGGACAGATACACATGGCAACAGATGTGGACAGATACACATGGCAACAGATGTGGACAGATACACATGGCAACAGATGTGGACAGATACACATGGCAACAGATGTGGACAGATACACATTGCAACAGATGTGGACAGATACACATGGCAACATATGTGGACAGATACACATGGCAACAGATGTGGACAGATACACATGGCAACAGATGTGAACAAATACATATAATTTGTCACCAGATGTCAACAAATACATATGGCAACAGATGTCAACAGATACACATGGCACACACGCACGTACACATGCACACAATGCATGCACACAGACACACACACAGATACACACACAGATGCACACACACATGTATGCACGCACACACAGACACATGCTGCATGCACACGCATACACCCAGTCACGCATGCACTCACGCATGCACTCACACATGCATGCACCCCTTCACACACCCACCATCCCTGTGCGTGTCAGATCTGACCACTGGATATGCACTGTTGTTCCTACTTACACAAAGCAGTGGACGTGCCAGACTTGACCGCTTGAGTTGACCATCTCCTCATCCTTCCCAAAGCCTTGACCACAGCGGGCGCAGGCATTGCCACCCAGGACCATGTTGCCACTGCAAGAAACAAGGACCATTTAATTCATTGCCGCCCAGGACCATGTTGCCACTGCAAGAAACAATGACCATTTAAGGCATTACCACCTAGGACCATGTTGCCACTGCAAGAAACAAGGACCATTTAAAGCTTTGCCACATCTGGATGATGTTGCCATTGAAAGAAAAAATGACCATTTAAGGCATTGCCACCCAGGACCTTGTTGCCACTGCAAGAAACAAGGGCCAGTTAAGTCACTGTCACCCAGGACCATATTGCCACTGCAAGAAACAAGGACCATTTAACGAAAAGCATTGCAGCTCAATACTATATGTTCTTACTATAAGAAATAAGGCCCATTTAAAACAGCTATTGCCACTCAATACCACTGTCACCTTTTTGGGAATACAGTTGAACTGTGACAGTAACAGATGCACAACGTCAAACTATAGCTAAGGATTTCATTGTTGAATGTGTGTGCGTGTGTGCGCGCGTGCATGTGTGCGTGCGTGCATGTGTGCGTGTGTGCGTGTGTGCGCGTGTGTATGCGCATGTGTGTGTGACACTGTGTGTGCGTGCGTGTGCACGTGTGACAGCATGTAAGCACATGTCCGTGCATGTTGGCCTAAGACAACAATTTTTGCATCATGTTTGACAGGTCCAACAGTTTTGTGATGAACAGTGTGTGTCACGCCTCACTGCACATTGTCAGCAGACCGTGACATTGGAACAGGTAAACTCACACCTGTCTTCTTACATGTAATCCATAGAGCAAATCCCACTGTTGACATATTACCTTTAATACTACTAACAGACCTCTTTTACAAATGTCACTGTTGACATCTCTCCTTTAATACTACTAACAGACCTCTTTTACAAATGTCACTGTTGACATATCTCCTTTAATACTACTAACAGACCTCTTTTACAAATGTCACTGTTGACATCTCTCCTTTAATACTACTAACAGACCTCTTTTACAAATGTCACTGTTGACATCTCTCTTTTAATACTACTAACAGACCTCTTTTTAAAATGTCACTGTTGACATCTCTCTTTTAATACTACTAACAGACCTCTTTTACAAATGTCACTGTTGACATATCACCTTTAATACTACTAATAGACCTCTTTTACAAATGTCACTGTTGACATCTCTCCTTTAATACTACTAACAGACCTCTTTTACAAATGTCACTGTTGACATTTCACCTTTAATACTACTAACAGACCTCTTTTACAAATGTCACTGTTGACATCTCTCCTTTAATACTACTAACAGACCTCTTTTACAAATGTCACTGTTGACATCTCTCCTTTAATACTACTAACAGACCTCTTTTACAAATGTCACTGTTGACATTTTTCCTTTAATACTACTAACTGACCTCTTTTACAAATGTCACTGTTGACATTTTTCCTTTAATACTACTAACAGACCTCTTTTACAAATGTCACTGTTGACATCTCTCCTTTAATACTACTAACAGACCTCTTTTACAAATGTCACTGTTGACATCTCTCCTTTAATACTACTAACAGACCTCTTTTACAAATGTCACTGTTGACATCTCACCTTTAATACTACTAACATACCTCTTTTACAAATGTCACTGTTGACATCTCTCCTTTAATACTACTAACAGACCTCTTTTACAAATGTCACTGTTGACATCTCTCCTTTAATACTACTAACATACCTCTTTTACAAATGTCACTGTTGACATCTCACCTTTAATACTACTAACAGACCTCTTTTACAAATGTCACTGTTGACATCTCTCCTTTAATACTACTAACAGACCTCTTTTACAAATGTCACTGTTGACATCTCACCTTTAATACTACTAACAGATCTCTTTTACAAATGTCACTGTTGACATCTCTCCTTTAATACTAACAGACCTCTTTTACAAATGTCACTGTTGACATCTCACCTTTAATACTACTAACAGACCTCTTTTACAAATGTCACTGTTGACATCTCTCCTTTAATACTACTAACATACCTCTTTTACAAATGTCACTGTTGACATCTCACCTTTAATACTACTAACAGATCTCTTTTACAAATGTCACTGTTGACATCTCACCTTTAATACTAACAGACCTCTTTTACAAATGTCTGTGACTATAACGCTATGTACAGAACTTAGGTAAAACTCTAACCCTTTACAAAGGCATACTTCACACATTAAAATATAAAATGAATAACTTAATAGTTATATATATTTGTCTTGTTTTTCTTCAAAAGTACCCACATTTCTGTATAGATAGATGTAAAAACAGTTTTACATGTCATAAACATAAGTAATCGTGAATGAATACACAGCATCACTAGGCATAGGGAATACATACCTGAATCCAACTAAGAATTAATGAGATGACAGGGTGCTACAAATGTCTGCAGCACCTCTTTGAAATGCCTTATAAAAAACCTGCCAGCCGGTCTGACAGAGGCACCATTCAGCACGCCACTTTGTAGGGGACAATATCACACAGTCACACTCTCTATTAACGCCTCCCGTCAAACACTTTATCACACTGAAACCAGAAGTCATCTTGTTTATGTTGTAAAAGAGAATAGTGCCATTGTCTTCATTCATAGAGACAGTCTCCACGTATGGGGGTCACCATCATAAGTCAATTTGTCACGATTCCTCTCTAGCACAAAACAAGTGTCATTAAAAGCAGACATTCTTGAATCAAGAAGCTAATTATGCTGAAGCGTCTTCTTGTAAAAGTAAATTGCTACGCACAGTATCCAGTTTGTGAGACTGATCAAATTACTCTACACCTCACTGCATACAACTGTATTCCTAACAGCTGAAGACAGAAAGCAGTGAAAAACAACAGAAAACACAGGGCAGCTGTTGAAGAATCTGTCAGCCTCATTCTTTGTAAAGGTAACCTGAGTTAGAAGGCACCCACCCTTGAATGCACACACACATATTCTCCTTATGAAAGTTAGTTCTGATGAATTCATCAAAAGCAAAATTAATTGGATAAGAAAATCCAACTATAACTAGAGGTGAAAATATGGCACCCGGGCCTTGGAAGTAATCAATGCTACTGTGATTGGTAACCCAACCATATACCAGGTATTTATCTACTACTACTACTACTGCATACCTCAATGCTACTGTGAGTGGTAACCCAACCATATACCAGGTATTTATCTACTACTACTACTGCATACCTCAATGCTGCTGTGATTGGTAGCCCAACCATATACCAGGTATTTATCTACTACTACTACTGCATACCTCAATGCTGCTGTGATTGGTAACCCAACCATATACCAGGTATTTATCTACTACTACTACTGCATACCTCAATGCAACTGTGAGTGGTAACCCAACAATATACCTCTACTACTACTACTGCATACCTCAATGCTACTGTGATTGGTAACCCAACCATATACCAGGTATTTATCTACTACTACTACTACTGCATACCTCAATGCTACTGTGAGTGGTAACCCAACAATATACCAGGTATTTATCTACTACAACTACTGCATACCTCAATGCTACTGTGATTGGTAACCCAACCATATACCAGGTATGTATATACTACTACTACTACTGCATACCTCAATGCTACTGTGATTGGTAACCCAACCATATACCAGGTATTTATCTACTACTACTACTGCATACCTCAATGCTACTGTGAGTGGTAACCCAACAATATACCAGGTATTTATCTACTACAACTACTGCATACCTCAATGCTACTGTGATTGGTAACCCAACCATATACCAGGTATTTATCTACTACTACTACTGCATACCTCAATGCTACTGTGAGTGGTAACCCAACAATATACCAGGTATTTATCTACTACAACTACTGCATACCTCAATGCTACTGTGATTGGTAACCCAACCATATACCAAGTATGTATCTACTATGATGCCATTATTAAGACCACATTAGAAATAAGTGTACTTTTGTGTGTTTTTATTGGTTTTATTATACATCAAACTGTTCTCAATATTTAATATGCAGTAATGCACCCGGTACACAATGTTTATATTATTCTTTTAATTGATAGTACATAAAGACTATATTTACATCAAGACTTTTCTCACCTCACAATTAAGGTCACCCTAGAACAGGCCCAAATTATTTCCACATAGTCCCCCTAACACAGTCACCTTTGTCCAGTTTGAAAGTTTACCTAAATAGTGAGGGTCTACGGTAATTTTTTTCTTTTCTTTTTTAAAAACTCGCAACTTCACAGGGTGAGTCCAAATGACTGCACAGCTAACCTAAACAGTGAACAGTCAGTCTCAGAAACAAATACACCCTGCATGTTTGTGACACCCTGTGTTAGCTGATAGTTGGAACATTTCACCCTACGAGGGTAGTTTCACTATCCCGCCCTGTGTATGTTCATATACTAGGGAAGGTTCATGATTACCCTGTGTGTGGCATCTATTACAGAGCACACACCCAATACTCAGAAAAAGCCAACTTCTACAAGACAGACCGGATCTAGACTGGAGACAGCTATAGACCCATGTAAGGAGTTGGATTGCCACCCTGGTGTCACAGGGAATGGACCTACTGCAGCTGTCAGTTTGTATCCAAGACATATATAAGGAGTTGGATTGCCACCCTGGTGTCACAGGGAATGGACCTACTGCAGCTGTCAGTTTGTATCCAAGATATATAAGGAGTTGGATTACCACCCTGGTGTCACAGGGAATGGACCTACTGCAGCTGTCAGTTTGTATCCAAGATATATAAGGAGTTGGATTACCACCCTGGTGTCACAGGGAATGGACCTACTGCAGCTGTCAGTTTGTATCCAAGACATATAAGGAGTTGGATTGCCACCCTGGTGTCACAGGGAATGGACCTACTGCAGCTGTCAGTTTGTATCCAAGATATATAAGGAGTTGGATTGCCACCCTGGTGTCACGGGGAATGGACCTACTGCAGCTGTCAGTTTGTATCCAAGATATATAAGGAGTTGGATTGCCACCCTGGTGTCACGGGGAATGGACCTACTGCAGCTGTCAGTTTGTATCCAAGATATATAAGGAGTTGGATTGCCACCCTGGTGTCACGGGAATGAACCTACTGCAGCTGTCAGTTTGTATCCAAGATATATAAGGAGTTGGATTATCACCCTGGTGTCACAGGGAATGAACCTACTGCAGCTGTCAGTTTGTATCCAAGATATATAAGGAGTTGGATTACCACCCTGGTGTCACAGGGAATGAACCTACTGCAGCTGTCAGTTTGTATCCAAGATATATAAGGAGTTGGATTGCCACCCTGGTGTCACAGGGAATGAACCTACTGCAGCTGTCAGTTTGTATCCAAGATATATAAGGAGTTGGATTACCACCCTGGTGTCACAGGGAATGAACCTACTGCAGCTGTCAGTTTGTATCCAAGATATATAAGGAGTTGGATTGCCACCCTGGTGTCACAGGGAATGGACCTACTGCAGCTGTCAGTTTGTATCCAAGATATATAAGGAGTTGGATTGCCACCCTGGTGTCACGGGGAATGGACCTACTGCAGCTGTCAGTTTGTATCCAAGACATATATAAGGAGTTGGATTGCCACCCTGGTGTCACAGGGAATGAACCTACTGCAGCTGTCAGTTTGTATCCAAGATATATAAGGAGTTGGATTACCACCCTGGTGTCACAGGGAATGAACCTACTGCAGCTGTCAGTTTGTATCCAAGATATATAAGGAGTTGGATTGCCACCCTGGTGTCACAGGGAATGAACCTACTGCAGCTGTCAGTTTGTATCCAAGATATATAAGGAGTTGGATTACCACCCTGGTGTCACAGGGAATGAACCTACTGCAGCTGTCAGTTTGTATCCAATATATATAAGGAGTTGGATTGCCACCCTGGTGTCACAGGGAATGGACCTACTGCAGCTGTCAGTTTGTATCCAAGATATATAAGGAGTTGGATTGCCACCCTGGTGTCACGGGGAATGGACCTACTGCAGCTGTCAGTTTGTATCCAAGACATATATAAGGAGTTGGATTGCCACCCTGGTGTCACAGGGAATGAACCTACTGCAGCTGTCAGTTTGTATCCAAGATATATAAGGAGTTGGATTACCACCCTGGTGTCACAGGGAATGAACCTACTGCAGCTGTCAGTTTGTATCCAAGATATATAAGGAGTTGGATTACCACCCTGGTGTCACAGGGAATGAACCTACTGCAGCTGTCAGTTTGTATCCAAGATATATAAGGAGTTGGATTGCCACCCTGGTGTCACAGGGAATGAACCTACTGCAGCTGTCAGTTTGTATCCAAGATATATAAGGAGTTGGATTACCACCCTGGTGTCACAGGGAATGAACCTACTGCAGCTGTCAGTTTGTATCCAAGATATATAAGGAGTTGGATTGCCACCCTGGTGTCACAGGGAATGGACCTACTGCAGCTGTCAATTTGTATCCAAGATATATTTCTCATTTATTTCCCTCCCATATGCTGTATATGTGGGCCTCTATCCATAACTTCTACCCTGTTTGCTATGACTTGACTGGGCTGGCCAACATAACCCCACGGTAAACCACAAGTTACCCCTATCACAAACAATCATGCTAGTAGGGTTGTACAATGCAGTACTCTCATGATGCATGGATAAGGGTTATCTGGCGACGTTCTTGCCTGGCTGACATCTTATCTGTGTGATTGAACATATGTGGTACGTGTAAAGAATGGCGTGTCAGAAATATACACAATAATGACAGGAGTGCCGCAAGGGTCTGTCCTGGGACCTGACAGGAGTGGCGCAAGGGTCTGTCCTGGGACCGATACTTTTTAATGTATACACCGCACCTTTAACCAAACTTCTACAACAGCACAACATTCAACACCACCTATATGCAGATGACACTCAACTCTATATCACTTTCCCACCAACCGACCATACACAAGCCCTTGCACGTATGGAGGCCTGCATACAGGAAGTGAAAATATGGCTCGATGACAACGGACTCGTGATGAATCCATTCGCCAAGTCTGCCTACTCTTATATCGTTAACCCGTGTCAACATATGTGGCCAGTTTGTTGACACCTCCTCCGTTATCCGAGATCTTGGATTCGTCATTGACACTGATCTATCGATGACGTCACAAGTAGCAAACGTATGTCGCAACGCCTATTATCACCTGTCACAAACTGCAGATACGAGATTCTGTTGCCACCAGTGCATGTAAGAGTCTGGTCCATGGACTGGTGACATGGCGACTTGACTATGGTAATGCGATGCTTTTCGGAATAAACGATCATCACCTGCACCATCTGGAAATGGTTCAGTGGTCTGCGGCTCGAATTGTTATGCAGATTCAGTGGGGCGATTGGCAGTCGAAGACGACAATACTGCGGAAATTACACTGGTTGCCTGTTAGGAGGCATATTGAGTTTAACTTTAAGATACTCGTTCTTGTGCACAGGGCAGTATACGATGGTACGCCTGAGTACCTTGCGGCACTATTACACCAATATACACCACGCCGTTCTCTACGCTCTGCAAGCGGGTTACTCTTGCAAGTTCCTAGAGTGAAATTAGAATGTTTCGACCGCCATGCAATTGCTTGTGCTGGCCCAACTCTGAGGAACAAACTTCCTATGAACATGCACAACAACGGCAGTCTCCCTCAATTTAAGAAACAACTAAAGAAATTGTTCTTCTCCACTTAATGGGTTTTACATGACTGACATTGGACTGTAACACACATATTACATATTATCTTATTTATTATCATTGTAGTATTCATGGTATTAGTGTTTTTTATATTTCACACATTTAATATTACTTTTAACAAATGCAGTTTAATTTGTAAATATCTATTTAAAATAATTTACACACGGGAACATTCTACAGTTTTAACATGTTTTACAGCCTATCGTTATTATTATTTTATTATTTACCTGGACTAATTATAATGTTAAGCTATTTATCATTTTAATGCTTGTACACACCTGTGAACTGGACGGCCGTCCCGGATTTGATGGTGTCAAAATAAAGTTTTATTATCATTATTATTATGTTGTTTTACTGTCAAGTTAAACATCGCAAAAGCTTGCAGAAACAATTGTGTGTTTCACCCAAAGTGAACAGGAACGTCAATTCTAAATATGCTGGCGATGTATCAATATACTGTGTCACATCAATATATATCAATTCACAGGCTGCATATTACACTATATTGATACATTAATTAATTGTTACAACCTATAGCCTACAGATTAATAATAATTATTTCATGGATCCATGACGGAGTTAGCGCGGTAACAGCCTGGAATAAAATACTATGTCCTGAAAAAAAACAGATAGCAAAACACATAGATCTGCTTCCATGGGAAAGGGCAACCTCAAGAGATCAAGAGGAATATGTGCACAAGGAACGCTATTATCCAGACATCAGACTGTACAGCTTCTCCAGCAAAGATCTAGGTACTAGGAAGATGTGAATAACCTTGCTCCCAAAGTCTCCGAGTCACAAACCATCCTGGCCTTCAACGTGGTTATCTTCAAAACATATTTGGACAAGACATGGAAGCAACTCTCTGTCACACCCAGTAAATCACAGTACTTCTTAAGGAATGTTTAATTTAGAACTAATGAATGGAAGTCATGTGACAGTAGGTCAGTTTGTAGTCTATGGAGGTTACTTGTGACAATGTACACAATTAGTCTGTACACTTAGTGATTACATACAAAGTGTTGGTAACTTTCTACACTTCGTGAGCAAACCTGTGGTCAGTGTGGTGTTAATATATACTGTATTCATTCTATTAAGCGTACATGCCCTAATTAACATACACCCCCTTTTTAGCAGCATCCGACGTCATGACAGTGATCTCAATGCCAACCTTGACTGTTGAATTCATCATTGTGTTTTAATTTCTACCAATGTCACTCTAGATTCAAAGCTTGGTGATGAAAATGGGTGCACACCCCTGTACGCTTATTGGAACACAACATTTGACATATTTCCATGTCTGAAATATTTGCTAAGCCTACTGTATGCTTAATAGAATGAATACAGTATATATATATATATATATAAAATGATATACTTTGTTATCAAACGTGTGGTGTTAGTCTCTACACTCCATGATCACACCTGCAGTGTTAGTCTCTACACTCAATGATCACACCTGCAGTGTTAGTCTCTACACTCCATGATCACACCTGCAGTTTTACTCTCTATACTTCATGATCTCACTTGTGGTGTTAGTACCCACACCTGTGGTGTTAGTACCTACACCTGTGATGTTAGTACCTACACCTGTGGTGTTAATACCTATACCTGTGGTGTTAGTTCCTACACCTGTGGTGTTAGTACCTACACCTCTGGTGTTAATACCTATACCTGTGGTGTTAGTTCCTACACCTGTGGTGTTAGCCCCTACACTGCGGTCACCTGTCTGCATGCTGATCACTGGTCTCAGGGATGGCCACTGGCTGACCGCCTGCCTCGAATCCATTGTGTTGCTGTAGACGGCGCTGCAGTAGTGGGTTGTTTCGGTTGGTGCTAACCGACCCCAGTCTGATGACAGGGTGCGCCACTGTATGGCTGCTGTACATCGACCATTCGCTCTCGCCGTGTCGGTATTTACTCGACATGTTCACACGGATTCACAGTTGGTCCTTTTCCAAGTATTTGATAATCCACGATGATCTACAGTAATCCAGTAGAACTTCACAGGTTGTCCTTTGGTCCTTTCCAAAGACCGTGTAGGCAATCACTTTGTCTTTCAAATTTCAGCTGCTCACGGGATGAAATGTGTGTTTAATGGCAACGTATTACAGTATATAATAATCCTTGTTAATTCACAGTAATCCAGTGTTCAAGATGGTAGTAAACTTAGACAACTCTGATGGTCTTGTGTGTTCCATCTACAAGAGGACCATTCAACTGCAGCTGGTCCTGTCTGTTCTGTCATCAACTGTACAGCCAATCATGGTCTTTCAGCCGCACACTGAACAAACTATGACACATAGGACAAAGTGTATGTCCATCACTAACTATGCATTAAGCTACACTACACTCCAAGTTCAAGTACAGTAATCCAGCCTCTGCGCTGAGAGCCAACTTAAATTATAAACAACTCTGATTCGAAACTCGACAATGGCAGGAACCTTGAACCATACAGCCAATCACGTTGTGCCTTTCAACCACACGTAGAACAAATCCCTTCCGTATCCACCACGGGTTAGGTATCTACGTACACAACAAGCCACTATTGATCCACAGTAATCCAATCTCCACAATGACAGTCAACTTAAAGTATAAACAACTCTGATTCATTCCAAACTTGTGTTTATAACAGCCGCACACAAGGTGACTGCCCAACTGACCAGCTAGGGTTCACAGGTGGGTGTGGGTGGGACCTGAAGCCAACCACCAGTGACATACCTGGCGGGCCTTGCCATACACCTTCTGGCCCAGTGATAAACATCAGTATTTCATTCATGTCCCAGGCTGGCAGTGATCATGAACCAAGCCTACTGGTTCAATCAGACTCTGATAATGTCTTATCTGTGTGAGACAGGAGGCAATCAAGCAGAAATAACACAGTATCTGGGTCAGGAACTCAACAAAGTGGACATTATTAGCCAACAAAAGCCATTGAGTGATGTGTGTAAGTTGAGTGGAGTCATGCAATATTACTATAATGTGATATAGGTAGGTGGGAGTCACTTGGGGGGCAGGGGTTAACTGGCACCAGTGATATACCCTTGGGGGGTTATCAAACAAGTTGTACATCATGCACCCCTCACACACTCACAACCCCACCAACACACACTTCACAGACACCCTGTACACACACACACTCGCATAATGCATGCACGCACGCATGCATGCTCGCACGCACGCACGTACACTCAATCATTCACTCACACGTGGCACTCACTCAAGTACACTTGCTTGCTTGCTCACTCATTCACTCACTCACTATTCATTCACTCACTATTCATTCACTCACTCATTCACTCATTCACTCATTCACTCATTCACTCACTCAGTCAGTCACATACACACACTCATTAATTCACTTGCTCACATGCACGCACCACAAGGTCCACACCACACAAACTACCACACACGCACGCACGCACGCACGCACGCACGCACGCACGCACGCACGCACATAAACATGTATACACAGTGGCCTACTGCACTACTGACTTGTTGCCTAACGCAAACACATTTCGTGTCAAGCTGACATGATCACCACTGAGTAAATACGATTCCATTCAGTGTATTCATAGATTATCCTTTGATGAAGTACCACTTGAGGTAGTGCACAACTCTGATGTGGTTACTGCCCTACAGAGGGCGCCCTGTGTATGTACTGACCACATCACAACGCAGAAATATGTAGTAGAGTGAGTATCAATGGTCAAGACGGCCACATTAAAGGTATTCACTAAGGGGGTCGTCGCATAAATTTGCAAAACCCCCAAAATGCATGTCATTACATATGAATGTAGTGGTTTGAACCAATGTGAAACACAATACATTTTTCACTGACTGTGCTGCTTATGAGATCACCCCTTTAATGACACACACCAGAGATGAAATGTTTGAACTGGTCTAGCCTTGTGTGATATGGCCACATACATGTACATGGAATGCACTGTCAGAAGTAGGACAAAATACCCCTGCATATAATCCCCCATCTTTATATCTCCTTGATACAATCCCCCTTAACAAAACAGCCACCTAGTCATTCAAATGGGGGGGGGGGCTTTACACTTGTCCTGGAGCAGACTTTTTCCGTGTGTTATTGTTAATTGCAAAATGTTTCAATGTATTCGTGGAAACTGTTTTGTTCACAGTTTAAATCTCTATCAACAAATGAAACATCTTGACAGGATTTCTGTAGAGCGCTTAATTGTAAATCAGCGGCCTGTTTGATGTTTTAACTGCCTTATGGTGAGTCCGAACAATTTATCATTTCCTCACTAACTTTTCAAGACTGGCAGATAACTGGCCATGGACTGGTGGAATTTAGAGGGGGCCAGCTGGCCACTAGATTAACTAATAGTTCCAAAAGTGTATGTCCATCACTAACAAGTCTAGGTGCCCACATTAATGACTATCATTGGCACAACTGGTAGTGAAACAAATCCAGTGTTTCCCCTGGTATATAACAAGCGAGGCGGGCCGCCTCACCGTTTTTCTATGCCGCCTCGCCCAAAATATGCAGAAATTGCTGCCTCGTAGCTATGTCATACGCCCATTTTTTTCGTTCTTTCGCGATATATTCAGCGTCAGCGAGCGGGCGAAATGACATCACAAAGTCACTTATATTCCTGCATAATCACAGATTTGTAGCAACGTCGTTTAGTCGTCTTAACGTCGCTCAGAGCAGTTAGGATTTAACTCCATTGGACAACGTGAAAGATGTCAGTTGTCCAATCACGGAATATTCCTGAGCGGATCCCCGGTGTCTCTAATGGTGACACCTTGCGGAATTTCGACATACTAGAAATCTATACATTCATGTAAAATGGCGCCCAAACGGTAACTTGCGTTTTGGTTTATGACGGTGGTGGGAGTGAAAATCTTGCAGGCAGATGGCACTACGTCACTTGTCGGCACGTGTCGAATCCGGACTCTTTTGAAGCCCAAATAAAGGCCGTGCATCCTATTCACTAATCGGCACTTGTATTGAATCCGGACCCTGTTGAAGCTCAAATAGCGACCCGGTTTGTGCTAGTCTGTGCCGCTGAGCTTGTGGCCGTGCGTTACCGCACAGCGCGCGTAAAATGAGAGATACAGTATACAACAGCGTATGTTGATACAAACCGGGGCGCTATTCACGCCTAAAATGGACGTAAGACGCAATATACTTAAAGGTAAATATGCCTAGGATAATGCTGTATGATGGAACTACAGTGTATCTCACTGATGTATCAAAGTTAAGCAAAACTCGAGTTATAACGGCGAAATCAAAGTGGGTCCGGATTCGACGCAAATGCCCACAAGTCTATTCAACTAATAACATGTTCTATGCGGTTTTGTTTGAGCAAAATAAGGAATGTGATTTGTAAGATATCTTTGTGCTAAATATATGATACATATTCCGACAAAGTTGTGCAAACAAACTTTTGGGAAAGTTGATTTTAGTGAAATATTTACAAATATCAACCACCGAAGTTCACATCTCATAAAAAATGCCTACTACCCAAAACCGTGCATACTAACGGGTTATCAATAACTTGGGTTAGACAATGATATGTTTGCACAGTAATTCGATGTACTAAACAACTTATACTGTTTTATAAAAAGGACACAATTTGAGAAACGTTCTTGCGATTAATATAATAGAAACATACTTTTGTGACATTCCAGAAATCACTGTTTAATTAATTGTATAGCATTCTAGCAACAAATAAAATATCTTTTGAACATAAACCACCAATTTACCATATTATTATGATATTAAAATTATTTAAAGGTGATGATGAAAGAGTCTTCAGATGATACCACTAGATGCTTCCCAGAGAAGTCGAGATGGTGTTCGACTGAACAGGTCTGCCAGGGAGTAAAGTGTAAAGCGCTTTCAGCAGTCCAGCGCTATATAAGAACTTAACCTTTTAATTTTTTACTGACTCTGTCAGCGAGGTAACAAGGCCTAGGGTCAGTGCAAGAAAAACATAACCATAACTACCAGTGGTCAAGTGGAAACCACACCTCAACACGATGAAACAGTCATGATTACTGACTTTTATCAATCATGATTACTACATTACTACACAAGTAGTGTCTTGTTGTTTTATATCTTCCCCTCTATATTCAATAGTAAAGGTTAAAACGTACCTCAGAATGCACCATTTTAAAGCTAGTATTAAAAAATCTCCAGGGGAGCATGCCCCCGGACCCCCCTAGCAACACTTCGTGCCTGCGGCGCGGAGCATACCCCACCTAATTAAGTAAATAGCTCAAAGTCAAATGACACTGGTTCATCACTGAAAACAACTGAACTGCCCAATAATGGCCAATAATGGCTGTGACTGACACAAGCTGTACACGTGCTTAGAGGCACATTGTCAATTCATTAAAGACTGGGAACAAATTATTTCTGGCTAAGGGCCTGATATTATGTATGGTTGATTTTTGATGAAATGACAAAATACTGAACTGAGATAGGACAGCTAAAGCTGGCTCATGAACTGGTTTAGCTGATAACAAATCTGGTTGTTTGATTTCTACATATGAAGTATGTGAATACCAAGGTAATCGAAATACCGGTAATAGACATGTTTGGTTTAATAAAGAAAGTTGTGAACATTTGTTTAATTAGTTGAAAATAATTGACTATAGTAATTATATGTGATAAATTGTGAAAGCTAATTGTCAGGTCAACATGTAACCGTCAACGCAGTGAATCTGTTAGCCAGAAAGAGCAAAGAAAGTGAACCACATCGACACAGACACAAGAACATAACCGTATCGCGCATTCACATGACGGTTCCAAATTTAAGAATTACCTGAATTGATTCTACATGTAGAACTAAAATTAAATAAGTTAATAAGTATGTTTTGATTTTACCAAAACTACATTCAAAAGTTACACTAGCAAGCAAGCATGTCTTAGTGAATACTAGATAGGTTAACTGTTTTGTAAAATCAATCTGCACTGAGATATGTGAGAAACTTAACCGTGGAGGCACCTGTATTATTAGACTCTTAGTGTGTATAATAAAGTATTATAATGTTAGCTGGCTTTTAAAATAAAGCACATTTCTTTGGAATGTATCCAAGTCTGTGTCATGTCCTATGTGGGAATAATCTCCCAACAATAAGAAACCAAAACATGTTTTTCTAGACGTTGAGCACAGCCCACATGATTGTGGCATGTGGACTGTCAATCACAAGCAGACTTATCTACGGGGGGGGGGGGGGGGGGGGGGGGGGGGGGCCTGAAGGCAATACATCTGTACCAGAGCCTGTGGCATTTATGTCATTCCACTTAACTACCTTTTTACAGACATGCCACATTTTCTTGGTTGAAATCCATAGTTTTGACTCTGTCATTCTAGAAGGTTAGACAGCAGAAATGTTGTAGTCTGCAAATTTATATTGTTTACGTAAACAATTGAGACGCTAGTCATCCTACATGTCAACATGCCCTCCCATGGCATGTTGAATGGACGAGAAAAAGGAAATACATTGTCATGCCATGAAAACATAATTTAACATCCAAAGTTGCTGACAAACAAATACAAGACACTAATGTGCTCTTAGTGACTTGGTATTTGTTTAGGTGGAACTAATATGTTGTAATTGATACAAATACAAGTTGTCTATTGATATAATATAATTTACACCAAATAAATTTGGAGGATAGCTATTGTATCCTGGCCTATTGACAAAAGGGCATTAAATGCCTAAATTTATGAAAGAACTCCACATATATTTTTGTGGCTATAAAACAAGAACAGAAAACAGTCAAATAATTCAATCAATAGTAAAATTTGGCTACAAGTCACTGTAAACCACAGATTGTAAACCAGGTTTACAGCCAATAATGCAATCCTGCCTGCAATGGCCCAGAGAGATCTGCATAGTCTTATCACTGACACACTCATACGCTAAGCATAATGTCAATATTTGCTATAAAATAACACTATATAGACTAGCGTTGATTTACCCATTGAAACCACCGCTAAAAGTCAGTCATGCAATTCCACCGAGTGCAAAATCACCACGTTTGATTTATGTACTGTCAATAATGAGATGTTGCCTTTTCTTCAAACATTTTGGCAAGGCAAGCATCTTTCGATGTGTCTCTGTCATTTGTCAATGTGAATTGGGACAGAGGCAGATAATAGGAATGTGCTGTTTTGTAACATTAGAAAAAAATATGCTAGTGGGTAAATATAAGCATGTTGTGAAAAAGAGGGAATGTGATCTTGTTCATAATAGTTATCAGTACACCAACATGGGTAGATCTATTGGATGTGACATTTGTTTTTTAAATTCTGAACATGATCAGTATGCTCAAAGATATGGCAGTGACTATCAGTGGCTACGTCCATCTGAGAGTGATCTATTTAGGTCTTGGTCGGGCTTCTCAGATCAACACCAGCTTAATAACAATCAAAAATATGAGAATGTAGTTTAAAGGTACATTCTGCTACTATAACTGACATCATTTCCTACCATTGCTTTAAGTACATCTTAATTACTGTGTATTTATATATAAATAAAAGGATACATCTTTGAATCATGTACACGTGTTCTTCATTTTGGTGGTTGTCTGTCAATTAGGTTATTTCACTTTATGTAAGAGATCTTTTACCTTCATGTACACAAACACCAAGAAACTATCGTATTATTTTATATTAAAAGACCTAGCTTCCCATGCATATATGTACAGTACAAACAGGCTAATTTAGTTGACATACACAGAAAAAACAGAGAAGACATGATCTGATCTGATTCTGAGTTCAGGTACACACATAAGCACATACACATTCAAACCACAGACGAACAAGCCTTGGCAGACGTTGAACCAATTTGATGATTGAGCTATTTTCTAGCATCAATTAGGAAGCCAGAAATCAAAGTCATATGGAGAAGATTATAAAAACACCATCTGCACATAATTAATACTATGTGACATGATCAGTGACTAGCATAAAATGTGATATCACTGATATGATGACCCAGATATGATGTGATGCCAAAGATGACCTAGATAGCAAAGTCACATGATATAAATATATGATGTGATGTCAAAAATGACCCAGATAAGACATGTCACCACTGACCTAGATAAGACATGACGTCACCACTGACCTAGATAAGACAAGATGTCATCACTGACCTAGATAAGACATGATGTCACCACTGACCTAGATAAGACATGATGTCACCACTGATCTAAATAAAACATGATGTCACCAATGACCTAGCAGGCTGCGAAATAAGCCTATTATAAGGCCCGTCCGATCGTCCCAGACGAGTAGTTTCAGTAATCAGACTAGTCCATGTTTAGAGGAGCAGTCCCATCGGACATCGGCTTCGGGAAAGAAAATGCCAATGAAAAGAATAGGCCAAATGATGTAACTTAGTGACTAGTCCGACAACGTCAGTCCTTCGGTGTCAGGCTTCAAATTCTATTGGCATCGCCTTGTCTACCATTGTCATTTGCTGCCCCTGATTACACTAGTTACTTCTTCTGATGACTTTGCAATTGGATCTACGAAATCACATGTATTTGTTTCTATTAATGACACATTTAGTTGAACATTTAATTGAAATAAGAAACAGCTTGTTTTCTTTATGAAATAAAAGCCACTTTTAGTATGTGCTATAACTGTCACATACATGATATAACCGTATGATTGATGGTTTCTGGCACATTTATTTTTAAGGACTACTAAAACAATATCAATACCAGGACTAGTTGTTTCTGAGTCAGCTAGTCTGACTACCTGTCAGCTAAAACCATCTTGCACCCTGCCTAGACAAGACATGATGTCACCAAGAACATAGATAAGACATGACATCACATGTGACCTAGATAAGATATGACATCATTGTCGATGGTGACCTATATATAAGACATGACGTCACATGCGACTTAGTTACGACATGTCACATGTGACCTAGAAATGACACAACAAGTCACCTGATGTCATGTCACATGTGACCTACAAATGACACAACAAGTCACCTGACGTCACTGTCGCTGATGTCATGTTCGTGGTGTGCCCGGCGTTGAAACAACGGACTCTCGTTGTAACTGTTCAGAGTCTGCAGCTTAAATCCTTCCCTTTGCCGCGGCGGTCCTGATCCGTGCTTCGGCGTCGACGTTACCAAACTCATGGCTGCTGCTGCACCGGCAGGAAACAACTCTCATAGCCACTGTCACACTATCAAAGTGACATCAAGAAGACATCCTTTGAATCACACACACCTAGATGAGTGTTTACAAACTGCAGGGTGCTGGATGTAGCATTGTTCACAAACAGTAATGTACTAGAGCCAGTTATTCACAAACTGCAGGCATGTGTTCCACCCTAGGAGGACAGCCAGTGTAATCCTGCTGTTAAGTCCCCACTATGTCAACAGCTCACAACTCCTAGGTCACACCTGTCAGCCACCAGTGATAGATGACACATGTGGCAACCATAGCTCCTGCAGCTGCCTGTTGACAGGCGTTTTATTTGCATTTCTCAACAAAAATCAGCAGATACAATGCAGTGTGAGGTTAAATGGGGCAGGACTGCGGTGTCAGGTTACCTCAGGGGTGAAGGGTTCTATAAGACAGCCTGGAGATGACTTTCTACCAGACGCAGTGTCACTCATATTCCCCAGATGGCACTGCTCGTGGTGAGTGCTGCCACCTAGCGTACTAATGTTAATATATTGTGTGGAATACAAAAGACACTATCTCAACTGAACAGATCAAACAACTAGATGCAGACAGCAAAACCTATGCGGATAATAGCTTACAGGTCAACATTTGTAGTTGCTAAAATGGTAAAGGTACATTCAGATACAGCACACTATCCACTCCAGGCATCAGGACTGCTCAAAGACTTCTACATTTCACTTCCTGGTAGAACTGTTCAAAAGATTTTATGTTGCAGTACCAACTCAAACTACCCAGGGAAGTATTCAGCCATGTTGTAACTACTGCACAATTATATTCACTCGCATGTATCGACCACTGTCTACAGCCTGGTACTCGTTTATGCATAGCTGAGTGAAGTGATGCAATGTGGATTGAACAAAATTGGCCAACCTTCGAAAAGGCAGTACAAGGATTGAAACTGCTGTGTGAACTATCAGTTGAGAGTGAGATGTTTAAGTAGGTAGTAGGCAGCACAATGTGTGTGTCAGTGACAGAAGGATCCCCTGTACAGACTCAGATCATGTGTCAGTGACAGAAGGATCCCCTGTGTACAGACTCAGATCATGTGTCAGTGACAGAAGGATCCCCTGTACAGACTCAGATAATGTGTCAGTGACAGAAGGATCCCCTGTGTACAGACTCAGATCATGTGTCAGCGACAGAAGGATCCCCTGTGTACAGACTCAGATCATGTGTCAGTGACAGAAGGATCCCTTGTGTACAGACTCAGATCATGTGTCAGCGACAGAAGGATCCCCTGTGTACAGACTCAGATCATGTGTCAGTGACAGAAGGATCCCCTGTACAGACTCAGATCATGTGTCAGTGACAGAAGGATCCCCTGTGTACAGACTCAGATCATGTGTCAGTAACAGAAGGATCCCTTGTGTACAGACTCAGACCATGTGTCAGTGACAGAAGGCTCCCTTGTGTACATACTCAGATCATGTGTCAGTGACAGAAGGATCCCCTGTGTACAGACTCAGACCATGTGTCAGTGACAGAAGGATCCCTTGTGTACAGACTCAGATCATGTGTCAGTGACAGAAGGATCCCCTGTGTACAGACTCAGACCATGTGTCAGTGACATAAGGATCCCCTGTGTACAGACACAGATCATGTGTCAGTGACAGAAGGATCCCCTGTGTACAGACTCAGATCATGTGTCAATGACAGAAGGATCCCCTGTGTACAGACTCAGATCATGTGTCAGTGACAGAAGGATCCTTGTGTACAGACTCAGATCATGTGCCAGTGACAGAAGGATCCCCTGTGTACAGACTCAGATCATGTGTCAGTGACAGAAGGATCCCCTGTGTACAGACTCAGATCATGTGTCAGCGACAGAAGGATCCCCTGTGTACAGACTCAGATCATGTGTCAGTGACAGAAGGATCCCCTGTACAGACTCAGATCATGTGTCAGTGACAGAAGGATCCCCTGTGTACAGACTCAGATCATGTGTCAGTAACAGAAGGATCCCTTGTGTACAGACTCAGATCATGTGTCAGTGACAGAAGGCTCCTTTGTGTACATACTCAGATCATGTGTCAGTGACAGAAGGATCCCCTGTGTACAGACTCAGACCATGTGTCAGTGACAGAAGGATCCCCTGTGTACAGACTCAGATCATGTGTCAGTGACAGAAGGATCCCTTGTGTACAGACTCAGATCATGTGTCAGTGACAGAAGGATCCCTTGTGTACAGACTCAGATCATGTGCTAGTGACAGAAGGATCCCCTGTGTACAGACTCAGATCATGTGTCAGTGACAGAAGGATCCCCTGTGTACAGACTCAGATCATGTGTCAGTGACAGAAGGATCCCCTGTGTACAGACTCAGATCATGTGTCAGTGACAGAAGGATCCCCTGTGTACAGACTCAGATCCGTCCTTTCCCTTTAAATCCATCCGGTAAAAAGCATCAACATCTACAGTGTCAACAGGACGAACTACGGAGGGTATAACAACGGGATCAGTCGTTTGAAGAAACAACCCTTTGTTGGGTTAGAGCCTTTCATTATCAACGGCCATTTCAAAACTTGGGCCAATATTTTCACACCACAATGTCTTTTGAAAGAGAGACACAAAAGCCAATGGTCCCTTCTAGTTCTATTTGGTATTTAACACATCCAACATGGAAGCTAAATGTGTAACATGGCATGAATTTACACAGCTATTGATCTCTAACTGTAAATCTCATTAACTGTCGGATTATACACGAAAGTCAGATCCTCCACAGTCATTCGAATGAGAAAGACAGAAAACAAAATGTCTAGAATGGAGAGAAAGTTCTGTGTGACTAACTGTGGATGCCATAAAAATAAATTAATCGACAGCGATTTTGTGACACTACTAGCAATTAGTTGCTCCCTCAAATTTTTAGTTTACAATAATGTTTATGGACTACAACACTCATGGTGTAGCCAGAGTAAGTTCTAGGAACTGGCTAGCAACAAACACAGGTCTGTGATGTCAGTTAGTAAGTCTGTTCACATGACAACATTATGCAGTGGTTTTGCACACCATTTGAATGAGAGCATTTTGTAAGTTGACTGTGTGGAGTAAAAATCACATCATTTTGTCAGGAGGTCAAGGTAAGAATACTGTTCTGAAAAACTAATTTTCTATGTAATGATTCTCATAATCGTACATTCACTTGTACAGTAAACTTCGAATATAACAAATCGTTCAGAACTAGCCAATTTATCATTAAAGCAAATTCGTTATATCTGAGGTTTACTGTATTTTAAGAGTAATTGTACTTTATTACATTTGCAATATAATCAGCGCATCCACGTAGACTGACCAGTGCGGGTGCTGACCAGTGCGGGGTGCTGACCAGTGCGGGGTGCTGACCAGTGCGGGGTGCTGACCAGTGCGGGGTGCTGACCAGTGCGGGGTGCTGTCCAGAACAACAGGAACACTAGGACGGACATAACTGGTGAGAGGAATGGGAACCGGGTTCCAAGCTATGCCAAGACCAGTTAACACTAACAAGGCCTGGACCACACTCTGACCTCAACCCAAATACTCCACAACTGATAACAACTGCCACATACTCACAGACTGGGAGATTCCTGGGACAAACTCCCTCCTTCAGCCATTCCTCAGTGTATGTGAGTGTGGTCAGTACAGATAGCTGGACATAGCCAGTGGTTAGTAGTGGACACTGCCATTAATGCATGCAATCAATCACCATGGCTACACCATCAGAAAGCAGCCTTTGGCAGGTGTAGAGGAAGTGGGTACTCATCAGTATTCTTGTCTATTGTCTCATTCAAATGGACTATTTACTCACAAAGGAAGAATGTGGAGCAGTGGCCAGACAGTCATGTTGGTCATCTATTGACCAGTGGTCAGGGTTCAAACATAGGCCTCAGGCTCATGCATAAGTATCCACATACCTATAATACAATCCCATAAAAAATCACAAAAACTGAGAGCCCCAATTTTTAAAGAAGCAATTTGTTAACTGCCAGTAGTACTCTAATACTGCATACTGATTGTAAGACTGCCCAACTCTTGTACATGTTGTATGCTTACGTCAACTGCCACTGATTGTAAGACTGCCCAACTCTTGTACATGTTGTATGTTTACGTCAACTGCCACTGATTGTAAGACTGCCCAACTCTTGTACATGTTGTATGCTTACGTCAACTGCCACTGATTGTAAGACTGCCCAACTCTTGTACATGTTGTATGTTTACGTCAACTGCCACTGATTGTAAGACTGCCTAACTCTTGTACATGTTGTATGTTTACGTCAACTGCCACTGATTGTAACTTGTAAGACTGCCCAACTCTTGTACATGTTGTATGTTTACGTCAACTGCCACTGATTGTAAGACTGCCCAACTCTTGTACATGTTGTATGTTTACGTCAACTGCCACTGATTGTAAGACTGCCTAACTCTTGTACATGTTGTATGTTTACGTCAACTGCCACTGATTGTAAGAATGCCTAACTCTTGTACATGTTGTATGTTTACGTCAACTGCCACTGATTGTAAGACTGCCTAACTCTTGTACATGTTGTATGTTTACGTCAACTGCCACTGATTGTAACTTGTAAGACTGCCCAACTCTTGTACATGTTGTATGTTTACGTCAACTGCCACTGATTGTAAGACTGCCTAACTCTTGTACATGTTGTATGTTTACGTCAACTGCCACTGATTGTAAGACTGCCTAACTCTTGTACATGTTGTATGTTTACGTCAACTGCCAATGATTGTAAGACTGCCTAACTCTTGTACATGTTGTATGTTTAAGTCAACTGCCACTGATTGTATGACTGCCCAACTCTTGTACATGTTGTATGTTTACGTCAACTGCCACTGATTGTAAGACTGCCTAACTCTTGTACATGTTGTATGTTTACGTCAACTGCCACTGATTGTAAGACTGCCTAACTCTTGTACATGTTGTATGTTTACGTCAACTGCCACTGATTGTAAGACTGCCTAGCTCTTGTACATGTTGTATGTTTACGTCAACTGCCACTGATTGTAAGACTGCCTAACTCTTGTACATGTTGTATGTTTACGTCAACTGCCACTGATTGTAAGACTGCCTAACTCTTGTACATGTTGTATGTTTACGTCAACTGCCACTGATTGTAAGACTGCCTAACTCTTGTACATGTTGTATGTTTACGTCAACTGCCACTGATTGTAAGACTGCCCAACTCTTGTACATGTTGTATGTTTACATCAACTGCCACTGATTGTAAGACTGCCCAACTCTTGTACATGTTGTATGTTTACATCAACTGCCACTGATTGTATGACTGCCCAACTCTTGTACATGTTGTATGTTTACGTCAACTGCCACTGATTGTAAGACTGCCTAACTCTTGTACATGTTGTATGTTTACGTCAACTGCCACTGATTGTAAGACTGCCGAACTCTTGTACATGTTGTATGTTTACGTCAACTGCCACTGATTGTAAGACTGCCTAACTCTTGTACATGTTGTATGTTTACGTCAACTGCCACTGATTGTAAGACTGCCCAACTCTTGTACATGTTGTATGTTTACGTCAACTGCCACTGATTGTAAGACTGCCTAACTCTTGTACATGTTGTATGTTTACGTCAACTGCCACTGATTGTAAGACTGCCTAACTCTTGTACATGTTGTATGTTTACGTCAACTGCCACTGATTGTAAGACTGCCTAACTCTTGTACATGTTGTATGTTTACGTCAACTGCCACTGATTGTAAGACTGCCTAACTCTTGTACATGTTGTATGTTTACGTCAACTGCCACTGATTGTAAGACTGCCCAACTCTTGTACATGTTGTATGTTTACGTCAACTGCCACTGATTGTAAGACTGCCTAACTCTTGTACATGTTGTATGTTTACGTCAACTGCCACTGATTGTAAGACTGCCTAACTCTTGTACATGTTGTATGTTTACGTCAACTGCCACTGATGGGTTGCTCTAGTACTGCCACCTAATGGTGACACTTTTTTAAGATGGCCGCCCACAAACGATTATACAATCGACCATCAATCAGTTAGCAAAACCGATAACTGATTATGAATAAGTACATAAATATGAAAATAACAAATATGTCTGTTCAAAACCCCCACTGGACTCTCACTCCAGTCCCCTCTCACTTCAGAGGGTTGTGTTAAGTGCTTAACAGTGAAGCACCCCTTTCACAAACCTACATGCAATTCTAAGAGCCATTTGTCTTTCTCTCTAGCATTACAAAACGCAATAACCAGCAACATGAAATCAGTTTAAAACAATTTCCTGCACAATAACAAGATAAGTCCTATTCTCAAGGAGGAGATACACTTTGAAGGAGCTTTGCCATTCCAGCGTCCTCTAAGCTACTTCCTGTCGCCCAATCAATGACAGTCATCACAGCCACTCCACTAATTATATTAAAATAATTACATAGGCCCACCACTGCACACACCAAATCCACATTGACCAGCATTATCTCCACAAGCAAAACTGCCCATCATCCGCATGGCACTAGACACGCACAGATGCAGAAGACAGTTTCCTCAAGTAATCACTATTCATACTGATCAATGGTTTTTATGACGTAAATCTGAGGAGTTTTTTGTAACAAAAGTTATGTAAAACATCCGCAGTAGATACGTGGTAATGTGGTATAATAACAGAAAATACTTGTAACGTTACGAACAATTGCATTATGTGCATTTAACTTTTCTTTCAAGGGGTCCTTGATGAACCCCCAAAAGTTTAGTGCCCGAGACACAAACCCTCTCGGAGGAAAACATTAATGTAGTGATAGACACATACACCTATGTTAGCTCAACATTTTTTTAGATTTAGATTTTTATTAAATTCTCTGTAACGTTCATAAAACACAAGGTTGCATTTTGTCTAAATCAATGAATGGATGCAAGAGCTGTCTGGGTACTGAGCTGTCTGGGTACTGAGTTGCTGTCTGATCTGTCGTTTTTGGTTAGTTTGTTAGTTCATCATAAATCTATATATAATGTATAGATCTAGGCATACCAAAGACACAGGAACATTATCATCCATTACAGATTGTTCATTATTTGCAAAATCGCATATATGTAGCAACATATTTTACTAGTTTTAGTCACCTAATGTCACTCAGAGCTGGTTAGGATTTACCTCTTGGAATTAACACCATTGGACAATGTGAATGACATCACTTAACAAGATTTAACAAGATTGCCACCCAGAGAATTAACTCTAGGTGGCAGGTGGACAAGGAAGCCCTTTGGCTTCTCGAGAGTCCGACCCTTTTATCTATGTGTATCCCGCCCTTCTGAGGTATGTCGTATTGTCAGCTGTCCAATCACAGAATATTGCCGCGGGATCCCCGGTGTCTCCAATGGTGACACCTTGCAGAGTTTTGACATACTAGAAATCTAGAAAACTGCATTTGGAGGCAATGTGGAAGTCGGAGAAAATACAAAAACAAAACGGTAGCTCAACTCAAATGTCTTTTGCACTAAATTTTACTGGCACTCGTGTAGAATCCAGACCCACTTGGATTTCACAGTGATAACTTGACGTTTGTGTAACAGTATTACCTTAGTGCGTTAGTTCCATAATTCAACATTATCCCAGGCATATTTACACTTAAGAATATTTGCCCTGGTTTGCATCAACATTTGTCATGCGGTAACGCACGACCGCAGAGATGCAGACTAGCACAACCAATTCACCATTTGGGCTTCAAAATATGCTAAGACGCAATACTTTTGTAATATAAATATGTCTGCGATGATGTTGAATGATTTAATTTACTCACTGAGGTGTCAAATGTAAGCAAAATTGCAGCTATTAGGGAAATTCCAAGTTAAGTTGGTACTTTTTATGCCAACAAATTAATTACCAGTACAGCAACAATTTTGACTGTACATATAGTAGTATGTCTGTACCTTATAAAACACAAGTAAAGTTATGACACATATATACTTTAATACTTTACTACCAGGGTGGGTAGTAGAGTTTCAAATTTGAAACAAGCGGCATGCTAATAAGTACAGGGTAGGTTCTTTGAAATATTGCAAGAACAAAATTGTTTCACAAAATATTTTCTGTGTAATATCAACTTTGCTATCACCCACTTACGAGGTATGAAAAATGACATGTCCATAACAAAATACAAAATGTTGCGTTATCTTGATGACACTAACTCGTATTTCCTTGTTTTTTGTATGCAACTGTAACTTTACAAACAGTATCTAACCACATGTGTATTAAAAACTTTTTAAATTGTGATATGTCTATTAGCCCGTTATGGATGTGACATACAATAATATTGAGATGCCACGTATATAACATCACTTGTTTTTGTGTTACTCTGAAATTAATACTGTCACTTGTTGATGCTATGGCTGGCACACACAGATGATCTACCAACCTTCTGTGGCATGTCTGTGTAAAAAGGTCTCACAAAGTTACACACCAGCACTGTCCAGCATGAATATTGTGATATAAACAGGTAACATGTGCTGGTATGTACAAGAAACCTTACCATCTTCTTGCAAAGTTCAAGAAGGTTTGTTATGGAAATTTATCCTTTTGTGCTGAAAAATGAAGTGCAGCCTGTACACACGGATAAAACACAGAAATAATTGTACATTTTCTATGTACAGAGTGCTTGAGAAAAGATTCAAACACCTGACTTCATTGGCAGTTTTGTTCTGATAGAACAAGACAACAACCCTAGCAAGAAGAATTTTGTTTGTTTCACAAAATACGCTTAGAACCAATTATGCAGCTCCCTTTGCTGTTGCGTAGCAGCAATTTTGTGTGTGAAATCGTAGAAGTTGGTTCCGAAATTTTTGTAAGTCAAAAGTAAGCCCCATCACATAAAACATTAAATCTCTCTCTCTCTCTCTCTCTCTCCCTCTCCCTCTCCCTCTCCCTCTCCCTCTCCCTCTCCCTCTCTCTCTCCCTCTCCCTCTCCCTCTCCCTCTCCCTCTCTCTCTCCGTCTCTCTCTCCGTCTCTCTCTCCGTCTCTCCCTCCCTCTCTCCGTCTCTCTCCGTCTCTCTCCCCCTCCCCCGCCCCTCCCCCTCCCCCTCTCCCTCTCCCTCTCCCTCTCCCTCTCCCTCTCCCTCTCCCTCTCCCTCTCCCTCTCCCTCTCTCTCTCTCTCTCTCTCTCTCATTAGTGCTGCATACAAAATTCTGGTGTTTTGTGGTTGATTTTCGCCACCTCACATAGGAAGGGCTTCTATAGGTATGTGCAGTGACTCCATGAACTTCCGAGTCATGAGCTATTTTGCAGCTGTGGTTTGAGCTGTCCCCGGAAAACAAGATGTAGCCCCTCCCAATAGACAGTATACAAACTGTTCAAACTGTACACAGCATCCTGGAGACATCCTCCCCCAGTCACTGTTATACCCGTCTTTATAACATGTATGTAATTTGTGGATAGCTCCTTGTATTGCTTAGCCCTAAGTACATTTATTGACATAGTCAAAACTTTAAATCTGTGTCATCCCCAAATACATGTTATTATTGCAAGAGATGCCAAATGGCTATTTTAAAACAGTTGTCTACACTCATAGACATACTGACTACATAACATGCACTTGCCATGTGACAAAAAGAACCATTTAATTACACAGTGGAGAAATAAATGACGGGTTTAGTCAGTGGCTTCTTTTTGTGAAATGGATTTTTGTTGTTCTATGGATTATATTCATACATACTTCACTAAAGAAATTTTTTCTAACATTCAACAGAATATTTTTGACAGAAATTTTACAGTTTTGGGGTTACCAGTTTTTTGT
This sequence comes from Escarpia spicata, assembly GCA_963995525.1. NCBI lineage: Eukaryota > Metazoa > Annelida > Polychaeta > Sabellida > Siboglinidae > Escarpia > Escarpia spicata. The sequence continues at coordinate 12,294,100 of OZ023207.1, read as the reverse complement.
TTAATCAGCACATAATAAAAAGCACACAATTGGCTCTCAACATGGCCACTACCCAGCCCCAGCATACAAACAAAATGGATTACACCAATATGAATATCATAAAATGTGAACGGCATGGCATAGTCATAGTCATAGTCAACAGACATAGTCATAGACATAGTCAGAGGCATGCCATACAGCCTAGTTATAATATAGGCCATGGCTTAGTCCATACGGTACTATGTCGTAGAGGTCTATACAGACGCCTGCATTGCATATAATTATAAACAATTAACTGTGCATTTCTCTACGTAATCAGAGCCATTTAACTTTGTCGTTTGCTATAGTTGTGATCGCTATCTCGGTATTCTGACAGCTAAAAATAGCACAGCCACAGGCCCACAGCCAATGCCGGTAAAGCTGTCATCCCGTGACTGTGTCAGAAAGGATGCGGTTAGAAGCATCAGTACCACGAACAAACCCACAAACAAAATAATAACACGTAACCACTTGAATATATATATTTAGTGAACCTATAAAATAACGAATTCCATACCTCCCAGTCATGCAGAATCGCGTGTTTGAAACACGATGGCAAACTTCTCCAGCAACTTCCAAACTTGGTCAGCCTCTTCATCCAAGTTTTGACAGCCTCGCATTTGTTTTGGCGATAAAACATTACATTTCCAAAGCAAATGCAAACTTCATCATGCACATACAGAAGATTTATAATTTATGTCTGAAAGTGTCACCATTATATAATTATTATTATGATAAACCTTTACGCATACGCATATAATAAAATCTTACATTATAGCCAATCACGTATGAATGTTGGCTTAACTGCAGACGTGTGGGAGTGCACCGGGGAAGCACGGGTTAGGATGACAGGAATAAAAATGAATTGCGACATATCTGTTAAGATGACAGCGTTTTTGTTGATAATGCTTTGTTTTGGGTCATCATTTGCGCAAGACGATGCACAATCGCAAAACACAGACGAAAAGCAGGAAAGCAAACTAAACAAGAATCACCGAATAGACAGCGAGAACATGCTAATGTTTATTTCCCTGTTAGTGCTCAACGTTCTGACGATCTGGCTGTTTAAGCACAGACGATTCCGTTTCATACACGAAACGGGCCTGGCTATTATTTACGGTATGTACGATTTCACTACTATTCATTTTGGAAGACGTTTATTTGACAATCATAATTATTATTTGCATATTATGATTTGTTTGTATTTCTATGAGCCAAGGCTGTATTATGACTCATTCATGTCCTTCACTGACACTGGCTTCAGTTCAGGCCAGCTTAGCCTCTTCACTTCAGCTCAGGATCAGGCTCATGCTTTAATATCTTCTCCCCTTGTGTTTTGTCAAAAATGTATTATTAGCAGAGAGCTACTGTAAGCATACAATAGTGAGCATATGGATTTGTAAGTCTATTTGTGTTAACCCAGTCTGGTTCTTTCATAACATTTTCCACTCTCAGCCTCAGGTAGTGCTTCTATAATAGTAATTAGCATGTCATGTGATGTAATGTCAGAGGTTACAGGTGGTGTGTTTCCATAGAAGCTTCTTCAATATATGCAAGAGCATACTATTTCATTTATTCATATTCACCATTGACAATATTCCACTATTTGTCAACTATGGCTGCTTTATATTGGGATACATGGTAGTTGTGAAACAAGTCTGATATCAAAGTTATCTTATTTCAATCAAAAGGGTAATTATCACATTTATATTCAGGCAAATTATTTATTTATCCATATATTGGATGTGTAACTGCCATGTGGAAGTTTTGTCATGAAAATGTTACCCTAGTAGCCCTATCTAGCTTTCTCTTCAGATAATCTGTGTCTTAATTTATGCATGCATGCATGCATGCATGCAGACACACACATACACCACACACACAGTGTCATACACAGTGACAAGCAGGCATGACCTACTTTTGGTTGACACTAATCACACCTTGGTCTTGGTAGCTTTGACACCTCTCTGACCTGACACTTGTAACTTAAGGAGATTAGAAATGAGTGTGTAAATCTAAGACATTGTTTAATTCTTACTCAAACAAAGGAGTATGTATTATTGTATTATAAGAAGCTGTGTTTTAGCATACTGGTATATATTTCAGTATAATTTTATAATCTGAATATTTAAATAGAATCTGCACAAATTGTACAGGTATGATGGTCATGGTCTAAATTTGATTGATTTTTGTTTTTTAAAGATCATGTTCACATTTTACGATATTAACAATATATGCACATAAATAGCATTTATTATTTATTTATTATAAAGCATTTATAGAGCGCCGTGTGTCCGGATAACAAATCTGCTCAAAGTGACCTAAAACATATTAAATATAAATATTAAATAGAAAGGTAAACGAATATGATTTAAAAGTAGCATATAAAAATTACATAAAATGTCAGTTAGATAAACCTGAATAAAAATAAATGTATATATTTACAAGTGTATATATTATACATAAATTAAATGAATTAGCCGTTTAAATACTTAAAATAAATAATGTGATACATATAATATGCTAATTAAAAAAAATAATAAATAAATAAATAACTGCAACCTAAGTACATAACCGAATGTCAACATTGCACAAATGTCACTGATGCGGACTGCAAAGTTCTTTGAAGGCCTGTCGAAATAAGTGTGTCTTTAAGAGTGATTTGAAAGTGGCAACGCAGTTTGCATGCCTGACTGCATGAGGCAGGGCATTCCACAGGATCGGGCCAGCCACCGAGAAGGAACGACGGCCATAATGTTCAAGGTGATATCTCGGAACAGTCAGCAGACCTTGTTCGGCCGATCTAAGTGATCTGGTCGGCGTGTAGGATGTCACGAGCGATGAAATGTACGCAGGGCCGAGATGGTGCACTGCACGATATACCAACAGTAACAGCTTGAATTTGATCCGCTGGCGTATAGGCAACCTGTGTAGACGGTACAGAACAGGAGTTGTGTGTTCTCGTCTCCTTGTCCCGGTAATTACGGAATTCTGTACCATCTGCAGCTTTCGCAAGTGCGTCTCCGGCAGACCATATAACACTGCTTTGCCGTAATCAATATGTGACATGACTAAGGCATTCACAATGGTTCTGCAGGCATTAGTGGTAAGACATTTCCGAATTAACGCGATGCTTCGGAGGTGACAATATGCCACCTGGCAAACAAGACGCACTTGATTCATCATCGACATAGTGTTGTCGAGTAGAACGCCGATGTCGCGGATAACCGGCTTCGTCGAAACAGCACAGACACATACATCAATGACTTGGTCAACAGGCGGGTGAACAAGTTTCCGATTGTTCACTGCAGATATGACGATCACCTCGGTTTTATTCTCGTTAACCAGGAGATTATGGAAAGACATCATCGGTGGTACAACGAGATATTCGATCGGTGGCCATTGTAAGTGGCTGGTCACGGGGAAGTCCACATATAATTGCGTATCATCAGCATACATATGATAGCGTAGTTGATGATGTTCAAAAACATGGTTGAGTCCAAGGCAGTAGATCGTGAACAGAAGAGGTCCGAGCACGCTACCCTGAGGCACACCACATGTTAGATCGACACTTCTTGAAATGATGTTGCCAACTTTAACTGCCTGTGTTCGCTGTGACAGATACGACTTCAACCAGCACAGTGCGTTGCCACGCACGCCAATTCTGTGCAGTTGATTAAACAGCAGATGGCGGTCGACAGTATCAAAAGCGGCACTGAGATCTAGTAGCACCAGTATCACGCTCTTCTTGTTATCCAGAGAAAGCAATATGTCGTCTTGTATGCATACTAGGGCTGTTTCACAGCTGTGCATTGGACGGTATGCACTTTGGAAAATATCAAAGATGCCGTTCGCATCCATGTGCTGTCGTATTTGGATTGCAATGCATCTCTCGATGAGCTTCGATACGAAAGACAGATTTGATATTGGACGATAATTCGAAAACAGTTCTGGATCAAGACCATTCGCTCTTTAACAGCGGTGTTACTACGGCATGTTTCCTAGTGACAGGTGGTGATGCCGACACAATGGACATGTTAACAATGCTGGTTAACACTGGTCCAAGAATGTCAATGTTAGATTTAAGCATGCTTCCAGAAATGACGACAATGCTGGAAGAAGATTTGCTGGATGTCTTCTCAACTAGGCCGCAGATGTCGGTGACTGTAGCAAGTTGAAAGTCGCACAATGGTTCTTCAATACGGCATTCGATATCGTATAGGAATGCGGGCAGTTGGCATTGCGAGCGTGCAGTCACCAGCCATGTACTGATATCAGTGATCCTATCTGTGAAATAACAGACCAATCGCTCAGCTAGCGCATTCGGGTCGTCGTCACATTCGGGGAGCACAGGCGTACGAGTACGTCCCATCAAACTGTTCGTGATGCGATACATTGCTTTGGTATCGTGAGATGTAACTTTGATGTCAGCTCAGTAATAAGCAGATTTGGTTGTGGCGATGATCTGCTTAAATGCGTCGCGCAAGTCAGTGTACATTTCACGATGGACAGCCAGCCGCGTGTGACGCCACTTGCGCTCTGCTCGACTCACTTGTCGTCTCATCAGCTGCAAGTTGTCAGTCCACCATGGTTGTCTTGGACGCACATTTATCAATTGTTGGATGACTGGTGCATGTCTGTCAATTACCGTTCGAAGTTCATCGTTATACTGTTCAAACAGACTCTCAATGTTGTCGGCGGGATTGTTAATCAGTGGCAAAGCGTGTAAGTCGCACGAAAACTGCTGCATGTTGATTGCAGCGTATTTACGATAAATCACTTCCTTACGCACTGGTCGTGGCTTAGATGAAACCAACTTACACATGATGACGTGGTGGTCTGTGAGCAAGGACTCCACCGACACGTCTGTCACAATAGAGCCATTCACCGGGGTGATAGCGAGGTCGAGAATGTTACCCCGGCAGTGTGTTGCCGATGTCACATGTTGTTTTAGGTTTACATCGTTCAGCAATGCAGTTAAGTCACGTGCATCTTTGTCGTCATCGTTTCCATAGCGAACATTGAAATCACCAAGTATAACGATTCCGGTGTTTCGAAGTGAAACGCATTCAAGAAATTCGCCGAATTCTACGAGGAATTGGCGAAAGGACTTCGACTTGCGACCAGATGATGGTGGTCGGTAAATTACAAAGATGCGTGCCGTTGCAGCAACTCTCGACCCGCGTAACACCACTTCAAGGCATCCGAAAGATTCCGCGGGCCATGGTCTTGATAGATAAAGGTGGAAGGAAGTCTTAAAAAAGACCCCACCTCCCCCACCTCCCCCACCTCCCCCACCCCGTCGATCGCTCCGTGGGAGATGTTCAAAATTGTAACCGTGAGGGACCATCGCAGAAGTGAGTCATCATTATTGCACAACCACGTCTCTGTCAGGCACAGAATGTTGATGTAATTATTATCACATGTGTGTCACCTTTTGAACATTAGGCAGCACAATTTATGATCTGTGAAATTATTTTTAAAATGTGTTACATATTTAGAACTTTAAGCATAAAAATGTTATTGATAGTTTGAGTACTGATAGTTTGAGGCAAATGGATTATGCTGTAATTGATGAGAACTTAAGAGATTCACGAATGAAAACCTTTTAAAGTAATATTTAATACAGCAGTTATGAACACCCATTCCCGATCCTGATCAGCACTTCACTGTTGAAGTTCTGTCAGGAATATGTTGTAGGCTAGACAACATATTCTTAATTGCAAATTTGTTACCTGCTCAAAATTGCTACGTTAAACTGAGACCTTACTGTAGATAATGATAAATGATGTATAAAGAGGTCAGTGGAAAATGTTTAATCTTTTATAAATTACAATATTTGCAAAATTTTTGCAAATCTACTTGATATCATTTTGTGAAATGTGTTCATTATTTAATAAGCTTATATATGTGACCAGTCACAGTGAAATGGGTATTATGTTGCAAAACAGTGAAATGGAAGTTTGTACCTTTTGGGATTCCACAGATGATATAAACTTCTAAATGACACCTCATTTGTTGAAAAATAATAATAATAAGATAACTTCTATTGCGCCTAAATCCTTGGAAACCAAGCTCAGAGTCAATCTCAAAATCCATATTCCGGTTGTCAACAGATGGGTCAAGGCGCTAGGGAGCTACAGTGGATAAGCAAGGTAGTAAAGAAAAGTTTTTAAATGACAACGGAATTTTGTAATATTTTCAACTGATCTAACAACAGAAAAAGCCCTAGTTCCAATGTTAGTGTTGACTCTGGGAACAAAAAGTAGGTCAGAACTAGATGATCGAAGCTGAATAGGTTTTCTTACAGGAGTAAGCAATGAATGCAAATAAGATGGTTGCTTATTGGACAGTGCTTGGTATGTAATGGTACAGATCTTAAATAGTATATGATATCGTACAGGAAGCCAATGCAAAGACTTCAAAAGTGGTACAGAGTGAGAAAAATGAGGAGATCTTGTAACTACTCTTGCTAGACAATTTTGGACATGCTGAAGTTTTGTGATATCCTTGCTAGCGATATTATAAAGGAGGGAATTGCAGTAGTCAAGTCTGCTGCTAACAAGCACTGTTGCAATAGTTAATATCATCGGTAGTTTTTGTTTTATGGCTAAAATTGAAGAAAACTTTAAAACAAAGACTTTTTGAGAAATGAAGTCATGTTGACTTGTATTGTTTGTTTATGGCTTTTTAATTCATGGGTTCGTAAGTGCATGTATTTTATTAGTTTTGGATTATTTATCGAGGAAAATGAACTGAACATTAAAAGATGAGATTATATAGTATGCATTTATGTCAAAATAAAAAAATTGATTGGACATGACCCAGGCAGACATTTTGGGCTCGTGCAGAATTGACCTGTGTGACTTAATACCTGGTTCACAGTGACGGCTCATATATTGATGTTTAACCATTTCTGTCTGTATAGGTCTGATAATGGGCGCGGTCATCCGCTACACTGGCACCTCGAATCCCATATACTCTGGGGAATGCGTCAGTTTACCATCAGATTCCTCCTTCAATATGTCAAATCCACCAAACAAACTCAAACTGGCGGTGTACTGCGACGCCAACGACACGTCCTCTCTCTACCATCAGTATATTTACAGCACACAATTAGAGAACACAGACGAACAGCCTGAACTCAAGCAGAAGGTAAGGATACCACAGTGTGGGTGGCAGGCCCTTAGCCAGAGACTAGTCTTCCAGTCTTCAAGACAAGCAGATGAGTGGGCAAGGTGGGTAATTACAACTGATAAAACTGGTGGAATTTAGAGGGAATCAGCTGGCCACTAGATTAACTAATAGTTCCAAGTCTAGGGCCCACATTAATGACTATCATTGGCACAACTGGTAGTGAAACAAATTGAATAGGTCAGTATTAATTAGATCAATGGCTCAAATGACAGTGGTTTGTTATTGAAAAAACTGAACTGACCAATATTGGCTGTGATTGGCTGGCCTCCACACAAGCCGTTCACGTGCTAAAAGGCACACTTTTAATTAATTTAAAACTGGCAACAATTATTTCTGGCTAAGGGCCTGGTGGAAATAGAGACACAGAAATAAAGTCACAGTTTTGGCTCTCAGAAAGTCACAAGAAATAGAGTCACAACATTGTGTTATTTGAAGGCTAGATACTAAATACAGAGGCTTGCATAATTTCACTGATAATTTATCACAATAAAGTTTGATTATTTAGATAAGAGACTCTGCAACAGTCATACACATTGTCTTTGAGGACAAAACACACAACATACCATATCAGTACTGTAGCTTAAAGCTTCAAATAGAGACATTTATATAAGCTGTGGTCATTTTGGATGGGTAGAAATTTGAGAAGCAAAAAAAACATATATGTTATTTATGTCCATTATGTTTTTAAAATGTTTCGACACTTCTGTACGCTGTAGTGATATTTTGTTGAATACATTAACGCTTGTCCGCATGTCCAAGATAAGTAATTACCAATGTCGGACAAGTACATTGTCCAGGACACTTCTCCAATGGGACGAGTTGATTGAGTCACAATATTAACAGGGCTTGAAGTTGCTACTACCTTGGTGCATTTGCGAGTATACTCTTACTACGCCTGTCACTAGGTAAATTGCTTTGGTTGCAGTGTGCAATTTAGAACTTTCTCCATTAATTATTGTCCTGCCTGTAGGTGACTGACATTTGGGTTCTTGTGTTGATATATTTATGGACATTAGTCATCAAACAAATTGTGCATGATGCCACTTTAACCCCTTGCTCAGCCCCTGCTTACAGTCTACTGCAGCAAAAGAGTGATATATTGTAGTAACTAAATGATGATTTTGCCTAAAGCTATAGGTATAAAGTCCTACGCAGCCACCCGTGTACTGTCCACCCTTATATCACTTGGTGACTTGGGCAACCAGTTACAGAAAGGGGCAACTCTTAACTAACTAGCTAGTTTTATTTGTTTAAAATTTAAACTCTGAAATAATGTGTGCCTGTACAAAATTCAACATAAAGCCTGTCAGAATATATAAAGAGGAGAGTGTTCCCTGTGTGACTACTGTATGGACATACATACATTCAAAATAAATGTGTATAATTTCATAAAGGCATTCAATTGCTTAAATAATTGTTATGGTTGTAAATATCAACAAAATTACCAGGTAGCATGCATGGTTAGGTCAAATTACATAACTATCTTGAATTTATTACAAACAATATTTTGTATTAGTAGCAGAGATGATAATTCAGAAGGTTGTATGTAATGTTGATATAAATTGTGTTCAGTAAAATGCCACAACACGTTTAGCTTTGCATTTTAATTAGTTACAAAGAGGCAGTCTGTTCCTAGTTTAAAAGTTATTAATTAATATAATGTTGTTAAGACTAAACTAACTATGTTGAAGGTATACTGCCTGCCAAGTTGTGTTTAGTAAGCCTGAAACAACGTTCATAATTTGGAAGGTACAACCCCAGAGCCAGTTATGGCAATAACACTGGCGTTTTATGTTTAAAGCAATTTTTGGTGGGACAAGTAAATTTATGTTGGGACAAATAAACATGGATTAGTACTTGTCCTACTTGACAAGTGCTTTATGGGACTTAATGTCAAGCCCTGCATGTTTAGACTGGATTGTACCTGTGCGAGCATGGATGCGCATATCTTCCAGGACATTTTATGGTGGTAAAAATTTGATCCTGCAGAAAGGCCTGATCAATACATTGCCAAAGTATCTTAAATTAACATTCTGCTTAATTTTGGCTGAACAAATTAAATTATTTGTACAAGATTTTCATATACAGCTGTATATTCAATTTTATAGTAATAAACGTAACAGGTGTACACTTCTTAACTATATAATTTATCAATAATATTTACATAGCAACAGTTTGAAACAAGTTTAACTGATTAAACCATATTATGATCAGTAGAATTGCTTTGTTGTTAAACATGTTACAAATTCAACAATGTTAAACAGGTATCGACTTTGAGGTTTTGAAATTGTACCATAGCTGAATGTACTATACCTACTAGATGTCAGAAAATTAGAAAATATTGTTTTTGAATTTTTTCTGGAAAGTTATTTATGAACATACAGTAGTAGTATACACATAGCTGAATGTATATATATATATACTTTAAAAAATGACCAATTTATGTTTCCTTGTTCCTCTTTCAGGCAACCTTTGACCCGGAAGTGTTTTTCAATGTGTTGCTGCCACCTATTATCTTCAACGCAGGCTACAGCATGCGACGGGTAAGTCAGGGCTGTATGTTTTATTTGTGAGGGAGACTTGATGCTCCTAGGGATGCACCAAGGCTCCTGGTCTGCTCTACAAAGGTGTTATATTTGGGACTTTTTATGATAATTTAGTTAGGTGGAAATGTTTTGATTTTCCAAGAGTTTGCTCAGCATTCATCCAGGGAATGTTTGGTTAAAAAAGAAATTGAAGTTTTTTTGTTTGTTTTGATAAAGATAAATTAATGAAGGGGTACATTAATAACATTGTAAATTAGTTTATAGAGTCTGGAATAATTGCAATATGTTAAAGGACGACTCATCATATGGGGTGGTTTTCAACATCTCTCAAAATATTAACTTTGATGAAGTTTATGGGCAAGTGATTTATGCATTTCACTTATAAGCAACGAGATATCAGAATGAATGTAAAGTTTCAATGCGTCTCTGATTTTGTTTGGTTTGTTACAGATAAATTACTAAAGGAACAAATTAATAACATTGTAATTTAGTTTTTAGAGTCTTCAAAATAATTTTAGAGGGTGAATCATTTCATATGGGTTGTTTTTCATCATCTCTCAACTTTGTTGAAATATTTCTACAATTGCCAACATATCGGGAATCAACTCAAGGGAGTAAAGTTTGTTTTAACACAACTGTCTCTGGGAATCAAATGAATTAGAAATTGAAGATTTATGATACTTTTTTGCAGAAAAGCTTCTTCAAAAACTTTGGAGCAATCATGACTTACGCATTCCTTGGAACATTGACATCAACGTTTGTAATCGGGTGAGTGGAATACTGCCTATTTGTGGACTGTAACTGCCTTAACTTTGATGATATTGCGATTGCAGCAAGGATGAACTGACAATGCCTACTTGCTATGGAATGCCAATCATGGAAGTGAAATTTATGATGGATGCAAACATTTGAAGTGCAATCGAAAACAAAAAGTGAATGTGATAACACAGAAACACAGACTGAATAACGGTTGTATACTATTGTTGTACTATGATCTTGACTTGTGACAAAAGTAATGGTTTGTACTAAAAAGTCAGTTTTAATACAATGTAAATGCAGTTTTTCCGTGTTATAAGATACAAACCAGTCAAGATCCTACAAAAAATCTGGTATTTAAAAAAATACAGTAAATACGGATCAAAAGGTTAATTTCACATAACATAATAGCAAAACATATTCACAGAGGTGAAAATATTGTTTGTTTTTGCATTTTTTTTAACAATTAATCATTTGTTATCTTTTTGAATAAAGTTTGGAATTATTATCTTGAAAAATATTGTTATTTGTGTGTTTATGTTTGAATGGTATGTGATTGAAATGTAAATACCTCACTTTGATGTGTATAGTGGGTGGGTGGGTGGGTGGGTGGGTGTTTGTATAAATTGTGTACAATGGAACATCAGTAGTAAAGTCACCCATGGGCAAAAGCGACCTGATTAACCAGGTGACCTTATTAGGGATCAAAATCCCTATACTTTTCTGTTACAAAGATAATTTGGGACTGTCTCAAGATGACCTTAATTGCGAGGTGGCTGTATTACGAAGGTGACCGTAAGGTCATGTTGGACTGTACATACATTACGTATCTGTTTGTAATACTTTGCAACTATTCTCACTAGTTGATTCTTGCTGCAGGTCGATCCTGTTTGGAGTGGCTCAGTTCTTGCCGAAACTAGAAATGGGTTTCAACCACTGCCTGCTGTTTGGGGCCATAATATCAGCCACAGACCCAGGTGAGACTTCATACAAGGCAGGCCTTTATCTTCTTCTTCCCTTGCTCCCTTGTGGGGTGGGGGGTCCATGTCACTCAGTAGATTCTTCTGCTTTCCTCGTTATTTCCCTCCATCTCTGTCTGTTGTCCGCAATGACCTTCCATTCTTGGCTTTTCACACAGGTCTGCCCTCCAAAGGTCTCTTTTCATGCTGTCTTTCCATCTCAGCTTTGGTCTACCTCTTCATCGTTTGCCGCCCTCTTCTGCCTTCTGTGCTCTTTTCTGACTGTTTTCCTTCATTCTTTGCATGTGTCATGTCCATCTCAGTCAGTTTGTCTCGACTTTCATCTTTAAATGTTTTTCATGCCAATCTCTTCTCTCAGTTCTGTCAGGCTTTTATGCAGGATCAAATTTCTATGAGTCTCAAAATGTCCTGGTTGATATGGGCACCCATGCACATATGCACTGTCCAGTTCAAATGTACGTATATATATGTGTGTGTGTGTGTGTGTGTGTGTGTGTGTGTGTGTGTGTGTGTGTGTGTGTGTGTGTGTGTGTGTGTGTGTGTGTGTGTGTGTGTGTGTGTGTGTATATATGAAATACATATGTATGCAATACTACACATGTACACAAGTCTGACACACATTTTTAAAGAATAATAAACATTAAAATAACAGCGAGAGTTAATAATATCAATAATTTTGTCTTTGTTAAATTCTAAATTCCACCTGTCCAAAATTAACTCAACCTGTCCAAAAGAAGAGTGGACAGGTCTCTAGATAAAGCTGTGATGTGGGTGCAGTTTGTTGAATAAGTTATTTTATTTGCTGCACCAACTCTTTGGAATATGCTCCCTCTTAGTGTTAGATCAGTTGAAAATATTACAAAATTCCGCCATCATTTAAAAACTTATCTTTACAAACCTTGCTTATCCACAATAGCTCCCTAGCACCTTGACCCATCTGTTGACAACTGGAATACTACTTATGGATTTTGAGATTGACCAATCCTTTTGTCTTGATGCGCCTCTGAGCTTGGTTTCCAAGGATTTAGGCACAATAGAAGTTATCTTATTATTATTATAATATGTTCTACACGTATATGAAATGATTAGAACTACCTGTGGTGTAGACTTTGATGTCAGTGACACTCCCCCACCTCCTGTGTTATTTTATCAGGGAAACACTGCAAGGTTCGTGGAAAGGGGAGACAGACTTAGTTACCCATTACATTTCCACGTTAAAAATGTAGTGACACACCACAGATTATATATGAAAACATTACCACAGGGGGCCGTGCTCCAGCACCCCATGAATACTCTAATTCTGACAACATTCTTATTTCTATAATGTTGATAACGTTTTTTTGTTTTTTAAACGTGTTGAAATATAATAAAAGCTATAACTATATATTTTGACACTGTGACTGTTCAAATGTATTTTAATATACTACCATTTAAAAATAAAATTTTCCGTTATATGTTGATGAATATCAATATTGATGCTCAGTTCATTTGTGAATAAGTATAACATTCGTCAATGTATAAAGTAGGTCATTGTTTGTTTTTTAAACGTTTGTAGAAATATAGTATGAATTATATCTACTTTGACACTTTCCAAATGTATTTTAATACACAGTGCACCACCATTTAAAATATAATTGGTCTGTTATCTGTTAATGAATATCAATATTGTTGTGAATAAGTATGGAATTGAACACTGTCCAATTGGGGTCAAGAGTTCATGGAATCACATGATGAAGTCATCAATAACACCTGTAAAACAGTATTCTCCTCCACATACAAGGTAAACATGATGTCCATATCAAAGCATATCTAATGGAGATGAGAAGGTGTAACAGATGTCAAAATTATCATAAAACAATATTAAAGATGGTTTAAATGCTACCGCGTCAATCATTATGTATGACTGTGCATAAGGACACGGGGTTGTAGATGTTCTTAACGGTTAATCATTATTAGTTTCAGATTTCATTTTATCTTGTTTTATCTATCACCAATGTTAACTACTTTAACTACATAATTTTAGGTACAAAAGATCACATGTTACTATTTTGTTTACTATTATTATGAAAAAATATGTTTTGTGTGGACAATGTGTTCACGGGGTTTTAATGCAGAGACAGCTCTCTTCTCTTCCACCGATGATTTTAGAAATATAGGACAGCGTAATCGACCCCACTTTTAGGTTTATCCTCAGTTATATAGTCTAATCCATCAGCAGGTAGTGTTGGTTTTAGATTTGGTTTGGTTGACTGGTTTGGTTGGCTGGTATTAGATTGTGCAGTAGGTCTACTGTGATTTGGTGTCAAATCAAATAAACTCATACAATGATACACATTTGATGACCCGTGTCTGTTTCAGTGACCGTTCTTGCCATCTTCACGGACCTCAAGGTCGATGTTGACCTCAATGCCCTTGTCTTCGGTGAAAGTGTTCTCAATGACGCAGTCGCCATCGTATTGTCCGAGTAAGTCACATAACCACATCAAGGTTGGTTGTGTAAGTTCGCAAAATCCAAAAGATGTGTGGTACCATGTCTTCATTTTGGTTTTGTCATCACCACAAATCTGGGGGTGGGGGATAAATCACTACAGTGGTGCCACCTGTCGAGTGGAATATACATAAATGCGCATTAAAGCTGTTGTGGATATTATAATTAGGCTCCATGGTGGGTTATGTCATGGCAACCATGTGAAGTCAGTTGAATCTGGCAACCATTCTGTGTGGATTTGAAAGCCAGGTTTGGATCACTGAAGTTCCACACCTCGTATTGTTGGAGTGGGTGGGCAGTTGAAGCAAATCAAAACACTGCAAATATTTGGACTTCACAAACTTATGATATCTTACAGAGTTCCCATTATAATCTAGTTGAAATAACAGATGGTCCCGCTGGTGGATAGTATAATGCTACATTATTTGACGATCATTTTGAACTTTAAATTTAGAGAGTTAGATTTGTTGGCAAGTTGTTTGTAGTACAATCATGTTTCCCTTTCACCGTTTTTACAATCCCAGTCTGCAGATACCTAACAAAGTGGTGTATTACAAGTTCCAACAAACAATATTTGTACCAAGAATAAACCAGGCTTTGTCTTATTTCAGATGGTGGACAGATACAAGAGTGACTCATGTTAATTTGTCTTGTTTCAGTACAGTGGAGAAATACAAGAGTAACTCATGTTACTTTGTCTTGTTTCAGTACGGTGGAGAAATACAAGAGTGACTCATGTTACTTTGTCTTGTTTCAGTACGGTGGAGAAATACAAGAGTGAGTCATGTTACTTTGTCTTGTTTCAGTACGGTGGAGAAATACAAGAGTGACTCGTGTTTCTTTGTCTTGTTTCAGTATGGTGGAGAAATACAAGAGTAACTCATGTTACTTTGTCTTGTTTCAATACGGTGGAGAAATACAATAGTGAGTCATGTTACTTTGCCTTGTTTCAGTACAGTGAAGAAATACAAGAGTGAGTCATGTTACTTTGTCTTGTTTCAGTACGGTGGAGAAATACAAGAGTGACTCATGTTACTTTGTCTTGTTTCAGTACGGTGGGGAAATACAAGAGTGACTCATGTTACTTTGTCTTGTTTCAGTACGGTGGAGAAATACAAGAGTGACTCATGTTACTTTGTCTTGTTTCAGTACGGTGGAGAAATACAAGAGTGACTCATGTTACTTTGTCTTGTTTCAGTACGGTGGAGAAATACAAGAGTGACTCATGTTACTTTGTCTTGTTTCAGTATGGTGGAGAAATACAAGAGTGACTCATGTTACTTTGTCTTGTTTCAGTACGGTGGGGAAATACAAGAGTGACTCATGTTACTTTGTCTTGTTTCAGTACGGTGGAGAAATACAAGAGTGACTCATGTTACTTTGTCTTGTTTCAGTACGGTGGAGAAATACAAGAGTGACTCTCATGGCTTTGATGGGATGGCTGTCCTCAAGTCCCTGGGACATTTCCTACTCGTGTTCTTTGGAGCAGGGACTCTGGGTTCTGTCATGGCCTGTCTTAATGCTCTCGTATCCTTTACAGCGATAGAAATAAGCCAGAATATTTACTTGTCCGCCGGACAAGTAAGTTTTGAAATCTACTTGTCCGGCAAAATTTTAACTTGTCCATAAAAAGTCTGCCTTATTTTTATGACAACACAATGTTTCTGCTGTTTCATTGCACAATTTGATTTTAATCTTCAAATTTTGAAATTGCAAAATTATATTTGCAACTATTTTCCGGTCCATTATTATTCATCACGAATATTAAAAGTAGACACGTTACATGATGTATACCAATGTTTTAGTGATGCTTTTATTAATAACAAATAATTATTACGATGATAGGAATGAGACAATTGTTTTCCTTGCTATTTGTTTAATAATGTTGCAAAAACTGTTTATGTTTAATATGGTATATATAATTATATATATAACATATAACACTGCTGTAAAATGTTGGCATCAGTTTGTCATTGAAGACGCCACTGAACCAATGCAAAGCCAGGAAATGTCACAAAAATCATACTAAACTATAATATAATCTGATAATATTTTGTTCACCCTCTATCATCTATGAACTTCAACTTCGACTCTGTCTTTTCTGCATTTTTTTAATTATAATGTTCTTAATACTGGAATAAATATGTTGAAGATATTCTGTACACCAGATTTTGTTTAACAAGCCTGAAACCGTGGTCACAATTTGGATGTTGCACCCGCTAAATGTTCACATTGTAAACAAGATTAAATTTGTAAACTGCCGTTATTGGCACATATTATGCAGGCAGGTATTCTTACATGCAAATACCTTTGAAGTTGGATGGTTCCCACACTTCTGCCCATATATAGGGACGGATTACAACTGATTCAGTGAATTTCCTGCTAATAATTAATGATCTTCTCTTTAAACTGCACAGCAAGTTAGACAGATACAGAAAACTGCTGGACTTCTGTCCAGATTGGTGACATTATATCCAGTCCACAGGACCATTTTTAACTTTTGATCAGCTATCCATTGAACTTACCATATTATTATTGATGAATGATAAATTAATGAACATCTCATGTGCATTTTAACCATAAATCACGAGGTAATGACATATTTGACATAATTTTGCCTTTTTTTTAAGCAAGAAATTTGGCACAACCAGAAGCAAAACTATATTGATAGGGAGCATTCATTGTATTTTAAATCGAGCACATCAACACTCGATGTGTAAGTGGATGCTTATTCTACACTCATATAATAATCGGTAGTGAAAATGATTCTGTGTGCCAGGAAATATCAGAGTTGCGCTCCATTACGGCTGCCTATGTTGATCTAAGCCTCTTTGACACACAAGACAATGACACACATGTAATGCTGAATTGGACTTCCTAGCTGTAACTGTGTTACTACTAAATTGGACTTCCTAGCTGTAACTGTGTCACTACTAAATTGGACTTCCTAGCTGTAATTGTGTCACTACTAAATTGGACTTCCTAGCTGTAACTGTGTCACTACTAAATTGGACTTCCTAGCTGTAATTGTGTCACTACTAAATTGGACTTCCTAGCTGTAACTGTGTCAGTACTAAATTGGACTTCCTAGCCGTAACTGTGTTACTACTAAATTGGACTTCCTAGCTGTAACTGTGTCACTACTAAATTGGACTTCCTAGCTGTAATTGTGTCACTACTAAATTGGACTTCCTAGCTGTAACTGTGTCAGTACTAAATTGGACTTCCTAGCTGTAACTGTGTTACTACTAAATTGGACTTCCTAGCTGTAACTGTGTCAGTACTAATTTGGACTTCCTAGCTGTAACTGTGTCACTACTAAATTGGACTTCCTAGCCGTAACTGTGTCAGTACTAAATTGGACTTCCTAGCTGTAACTGTGTCACTACTAAATTGGACTTCCTAGCCGTAACTGTGTCAGTACTAAATTGGACTTCCTAGCCGTAACTGTGTCAGTACTAAATTGGACTTCCTAGCTGTAACTGTGTCAGTACTAAATTGGACTTCCTAGCCGTAACTGTGTCAGTACTAAATTGGACTTCCTAGCTGTAACTGTGTCACTACTAAATTGGACTTCCTAGCCGTAACTGTGTCAGTACTAAATTGGACTTCCTAGCTGTAACTGTGTCAGTACTAAATTGGACTTCCTAGCTGTAACTGTGTCACTACTAAATTGGACTTCCTAGCCGTAACTGTGTCAGTACTAAATTGGACTTCCTAGCCGTAACTGTGTCAGTACTAAATTGGACTTCCTAGCTGTAACTGTGTCACTACTAAATTGGACTTCCTAGCCGTAACTGTGTCACTACTAAATTGGACTTCCTAGCTGTAACTGTGTCAGTACTAAATTGGACTTCCTAGCTGTAACTGTGTCACTACTAAATTGGACTTCCTAGCTGTAACTGTGTCAGTACTAAATTGGACTTCCTAGCTGTAACTGTGTCAGTACTAAATTGGACTTCCTAGCTGTAACTGTGTCAGTACTAAATTGGACTTCCTAGCTGTAACTGTGTCACTACTAAATTGGACTTCCTAGCTGTAACTGTGTCAGTACTAAATTGGACTTCCTAGCTGTAACTGTGTCACTACTAAATTGGACTTCCTAGCCGTAACTGTGTCAGTACTAAATTGGACTTCCTAGCCGTAACTGTGTCACTACTAAATTGGACTTCCTAGCTGTAACTGTGTCACTACTAAATTGGACTTCCTAGCCGTAACTGTGTCGGTACTAAATTGGACTTCCTAGCCGTAACTGTGTCACTACTAAATTTGACTTCCTAGCCGTAACTGTTTCACTACTAAATTTGACTTCCTAGCCGTAACTGTTTCACTACTAAATTTGACTTCCTAGCCGTAACTGTTTCACTACTAAATTTGACTTCCTAGCTGTAACTGTGTCACTACTAAATTGGACTTCCTAGCCGTAACTGTGTCACTACTAAATTGGACTTCCTAGCCGTAACTGTGTTAGTACTAAATTAGACTTCCTAGCTGTAACTGTGTCACTACTAAATTGGACTTCCTAGCTGTAACTGTGTCACTACTAAATTGGACTTTCTAGCCGTAACTGTGTCGGTACTAAATTGGACTTCCTAGCCGTAACTGTGTCGGTACTAAATTGGACTTCCTAGCCGTAACTGTGTCGGTACTAAATTGGACTTCCTAGCCGTAACTGTGTCGGTACTAAATTGGACTTCCTAGCCGTAACTGTGTCGGTACTAAATTGGACTTCCTAGCCGTAACTGTGTCGGTACTAAATTGGACTTCCTAGCCGTAACTGTGTCGGTACTAAATTGGACTTCCTAGCCGTAACTGTGTTACTACTAAATTGGACTTCCTAGCCGTAACTGTGTTACTACTAAATTGGACTTCCTAGCCGTAACTGTGTCAGTACTAAATTGGACTTCCTAGCCGTAACTGTGTAAGTACTAAATTGGACTTCCTAGCCGTAACTGTGTTAGTACTAAATTGGACTTCCTAGCCGTAACTGTGTTACTACTAAATTGGACTTCCTAGCCGTAACTGTGTCAGTACTAAATTGGACTTCCTAGCCGTAACTGTGTCAGTACTAAATTGGACTTCCTAGCCGTAACTGTGTCAGTACTAAATTGGACTTCCTAGCCGTAACTGTGTAAGTACTAAATTGGACTTCCTAGCCGTAACTGTGTTACTACTAAATTGGACTTCCTAGCCGTAACTGTGTTAGTACTAAATTGGACTTCCTAGCCGTAACTGTGTCAGTACTAAATTGGACTTCCTAGCCGTAACTGTGTTACTACTAAATTGGACTTCCTAGCCGTAACTGTGTCAGTACTAAATTGGACTTCCTAGCCGTAACTGTGTCACTACTAAATTGGACTTCCTAGCCGTAACTGTGTTAGTACTAAATTAGACTTCCTAGCTGTAACTGTGTCACTACTAAATTGGACTTCCTAGCTGTAACTGTGTCACTACTAAATTGGACTTTCTAGCCGTAACTGTGTCGGTACTAAATTGGACTTCCTAGCCGTAACTGTGTCGGTACTAAATTGGACTTCCTAGCCGTAACTGTGTCGGTACTAAATTGGACTTCCTAGCCGTAACTGTGTCGGTACTAAATTGGACTTCCTAGCCGTAACTGTGTCGGTACTAAATTGGACTTCCTAGCCGTAACTGTGTCGGTACTAAATTGGACTTCCTAGCCGTAACTGTGTCGGTACTAAATTGGACTTCCTAGCCGTAACTGTGTTACTACTAAATTGGACTTCCTAGCCGTAACTGTGTTACTACTAAATTGGACTTCCTAGCCGTAACTGTGTCAGTACTAAATTGGACTTCCTAGCCGTAACTGTGTAAGTACTAAATTGGACTTCCTAGCCGTAACTGTGTTAGTACTAAATTGGACTTCCTAGCCGTAACTGTGTTACTACTAAATTGGACTTCCTAGCCGTAACTGTGTCAGTACTAAATTGGACTTCCTAGCCGTAACTGTGTCAGTACTAAATTGGACTTCCTAGCCGTAACTGTGTCAGTACTAAATTGGACTTCCTAGCCGTAACTGTGTAAGTACTAAATTGGACTTCCTAGCCGTAACTGTGTTACTACTAAATTGGACTTCCTAGCCGTAACTGTGTTAGTACTAAATTGGACTTCCTAGCCGTAACTGTGTCAGTACTAAATTGGACTTCCTAGCCGTAACTGTGTTACTACTAAATTGGACTTCCTAGCCGTAACTGTGTCAGTACTAAATTGGACTTCCTAGCCGTAACTGTGTAAGTACTAAATTGGACTTCCTAGCCGTAACTGTGTTAGTACTAAATTGGACTTCCTAGCCGTAACTGTGTTACTACTAAATTGGACTTCCTAGCCGTAACTGTGTTAGTACTAAATTGGACTTCCTAGCCGTAACTGTGTTAGTACTAAATTGGACTTCCTAGCCGTAACTGTGTTAGTACTAAATTGGACTTCCTAGCCGTAACTGTGTTAGTACTAAATTGGACTTCCTAGCTGTAACTGTGTTAGTACTAAATTGGACTTCCTAGCTGTAACTGTGTTAGTACTAAATTGCTGGGGACAGGAATAGACAGCGGAGGTGAAGGATGCTAGTATTATGCCAAAGTAATTTCTGAAGAGCCCACTCAAATGGTTCAAACACGACAAAGTTAAGAGGGTTCTACATAATAATCTGGTTAAGCAAGAATGTGCCCCACTAAGGAAGAGGTATTATGATGTCATTAACACTGTGTACCATCTGCTTGAAGTGTGCATGAGTATATACATGCATGCATGTATACATGCATGTATGTATACATGCATGCATGTATACATCCCTGCTGTCATCATCACGCGTGGGTTCAAGTCCAGTTTTATACAGTAAATTCAAGTTCCATAAACCAACGAAGTCTTCACAAACATTTATGGAACTGAGGTTTTGAAATGGAGCATATCCATTTCAGCCGGTATCTTGATTCAGGATTTTGTTGCAGTCATATTTGATAAGGTTATTAAATTAACTGTCAGAACCTGTTGTTGTGCTCAGTGGAGCTATTGGCCCCTCCATAACGATGAAGGTCCTGAAAGCTCCGACGAGTACAACAAATTCCGACAGGTATAAACTTATTAAATAACATCTTCATGCTTACTATAATGGTAAACTGTTCCAAAGAGTTGTAGTGACTCAGGTGTAGTATCAAAGATATAATTACTTCAGTATTGTGAGTTTTTAATGTGATAAAGGTCACAGTATTTGCTGTGATATCAGGAGTATAACGTATTGAATAAGGTATTGTGTCTCAGTTTTGAAAGGCAAAACTAAAATGTTGACCGAAACAAGTGGAAAATTAACATCTTATCCAGTGAAATGAGGCAATGTTGGCCTATACTCTGTCAGGGAGTGACATGGATTAAGTTAAGAACAATTTAGTAATTATAATGTAATTTATAAAATTTAATGGCTAAACAAAAGCAACTAAAATTTTAGTGTTAAGGTGAAAATGCAGCAGGAAAAACAGTTTGAGTGTGTTCAACTACAAGGGTGATGTGGATAGTATTTCATCCACATATCGTGATTGTTCAGTGTTATGACCTTGACCCCTGTCAGCTGACCAAGTACACCCACATTAACGAGTTCCCTCTACTCGAGACTTCCCTCTTCTTCCTCATGTCCTATGGAACATTCCTCGCTGCCGAAGCCCTCGGGATGACAGGTAGGTCAAGGTCATGAGGTCAGTGCAAGGTCATTGGGTACAGAGGAAGGTCAATGTGTACTAATGAATGTCAGTGAGAGCATGGTGTACCGACATTTTGCGATAGAATGTTAATGTGACATAGAATAGGAATGAGGGGAAAATCATGTTTAAAATTTGAGGGGGTCTTATTTTACTTAATTATCAGGAGAAAGAAGTTTTTTAATGTAATCAATGTAAAAAAAGATCTGTGTGGTTTCTCACTTTTCCATGAATGCAAATTTTTGTGAATGCAATTTTCCAGTTAAGAATTTTTTTTAAATGTCGTAGAATCTTTATTTAACTATCTAATGTTTTTACACACAAGGAATCAGTTACAACAATGTTCAAAACTGTAAGACTGGTAATGTTCATAACTATTTCTATACTATTCATAACTATTCAAAAGTAGGCTTCCGTGAAGTAAAATAGTTTTCACCAAATGTGTATTTCGGTTTCTACAGTAATGGTTAATGAGTTCAGTATTAGACGTAGCAATGTTTCTACAGTAATGGTTAATGAGTTCAGTATTAGACGTGGCAATGTTTCTACAGTAATGGTTAATGAGTTCAGTATTAGACGTGGCAATGTTTCTACAGTAATGGTTAATGAGTTCAGTATTAGACATAGCAATGTTTCTGCAGTAATGGTTAATGAGTTCAGTATTAGACGTGGCAATGTTTCTACAGTAATGGTTAGTGAGTTCAGTATTAGACATAGCAATGTTTCTACAGTAATGGTTAATGAGTTCAGTATTAGACGTGGCAATGTTTCTACAGTAATGGTTAATGAGTTCAGTATTAGACATAGCAATGTTTCTACAGTAATGGTTAATGAGTTCAGTATTAGACGTGGCAATGTTTCTACAGTAATGGTTAATGAGTTCAGTATTAGACATAGCAATGTTTCTACAGTAATGGTTAATGAGTTCAGTATTAGACGTGGCAATGTTTCTACAGTAATGGTTAATGAGTTCAGTATTAGACATAGCAATGTTTCTACAGTAATGGTTAATGAGTTCAGTATTAGACGTGGCAATGTTTCTACAGTAATGGTTAATGAGTTCAGTATTAGACGTAGCAATGTTTCTACAGTAATGGTTAATGAGTTCAGTATTAGACGTAGCAATGTTTCTACAGTAATGGTTAATGAGTTCAGTATTAGACGTAGCAATGTTTCTACAGTAATGGTTAATGAGTTCAGTATTAGACGTGGCAATGCAGTGATTTTAACCCTGTTTCAGGTATTGTGGCCGTGTTATTCTGTGGAATCTGTCAGGCCCACTACACATTCAACAACCTGTCAACTGAAGCAAAAGTCTGGACAAAACAGGTTAGTGCTGTCAGCATCAACTGTCACAGCTCTCTACAATTCTCAGTCCTTGGTGTTCCTTTATTGACAGCACTGGCTGGTCTGTCGCAGTTCCAGTTACTACTACACCAGGTGTACTTATGGGACCATTACAAATTATGTATTCTAAATTCTTCCTCATTGTGAACTTTGTATTGTTTCAGGCGTTCATGTAATTTAACTTCCCCATTGTGATCTGTTTTCTTGTCTTTGAGTTGGTCAACTTCCTCATTGTGAACTTTGTATTGTTTCAGGCATTCATGTAATTTAACTTCCCCATTGTGATCGGTTTCTTATCTTTGAGTTGGTCAACTTCCTCATTGCAACCTTAATATTGTTTCAGCTGCTCGATTTACTCAGCTTCCTAATTGTGACCTTTGTCTTGTTTAACTCTTTACTGCGCAACCGTGCCAATGTGCCCACCCCTCGTACCCGCAAGCCTTCCAAAACCACCTGCAGAACTTGTTTCTCCCAGGCCTGACATTTACTGCGATCAGATCCTTCTTTTATACTAACTAGCCAGGTCAAATTTGTGACCTAGATTCTATAAAGGTCAAGAATACATTTGCTATCGCCATCTTGCGAAAGCAGTTTGCGTTTGTGAATTAAGAGAATTTATTTGGAAGGAAGTTGAGTTGCGTTCATCAAAAAATTAAAAATGAACTCCAATATCGTGCAGCATTTATCAGATTTGACAGATCATTTTCCATTAATTACGAGTCAGAAATCAATGTATACAGCATCAGTAGTGTTGGCAACGACCACAGAGTTCTACTATCGTCCATTAGCGATGTCAGTGCGACTTTTAGACACCAGAGGACCAGTTGTCGGCGTCTTAATTTCGCAGTATATATGCATCCATTTATTTTATATTGCAACAGAACATTCCATTCAATAATATGATCGGTAGACGGTAGCCATTTTGTAAATTAAAATTTTTACATTTTCACGCATGTTGATGTCGTTTACAAAAAGTGCGTAATTTCAAAACTAACCATGAAAATTGAATAAACGTTTTAATAGAGCAAAACTAACGTGCAGGGTACATTTGTTTCACTTTTGTTATCGTAATTGTTGAACTTTGCTTCAAGATCTGAAACTTTATTGAAAGCATATTTTATTCAATGCATATTTTATTGAATGCATATTTTATTCAAACATTCATTTCTGTAAACAATGTAATTCATTTGATGTATTTTCATGCACTGGATGTCGAGATATCCAATTTAATGCAAGCAACACAGTACAATTGAATTTTGTTTGGTTTCAGTTATTTGATGTACTGAAGTTCCTCCTTGTGAACTTTGTCTTATTTTAGTCATTCAAGTAATTTGTCTTCCTCATTGTGAACTTTGTCTTGTTTCAGCTGCTCGAGTTATTCAACTTCCTAATTGTGAACTTTGTTTTGTTTAAGATATTCATGTAATTCAACTTCCTCATTATGAACATTGTCTTGTTACAGTTGTACGAGGTGCTGAACTTCCTGATGGAGAACTTTATCTTGTTTCAGTTGTTCGAGGTGCTGAACTTCCTGATGGAGAACTTTGTCTTGTTTCAGTTGTTCGAGGTGCTGAACTTCCTGATGGAGAACTTTGTCTTGTTTCAGTTGTTCGAGGTGCTGAACTTCCTGATGGAGAACTTTGTCTTGTTTAAGATATTCATGTAATTCAACTTTGTCATTGTGAACTTTGTCTTGTTTCAGTTGTTCGAGGTGCTGAACTTCCTGATGGAGAACTTTGTCTTCATCTACATCGGAGTGTCGACCTTCACGTTCACAAAACACGAGTGGAATCCCTGGTTCATCATCGCTTCTTTTGTATCCTTCCCAGAGTTCACGGCATTCATTCTTGATACACAGTCAGGCCGCGACATTAACACTGGCCCACTAGCTCGGTGCCTTTTTTTAAGCAGTCGGGCCAGTTTGAGCCACCAGTTTTCATTGTTTACTGGTTTCAATCCGATTGGCCAACGTCGTTTTAAATCGTTTCTATCACGTGTCACTCCCTGCACTACAACTAAACAAAATCTGCAGCTGATGTTGCGATCTCGTTTGAAACAGTACGCTGTTCAAGCTCGGTCGAAGTTAACATTTATTTTGATATCATTGCTCCTTATGAAGCACTAACTTCTGAACATCAGTGATCCATCCCGACCCAATTTGTTATTATCATCGTTCAGTAACCACTCATCTCTGAATCTATTGTCGTCCTTTACTTGCTGCATGACGATTATCAAGTATAAATAAACTGAATAATATGTTAAGGAAACAAAATTTAAAATAAATGATATGGATGCCGGCGGATAACCATACACATGGAGGAAGAGCACGTCTGATTGGTTGATTCATGCGTTCACGTGGCGACATCTAGCAATTATGTCTGTTGCTATTTCCAGTGGCATCATCTACTGAATTGTGATGTCACAAATAGTATATTTTTATTTTAAAATGCATAATATATACATATATTCCTGCAGAATTCGGGCCAGTAACTTTTTTTGGTGGGACAGTAACTTTTCAAATCTACCTTAATGTCAAGGCTTGACAGTACATATTTTTCGAAATTATTTTCTTTGTCAAAATTATTTTCTGTGTCGTTAATAAAATTTCTCTAATAAACTAGACAAAACGACAGAAAGGGGGAGAGAAAGTCTTTTGAAGGTAATAAGTAATTATTGACAAAAGTGAACGAATGATAGCATGGCATGTTGCTAATGATAGTGGCATAATCCAGTCACACTGGTTTCGATTCTCCCAGTTTTATGTGAGACTTCCAGAATTTACCATGGAATTATTATAATTGTTCAAACTGTCACATTTAAATGAAATATCAGGAACACAAATGTTTTAATCTACTGACAATAGTAACTAGTTGTGATTACATCAAATTGCCCCACAGTGTAGATCTTTCTTCTTCATTTTCTGGAATTTAGTAAAATTGCTACACAAAAACATATGCCACCAAATTTGTTACCACCGGCAGCTCTGTTTGAGCCACTTAAGATTTATAAAGATACCATTATTTCCAATACTTACTAAGGTTTTCATTGGCCGGTATCTGGGGGGAGGTCCAATCAGATGGTTGCTCTCTTACTGCCGTGTTTGGTCTTGCACATATCATGATGCCTGATGGGTAATTGTTTGAACCATAGTGAGTTAAATTAAAATTGAAAATAATCGAAAATGAACAATCACACAAGATTGTGATCAATTCGTTAATCAAAAACATGAACCGATCACTCATTGATGAAATTGATTAATGAGAACATGATGGATAGATCAATTATGGTGAATGGTTTTAGTTTCCTTGACAAGTTGACACAGATAGCAGTGATACTGGGCCGGGTGTGCAACGTCTACCCCTTGTCTTTCCTTCTCAACCTAGGGCGCTCTAACAAGATACACTACAACATACAGCACATGATGACATTCTCGGGTAAGATACACTACAACATACAGCACATGATGACATTCTCGGGTAAGACACACTACAACATACAGCACATGAAGACATTCTCGGGTAAGACACACTACAACATACAGCACATGATGACATTCTCGGGTAAGATACACTACAACATACAACACATGATGACATTCTCGGGTAAGATACACTACAACATACAGCACATGATGACATTCTCAGGTAAGACACACTACAACATACAGCACATGATGACATTCTAGGGTAAGATACACTACAACATACAGCACATGATGACATTCTCGGGTAAGATACACTACAACATACAGCACATGATGACATTCTCGGGTAAGACACACTACAACATACAGCATATGATGACATTCTCGGGTAAGACACACTACAACATACAGCACATGATGACATTCTCAGGTAAGACACACTACAACATACAGCACATGATGACATTCTCGGGTAAGATACACTACAACATACAGCACATGATGACATTCTCGGGTAAGACACACTACAACATACAGCACATGATGACATTCTCGGGTAAGATACACTACAACATACAGCACGTGATGACATTCTTGGGTAAGACACACTACAACATACAGCACGTGATGACATTCTCGGGTAAGACACTACAACATACAGCACATGATGACATTCTCGGGTAAGATACGCTACAACATACGGTACATGATCACATTCTAGGGTAAGATAGGTAAGATACGCTACAACATACGGCACATGATAACATTCTAGGGTAAGATACACTACAACATACGGCACATGATGACATTCTAGGGTAAAATACACTACACCATACAGCACATGATGACATTCTCAGGTAAGACACACTACAACATACGGCACATGATGACATTCTAGGGTAAGATACGCTACAACATACGGCAAATTATCACATTCTAGGGTCAGATACACTACAACATACAGCACATGATGACATTCTAGGGTAAGATACGCTACAACATATGGCACATGATCACATTCTAGGGTAAGATACACTACAACATATGGCACATGATCTAATTCTCGGGTAAGATAAACTACAACATACAGCAGGCTCACATTCTCGGGTAAGATACACTACAACATACAGCATATGATGACATTCTCAGGTAAGACACACTACAACATACGGCACATGATGACATTCTCAGGTAAGACACACTACAACATACAGCACATGATGACATTCTCGGGTAAGATAAACTACAACATACAGCACATGATGACATTCTCGGGTAAGACACACTACAACATACAGCACATGATGACATTCTCGGGTAAGATACACTACAACATACAGCACGTGATGACATTCTCGGGTAAGACACACTACAACATACAGCACGTGATGACATTCTCGGGTAAGACACACTACAACATACAGCACATGATGACATTCTCGGGTAAGATACGCTACAACATACGGTACATGATCACATTCTAGGGTAAGATAGGTAAGATACGCTACAACATACGGCACATGATCACATTCTAGGGTAAGATACACTACAACATACGGCACATGATGACATTCTAGGGTAAAATACACTACAACATACAGCACATGATGACATTCTAGGGTAAGATACGCTACAACATATGGCACATGATCACATTCTAGGGTAAGATACACTACAACATATGGCACATGATCTAATTCTCGGGTAAGATAAACTACAACATACAGCAGGCTCACATTCTCGGGTAAGATACACTACAACATACAGCATATGATGACATTCTCAGGTAAGACACACTACAACATACGGCACATGATGACATTCTCAGGTAAGACACACTACAACATACAGCACATGATGACATTCTCGGGTAAGATAAACTACAACATACAGCACATGATGACATTCTCGGGTAAGATACACTACAACAAACGGCACATGATGACATTCTAGGGTAAGATACGCTACAACATACGGCACATGATGACATTCTAGGGTAAGATACACTACAACATACGGCACATGATGACATTCTAGGGTAAGATACACTACAACATACGGCACATGAAGACATTCTAGGGTAAGATACACTACAACATACAGCACATGATGACATTCTCAGGTAAGACACACTACAACATACGGCACATGATGACATTCTAGGGTAAGATACACTACAACATACGGCACATGATGACATTCTAGGGTAAGATACGCTACAACATACGGCACATGATCACATTCTAGGGTAAGATACACTACAACATACAGCACATGATGACATTCTAGGGTAAGATACGCTACAACATACGGCACATGATCACATTCTAGGGTAAGATACGCTACAACATACGGCACATGATCACATTCTAGGGTAAGATACACTACAACATATGGCACATGATCACATTCTAGGGTAAGATACACTACAACATACAGCACATGATGACATTCTCAGGTAAGACACACTACAACATACGGCACATGATGACATTCTAGGGTAAGATACACTACAACATACGGCACATGATGACATTCTAGGGTAAGATACGCTACAACATACGGCACATGATCACATTCTCGGGTAAGATACACTACAACATACAGCACATGATGACATTCTCAGGTAAGACACACTACAACATACAGCACATGATGACATTCTCGGGTAAGACACTACAACATACAGCACGTGATGACATTCTCGGGTAAGATACACTACAACATACGGCACATGATGACATTCTAGGGTAAGATATGCTACAACATACGGCACATGATCACATTCTCGGGTAAGATACACTACAACATACGGCACATGATGACATTCTAGGGTAAGATACACTACAACATACAGCACATGATGACATTCTCAGGTAAGACACACTACAACATACGGCACATGATGACATTCTAGGGTAAGATACACTACAACATACGGCACATGATGACATTCTAGGGTAAAATACACTACAACATACAGCACATGATGACATTCTAGGGTAAGATACGCTACAACATACGGCACATGATCACATTCTAGGGTAAGATACACTACAACATACGGCACATGAAGACATTCTAGGGTAAGATACACTACAACATACGGCACATGATCACATTCTAGGGTAAGATACACTACAACATATGGCACATGATCTAATTCTCGGGTAAGATAAACTACAACATACAGCACATGATGACATTCTCAGGTAAGACACACTACAACATACAGCACATGATGACATTCTCGGGTAAGACACACTCCAACAAACGGCACATGATGACATTCTAGGGTAACATACGCTACAACATACGGCACATGATGACATTCTAGGGTAAGATACACTACAACATACAGCATATGATGACATTCTCAGGTAAGACACACTACAACATACAGCACATGATGACATTCTCGGGTAAGATACACTACAACAAACGGCACATGATGACATTCTAGGATAACATACGCTACAACATACGGCACATGATGACATTCTAGGATAACATACGCTACAACATACGGCACATGATGACATTCTAGGGTAAGATACACTACAACATACGGCACATGATGACATTCTAGGATAACATACGCTACAACATACGGCACGTGATGACATTCTAGGATAACATACGCTACAACATACGGCACATGATGACATTCTAGGGTAAGATACACTACAACATACGGCACATGATGACATTCTAGGGTAAGATACACTACAACATACAGCACATGATGACATTCTCAGGTAAGACACACTACAACATACGGCACATGATGACATTCTAGGGTAAGATACACTACAACATACGGCACATGATGACATTCTAGGGTAAGATACGCTACAAGATACGGCACATGATGACATTCTAGGGTAAGATACACTACAACATATAGCACATGATGACATTCTAGGGTAAGATACGCTACAAAATACGGCACATGATGACATTCTAGGGTAAGATACACTACAACATACGGCACATGATGACATTCTAGGGTAAGATACACTACAACATATGGAACATGATGACATTCTAGGGTAAGATACGCTACAACATACGGCACATGATCACATTCTAGGGTAAGATACACTACAACATACGGCACATGATCACATTCTAGGGTAAGATACGCTACAGCATACAGCACATGATCACATTCTAGGGTAAGATACACTACAACATACAGCACATGATGACATTCTAGGGTAAGATACGCTACAACATACAGCATATGATGACATTCTCAGGTAAGACACACTACAACATATGGCAGGCTCACATTCTCGGGTAAGATACACTACAACATACAGCATATGATGACATTCTCAGGTAAGACACACTACAACATACGGCACATGATGACATTCTCGGGTAAGACACACTACAGCATACAGCACATGATGACATTCTCGGGTAAGATACACTACAGCATACAGCACATGATGACATTCTCGGGTAAGATACACTACAACATACAGCACATGATGACATTCTCGGGTAAGATACACTACAACATACGGCACTTGATGACATTCTCGGGTAAGATTTTTTCTCACTCAACATTTTATACCTGATTAACACTCGCACATGCCAGCAGCTCTCCTGACTGTTTACTGATTGATTATGTCAACAAACCACATAGTATTCCCTAATTATATTGCTATTCTGTTGTCTTATAGACATGACTGTAATATTATTATGTGGTATACTCTTGTGATTGACATTTGACAGGTGTCGGTAATGATTGACAGCTGACAGTAATCATTGGCATTGATTGTAGGTTTGCGGGGTGCGATGGCATTTGCACTGGCCATCCGTAACACAGGCACCATGCAGCGAAGAATCATGTTTTCAACAACATTACTGATTGTTGAAACAACAGTCATCTTGTGCGGAGGGTTCACAACCCCGATGTTGCAGTGGCTGCGAATAAGGTAATTAAACTCGACCATTTACCATAAATACAGTATTTGTAGCGGTGGTTTCTGTTACAACACTGCGTACTCAAAATCATGAATTTGGTGTCAAAGTTGTGGGGTGGATTTTAAATAGAGTAATTTTACCAACAATATTGTGATCTATCATTAATTTTGAATGATAATTATTCAAGTTGTAACTTTTTTAGTCCTTTGGCCGAAGGTCCACGGGACTATTGCCATCACTCTGCATCCGACGTCTGCCGTTAGCTGCCGTATCTCAGAAACCGTTCAGCAACTTTTTCTCTAATTTTGCACAGACATATCTTAGGGCATTGCCACTATGCACGAGAAATCTGTATTTGATTGAATCATTCTAAGGGCTCCCTAGGGTCTCCAAAACATTTTCCCTATTTTTTCAAAAACTGTTCAGCAACTTTTTCTCTAATTTTGCATATACATTTCATGTGGTAGTGTCACTGTACACAATAAATCTGTATTTGATTGAATCATTCTAAGGGCACCTAATGACCCCCCAAAAAGGACCCCAAAACTGGTAAATTTTCTGGCAGAAACGGCAACAATAGGAAATACATGCCATTGATAGGCAAATGTGTTCTTTTTATAGAAAACGTTAGTTTCTTTCTGTACCTGTCTACGTATGATAACCATTTGTCCTCCCTGCTCACAATAAACATCACATGAATGATAAACTATAATTAGTTCTGTGGGGCTGTTTTTTTTCCTCAAAAACTGTTCAGTAACTTTTTCTAAAATTCTTCATAGACATTTCATGTGGTAGTGCCTGCTATTGTTTGATAGACTCCTGTTAAACTGGACAGTTGCCTGTAAGTTTTAAGTCCTCTTAATTTTATACATAAAGACATAATCTAGCATAACTTGATAAGTTTTTTGTAGCAGCATATTTATACTTCCACTGTATCATTGCAACATAACATACACACTGTGTGCCACATTTGAATGTCATGCATGTAATATTTCCATGCAATCCATTTGCATATATAATGTAAAACTTCAACACCTGTTTTCTTAATTTTCACTTTTTGACCCTTACCATGTTCAATGCTCCATAACTTCGCCAATTTTTGTAGCAGTCATAATTTTTGAAACCGTGTAAAGCACCCTACCCAACCTTTACAAGGATGTAAGAAAACAATGTTACAATTTTTTTGACTTACCACTCATTTGGTCAGAGGTCACATATAGACGTATTATCGGTAGTCCAAAGGACTTCAGGGCCACTTGGCCCATTTTTATTGGAAAGCTTTTAAGTTGCTCCAAATTGTGTGCTACAGAAGTTTGCCAAACAGGATTAAAAACTCAAAGTGTGGATTCTACTCTGTATATTGTTTTTGCCTGCAACTAAGGACAGTCTGGATTAAGTTGTGGTGAGGCTTTAATTGTGGGTGCAGCTTTAAATACAATATTTACGGTACTCATGTTGGGTGCTGAGGTAGAGCACCATCAATCTGTCTCCAGATGCCTCTGTCCCTCATTACTGTCTCATCTCCCCAATCTCACATTTTCCCTCCAACAATCAAGGAAGACAAACACTGGTCTGTCCTAGCTTGTTCTTCCGTGTCTTGGCTGCCACTCGGTGGTTATGGATGTCATTTCATCATAGTGCCTATAGCGGTGTCCACATATCTCAGCCTCCTTTCTTGGAGCATCTCTGTAACATTGTTCATAGCCATGTACACAGGTCAGTTTCTGATGTCAGTGTTTGTGTGTGTCAGTTTTGTGTCAGTGTCTGTGTCAGTGTCAGTATTATATGTCAGTGTCTGATATCAGTGACAGTGTGTCAGTGTGTCAGTGTGTGTGTGTGTGTGTGTGTGTGTGTGTGTGTGTGTGTGTGTGTGTGTGTGTGTGTGTGTGTGTGTGTGTGTGTGTGTGTCAATGTCTGATGTCAGTCTTTGTGTTAGTTTCTTATGTCAAGCGTCTGTGTCAGTGTCTGGTGTCAGTGTGTCACCTGTAACTCTGTGTTGCAGTGTGGGAATAGAAGATGAGCCAAACGTACACGACTTTGAAATGGTTAGATCTGTAAGTAATAATAACAAATGTTATGCTTATTATTTTGCTGTTAATTAGACTAATATGCTTTTCTGTTGGCTGAATAATGCATTGTGGGAGCTTCGAGTTTGTCATTTGGTCGCCAGGTGGCAGCATGCAACAATTGCAAGCAAGTAGTTGAAAAGGTTGCCACAAAGTTCACTCATGCAGAAAAACCAAATTGTTAGACAGTTTGCAAGATTTTAATAATCAGTCATTATTCTTGAAATTCTCACATTTGAGTGGTGTAATTTTTGTGTTTTCAAATAAGAAATACTTAAATAAGGAAGATACTCAGGCAGGGTAATATTTTCTCAATTTCAGTGAGGTGTTTTTTGTAATGTTGCCTCAGATGTTGACCACCTGGTGACTTGGATAGGAACCAGTTTGCTGTCACGTGCAGTGTTTATTGTTTTGTTTTTGTTCACATAAGTAATTATGAAGTTGGCAGTGCTATTGTCGCTAGCTTTCCTAACTGTGGTAGATGGCAGCACCACCATTTTAACAGTTCAAACAACTCAAATTAGCAGAAATTGTGTGGTTTTACTAGCAGAAATTGTTTGGTTTTACTAGTAGAAATTGTTTGGTTTTACTTACAGCAATTGTCTGGTTTTACAAGGTATTTATTCTGGAAGGTCAATTGTTTGCAGAGTGAAATATCTGCCTAGCAGAATTAAAAGATAACTGAACGTATGCTAAAAAATAAATAAAACGTAAATATTGTACATTATATACTACGTCTATTAGAATTTAACTTTCTGGATCTGACTAATTAATTTCAAAAATCAGTCAAGTTTCGTTACTTAGAAATGTAATTCTTCTTTACTTATGTGAACGTTTCTTTATATATTTTATCAATATAATTTAAAATTTTTGTGCATGTGATTATAGTTTTACAACTTCAACAGTTATTATGGCATGTAACACTGATAATATTGTAAAATTTATAAAACTGTACTCTTCAATTATTTATTTGACTTATTCTCGTTTATTAAGAAGTCTATATTACTTCCATGATATTTATATCTTTTATAAATAATATTAATAATAATATGCACCACTTTTTTCAATAGCAGACGGGAGCTTCAAGAGAACATTACCTCCGCATGGATGGTGACAGTACCGCAGTAAATATCAGAATACGTATTACTGGCTGTTTCTGTTTGTCTGCTTCCATTCAATCTAGTCTAGCCACTCTTCTTTCAATCTGCTATTTTCTTCTGCTTCTTTCCACAATAGTCCAGCAAATCACTAACAAAATTGATTACAAAAACACTAAATAAATGTTTATGTAATATGCACATTCATGTTGCATATAATATTGCATCGTATTATTATTTAAAAATAATGTTTAACTAATAACATATTTTTTGTTTTTTATATCCACTTATAGTAAAAATTATTTTGTTTGAAATAAAACATTGTGTTTATGTTTCAGCTACATTAACAACATATAATGTAGAAATGTTAATTGCTATTCTATCGGATTTCTTTCAGTTAATTCAGAATTTTCTTAAAGTTAGTTACATGTTAGCATAATCACTTTGAAAATTGCTCAAATGATGAAACAGTATGAAATGTTAATTGAAAAATTTTAACCATATTACACATATTGCTTTTTATGTAAATTAGTTCCGCAAATTAGTATAAATTCTGCATCAAAATAGTATCTCTATACAAACAAAACATAATAAATACTGACAATGGTAGATATTGCACTGCACCTTCTGAACTGTGAAATTAGAATTTGAATGACTAGTTGCTTCTGAACACATTCTAAACAGACTTCGTCCTCTACTCTTACTAAAATATACTACAATAGTAATACATGCGCATATTTGACACGTCTTATGACATGTCAGTAATTGTCCACCAACTGCGCATTCTGTCAATGTTATCAACTGTCGGCTGTGTGTCAGTGACATTCTTCAGTAGCAGTGGTGACATTGACGACATTATGATGTGTTTTCGTAAGTTCACAAAGTTCAGGAACACATAATGCATTTAACGCTACTGCCGACGTCATCTAAACATGACGCAAAACTTAAGATTTTGAGCGATCGAAAATAGCTTCCACAATCATAGTCAGTATCTGCCGGATTCAACAGATGTGACTTGGTACTGCCAAGACATTACCCTCAATGCTGTCCAATTCTAATATCCACAAGAGGATCAGTGTGCATTAGTATGTGTTCTACTCAATAGGTGGCACCACTGTAACAATTTATTTTTGCTGCGATACGTGGCGATGACTGTTCTATACGTTTTGGGGATTTTGCGAACTTTTGTGACACGTTGATGACATGAGAGTTATGACACAACATGGTGACGCTATAATTTTGCGAACTTTTGTGACACGCTGATGACAGGAGAGTTATGACACAACATGGTGACGCTATAATTTTGCGAACTTTTGTGACATGCTGATGACAGGAGAGTTATGACACAACATGGTGACGCTATAATTTTGCGAACTTTTGTGACACGCTGATGACAGGAGAGTTATGACACAACATGGTGACGCTATAATTATGACATGAACATTGACACAGAAAAATGGTGACAGAGAGAACAATTACCTCTGATTTGTTGACCTTGTTTGTTCAGTTCCTGTAACAGTCCATCGGTTATGATCAATGCAGTGTTAATTATGGGCAATATCATTATAAAATCAGTTAACTATTCATTATGATAGCAAATTTGTAGTTATTAAAGAGAATGTGCAATGATTTTCATTGATTCACAGTTAGTTGGTTATTTTCTATAATTAAAGTGCCTCGATTCTCAAACATTTTCCACCTCAGAATATGTCTGATTTAATAATGTTTAACTGTTATATTAGAATTGTTATTCCTTTGGCATGTTTACTGTACAAAATTGCATGTGATGGGAATTTAAAAAAAGAGAAAAAATCATCCGTTGCAGATCAGCGTAATCTTTCTTAGTTCCAGTGATGACTGTTTCTATGACATTGCTATGTTGAATTCAGTATTATTTGTAACATTTAGTATTATTTGTAACATTTAGTATTATTTGTAACATTAACTGGCTAAAAAAATCCATACAAAACATTTTACCATCAAGGTTTCTCAGACAAGTTTAAAAAAAATTATATTTGTTTCACTTAAGTAAAATAAGCCAATTCTTCAATGTATAAAGACAGTTTTTTATTGACAGACCCATAATTCGTACAATGAAAATCGTATTGCATTCTCTACAGTACGGTGACCAGCATACAGATGTTCTTTAGGATAGTCCATTTTATTCATGGCAGTATGTTATTATCATCTGTCTAAATCTCTGTTTTATCTGTACGGTCTGTAGGTGTCTGGTCAAGCTGGCCTCATCCGACTTAAACGTTACTACCATAAATACATTCTGATAGGGTGAAGTGACTGTGTAGACTGGGAGACCCATAAATATGTTATGATAGGGTGAAGTGACTGTGTAGACTGGGAGACCCATAAATATGTTATGATAGGGTGAAGTGACTGTGTAGACTGGGAGACCCATAAATACGTTCTGATAGGGTGAAGTGACTGTGTAGACTGGGAGACCCATAAATACGTTCTGATAGAATGAAGTGACTGTGTAGACTGGGAGACCCATAAATATGTTCTGATAGGGTGAAGTGACTGTGTAGACTGGGAGACGCATGAATACGTTCTGATAGAATGAAGTGACTGTGTAGACTGGGAGACCCATCAATACGTTCTGATAGAATGAAGTGACTGTGTAGACTGGGAGACCCATAAATATGTTATGATAGGGTGAAGTGACTGTGTAGACTGGGAGACCCATAAATATGTTCTGATAGGGTGAAGTGACTGTGTAGACTGGGAGACCCATAAATATGTTCTGATAGGGTGAAGTGACTGTGTAGACTGGGAGACCCATGAATACGTTCTGATAGGGTGAAGTGACTGTGTAGACTGGGAGACCCATAAATACGTTCTGATAGGGTGAACTGACTGTGTAGACTGGGAGACCCATAAATATGTTATGATAGGGTGAAGTGACTGTGTAGACTGGGAGACCCATAAATATGTTCTGATAGGGTGAAGTGACTGTGTAGACTGGGAGACCCATAAATACATTCTGATAGGATGAAGTGACTGTGTAGACTGGGAGACCCATAAATATGTTCTGATAGGGTAAAGTGACTGTGTAGACTGGGAGACCCATAAATATGTTCTGATAGGGTGAAGTGACTGTGTAGACTGGGAGACCCATAAATATGTTCTGATAGGGTGAAGTGACTGTGTAGACTGGGAGACCCATAAATACGTTCTGATAGGGTGAAGTGAATGTGTAGACTGGGAGACGCATGAATACGTTCTGATAGGGTGAAGTGACTGTGTAGACTGGGAGACCCATAAATATGTTATGATAGGGTGAAGTGACTGTGTAGACTGGGAGACCCATAAATATGTTCTGTTAGGGTGAAGTGACTGTGTAGACTGGGAGACCCATAAATATGTTCTGATAGGGTGAAGTGACAGTGTAGACTGGGAGACCCATAAATACGTTCTGATAGGGTGAAGTGACTGTGTAGACTGGGAGACCCATAAATACGTTCTGATAGGGTGAAGTGACTGTGTAGACTGGGAGACCCATAAATAAGTTATGATAGGGTGAAGTGACTGTGTAGACTGGGAGACCCATAAATATGTTCTGATAGGATGAAGTGACTGTGTAGACTGGGAGACCCATAAATATGTTCTGATAGGGTGAAGTGACTGTGTAGACTGGGAGACCCATAAATACGTTCTGATAGGGTGAAGTGAATGTGTAGACTGGGAGACGCATGAATACGTTCTGATAGAATGAAGTGACTGTGTAGACTGGGAGACCCATAAATATGTTATGATAGGGTGAAGTGACTGTGTAGACTGGGAGACCCATAAATATGTTCTGATAGGGTGAAGTGACTGTGTAGACTGGGAGACCCATAAATATGTTCTGATAGGGTGAAGTGACAGTGTAGACTGGGAGACCCATAAATACATTCTGATAGGGTGAAGTGACTGTGTAGACTGGGAGACCCATAAATACGTTCTGATAGGGTGAACTGACTGTGTAGACTGGGAGACCCATAAATATGTTATGATAGGGTGAAGTGACTGTGTAGACTGGGAGACCTATAAATATGTTCTGATAGGGTGAAGTGACTGTGTAGACTGGGAGACCCATAAATACGTTCTGATAGAATGAAGTGACTGTGTAGACTGGGAGACCCATAAATATGTTCTGATAGGGTGAAGTGACTGTGTAGACTGGGAGACCCATAAATATGTTCTGATAGGGTGAAGTGACTGTGTAGACTGGGAGACCCATAAATATGTTCTGATAGGGTGAAGTGACTGTGTAGACTGGGAGACCCATAAATACGTTCTGATAGGGTGAAGTGAATGTGTAGACTGGGAGACGCATGAATACGTTCTGATAGAATGAAGTGACTGTGTAGACTGAGAGACCCATAAATATGTTATGATAGGGTGAAGTGACTGTGTAGACTGGGAGACCCATAAATATGTTCTGATAGGGTGAAGTGACTGTGTAGACTGGGAGACCCATAAATATGTTCTGATAGGGTGAAGTGACAGTGTAGACTGGGAGACCCATAAATACATTCTGATAGGGTGAAGTGACTGTGTAGACTGGGAGACCCATGAATACGTTCTGATAGGGTGAAGTGACTGTGTAGACTGGGAGACCCATAAATACGTTCTGATAGGGTGAAGTGAATGTGTAGACTGGGAGACGCATGAATACGTTCTGATAGAATGAAGTGACTGTGTAGACTGGGAGACCCATAAATATGTTATGATAGGGTGAAGTGACTGAGTAGACTGGGAGACCCATAAATATGTTCTGATAGGGTGAAGTGACTGTGTAGACTGGGAGACCCATAAATATGTTCTGATAGGGTGAAGTGACAGTGTAGACTGGGAGACCCATAAATACGTTCTGATAGGGTGAAGTGACTGTGTGGACTGGGAGACCCATAAATACGTTCTGATAGGGTGAAGTGACTGTGTAGACTGGGAGACCCATAAATACGTTCTGATAGGGTGAAGTGACCTTGTAGACTGGGAGACCCATAAATACGTTCTGATAGGGTGAAGTGACTGTGTAGACTGGGAGACCCATAAATACGTTCTGATAGGGTGAAGTGACTGTGTAGACTGGGAGACCCATGAATACGTTCTGATAGGGTGAAGTGACTGTGTAGACTGGGAGACCCATAAATACGTTCTGATAGGGTGAAGTGACTGTGTAGACTGGGAGACCCATGAATACGTTCTGATAGGGTGAAGTGACAGTGTAGACTGGGAGACCCATAAATACGTTCTGATAGGGTGAAGTGACTGTGTAGACTGGGAGACCCATGAATACGTTCTGATAGGGTGAAGTGACTGTGTAGACTGGGAGACCCATAAATATGTTCTGATAGAATGAAGTGACTGTGTAGACTGGGAGACTAGGGTGCATGTACCATATGTACAATGACATCACTCTACCACAACATCATTGTACATACAGTACATGTACCACATGTACAATGACATCGCTCTACCACAACATCATTGTACATACAGTACATGTACCACATGCACATTGACATCGCTCTACCACAACTTCATTGTGCACACAGTGCATGTACCACATGTACAATGACATCGTTCTACCACAACATCATTGTACACACAGTGCATGTACCACATGTGGTACATCACTCTACCACAACATCATTGTACATGCAGTACACTACTGTGTGTAGGTAGGTAGGTAGGTGTGTTTATTTTCCCAATATTGTACAACATGTAATATAAAATAGTAATACAAATATAGCATACATATAAACAATATATGTATGCTATATTTGTATTACTATTTTATATTACATATAAACAATATAGTGTACAGTGACATTACTATACCAAAATCATAAGTTCTGACGAAACCATCTTGACCAAACGGCAAGACTCAACAGGAAACAATTACATGTTGTTTGTAGTGTATACCTATAGAGAGAGATGTCTTCACTTGGTGATGACAGAGGTGGTTGTGTTTGTAGAGCCCAAGCGATGGCAGAGGTTGTGTTTGTAGAGCCCAAGTGATGACAGAGGTGGTTATGTTTGTAGAGCCCAAGTAATGACAGAGGTGGTTGTGTTTGTAAAGCCCAAGTGATGACAGAGGTTGTGTTTGTAGAGCCCAAGTGATGACAGAGGTGGTTGTGTTTTTAGAGCTCAAGTGATGACAGAGGTGGTTGTGTTTGTAGAGCCCAAGTGATGACAAAGGTTGTGTTTGTAGACCCCAAGTGATGACAAAGGTTGTGTTTGTAGACCCCAAATGATGACCAAGGTTGTGTTTGTAGACCCCAAGTGATGACAACGGTTGTGTTTGTAGACCCCAAGTGATGACAAAGGTTGTGTTTGTAGAGCCCGGGTGAGCCACAGTCTCCGCCCATGGAGCCCACGCCGGGCAGACTTGCGGGCAAGGCCAAACTTGTCAAGATCTGGTACAACATAGACTCCAGGTATGAACCAACAACTACTAACTTTCACTCATTCACTCACTCACATTCACTCATTCACTCACCAACTCACTCATCTACTTAGTTGCTCATTCAGTCACAAGGTCTTTACAGATCTTTCCAGGTGTCGTAGATTAGTCATGAACCCCTCAAAGTTTTGCATCTGAGTTGCAGTACCTCTTAGGATGAGTAGTGTAACATACTCGGTTAGAGTTAGATTACTAGAATGATATGGGCCAAGTTTGTGGTAGCTCAGACTCAGTGTCAGATGATGTAAGCTATTCCTGACCAGGCATATGAAGCTGATGTTGCTAAAAGTATCATCATGTCAGACACAATACTCTGTTGCTCAGACTCAGTGTCAGATGATGTAAGCTACTCCTGACCAGGCATATGAAGCTGATGTTGCTAAAAGTATCATCATGTCAGACACAATACTCTGTTGTACAGACTCTGTGTCAGATGATGTAAGCTACTCCTGACCAGGCATATGAAGCTGATGTTGCTAAAAGTATCATCATGTCAGACACAATACTCTGTTGCTCAGACTCTGTGTCAGATGATGTAAGCTACTCCTGACCAGGCATATGAAGCTGATGTTGCTAAAAGTATCATCATGTCAGACACAATACTCTGTTGCTCAGACTCTGTGTCGGATGATGTAAGCTACTCCTGACCAGGCATATGAAGCTGATGTTGCTAAAAGTATCATCATGTCAGACACAATACTCTGTTGTACAGACTCTGTGTCAGATGATGTAAGCTACTCCTGACCAGGCATATGAAGCTGATGTTGCTAAAAGTATCATCATGTCAGACACAATACTCTGTTGCTCAGACTCTGTGTCGGATGATGTAAGCTACTCCTGACCAGGCATATGAAGCTGATGTTGCTAAAAGTATCATCATGCCAGACACAATACTCTGTTGCTCAGACTCAGTGTCAGATGATGTAAGCTACTCCTGACCAGGCATATGAAGCTGATGTTGCTAAAAGTATCATCATGCCAGACACAATACTCTGTTGCTCAGACTCTGTGTCGGATGATGTAAGCTACTCCTGACCAGGCATATGAAGCTGATGTTGCTAAAAGTATCATCATGTCAGACACAATACTCTGTTGTACAGACTCTGTGTCAGATGACGTAAGCTACTCCTGACCAGGCATATGAAGCTGATGTTGCTAAAAGTATCATCATGTCAGACACAATACTCTGTTGCTCAGACTCTGTGTCAGATGGTGTAAGCTACTCCTGCACAGGCATATGAAGCTGATGTTGCTAAAAGTATCATCATGTCAGACACAATACTCTGTTGCTCAGACTCTGTGTCAGATGATGTAAGCTACTCCTGACCAGGCATATGAAGCTGATGTTGCTAAAAGTATCATCATGTCAGACACAATACTCTGTTCAGACTCTGTGTCGGATGATGTAAGCTACTCCTGACCAGGCATATGAAGCTGATGTTGCTAAAAGTATCATCATGCCAGACACAATACTCTGGTGCTCTCCTCCGCTTCCCCTGTAGGTCTGGGGGAGGCAGCCTCGATACTGGTCCTCAATTTCAGTTTGTTTTCTCTGCCCCCTCTACTGACCTTGCACTGCTGTCTCCCCCCTCCACTGACCTTGCACTGCTGTCTCCCCCCTCCACTGACCTTTGACTGCTGTCTCCCCCCTCCACTGACCTTGCACTGCTGTCTCCCCCTCCACTGACCTTGCACTGCTGTCTCCCCCTCCACTGACCTTGCACTGCTGTCTCCCCCCCTCCATTTACCTTGAACTGCTGTCTCCCCCCTCCACTGACCTTGGACTGCTGTCTCCCCCCTCCACTGACCTTGCACTACTGTCTCCCCCTCTACTGACCTTGCATTGCTGTCTCCCCCCTCCACTGACCTTGGACTGCTGTCTCCCCCTCCACTGACCTTGAACTGCTGTCTCCCCCTCTACTGACCTTGCACTGCTGTCTCCCCCCTCCACTGACCTTGAACTGCTGTCTCCCCCTCCACTGACCTTGCACTGCTGTCTCTCCCCTCCACTGACCTTGGACTGTTGTCTCCCCCTCCACTGACCTTGCACTGCTGTCTCCCCCCTCCACTGACCTTGCACTGCTGTCTCCCCCCTCCACTGACCTTGCACTACTGTCTCCCCCTCTACTGACCTTGCACTGCTGTCTCCCCCCTCCACTGACCTTGGACTGCTGTCTCCCCCCTCCACTGACCTTGCACTGCTGTCTCCCCCTCCACTGACCTAGCACTGCTGTCTCCCCCTCCACTGACCTTGCACTGCTGTCTCCCCCCCTCCATTGACCTTGAACTGCTGTCTCCCCCCTCCACTGACCTTGGACTGCTGTCTCCCCCCTCCACTGACCTTGCACTACTGTCTCCCCCTCTACTGACCTTGCATTGCTGTCTCCCCCTCCACTGACCTTGGACTGCTGTCTCCCCCTCCACTGACCTTGAACTGCTGTCTCCCCCTCTACTGACCTTGCACTGCTGTCTCCCCCCTCCACTGACCTTGAACTGCTGTCTCCCCCTCCACTGACCTTGCACTGCTGTCTCTCCCCTCCACTGACCTTGGACTGTTGTCTCCCCCTCCACTGACCTTGCACTACTGTATCCCCCCTCCACTGACCTTGCACTGCTGTCTCCCCCCTCCACTGACCTTGGACTGCTGTCTCCCCCTCCACTGACCTTGCACTACTGTCTCCCCCTCTACTGACCTTGCACTGCTGTCTCCCCCCTCCACTGACCTTGGACTGCTGTCTCCCCCTCCACTGACCTTGAACTGCTGTCTCCCCCTCTACTGACCTTGCACTGCTGTCTCCCCCCTCCACTGACCTTGAACTGCTGTCTCCCCCTCCACTGACCTTGCACTGCTGTCTCAACCAACCATCTCCACTCCCATCTATCTTTTGTTCTCGGTCTCCACCCCTCTACCAATCCATCCAAATGTCTCTCTACTCAATCCTCCCATCGAATTCTTCGATGTCCATGTGTTATTTTCCCATCCACTGTCCCCTCAGTGGTGCAGTTGTTAGAGCTCCGGACTCTTGACCGAGAGAACCCAGGATCGAATCCTGTGCTGCGGTGTCAAACCTTGGACAAGTTCGTTCACTCTACGTTGCTCCAGTTCACTAATCTGTTTGAATGAGTACCTGGCTATACACAGTGATGGATATTTGTGTATGAATAGTCTTCACGCATTAATTGCAGCATGGCTGAATGCTTCCCAGAGAAGTCAAGATGGTGTTCTATTGAGCAGGTCTGCCAGGGAGTAGTGTAAAGTGCATTGAGCAGTCCTGAGGACTGGATACTGCGCTATATAAGAACTCACCCTGTTGTACTCTGTTTGACACATGTCTCCTGTGTGTGTCAGGTATGTGAAGCCACTGCTGACCAACGCGTGGCCCCCCCTCACTCAGACCCTGCCCTCCTGCTGCCTGCCCCTTGCAACCATGCTCACTACGCAGGAACAACTACAACAGGTGAGTGAGTCAACTCG
The DNA here is from genome assembly GCA_963995525.1 of Escarpia spicata. NCBI lineage: Eukaryota > Metazoa > Annelida > Polychaeta > Sabellida > Siboglinidae > Escarpia > Escarpia spicata. The sequence goes on along the minus strand of OZ023207.1, from coordinate 12,249,593 downwards.
ACTTCAAGTAAACACAGAAGTACTGTTCTAAGTTAATGGCTTCACATTTTGTTCGTCACCTGGTAATCATACTTAGGCCTACTTACTAACTGATTGTTTGTACCATTGACAGTTTGTGACACACATATTTTCTGACACTGACAGTTTGCAACACTGACAGTTTGTGATATTGACAATTTGTGACACTGACTGCGTCACTGACAGTTTGTGACACTGACAGTTTGCAACACTGACAGTTTGTGATATTGTCAGGTTGTGACACTGACTTTGTCACTGACCGTTTGTGACACTGACAGTTTGTGACACTCACAGCTTGTGACACTCACAGTTTGTGACATTCCCATGTTTTGTGTAACACTGACTGTAACACATTTTTGACACTGACCATCTGTGATGCTGACACTGACACCCGTCTGTTGTGTTGACAATGTATGACACGGACACCCGTCTGTTGTGTTGACAGTGTATGACACTGACACCTGTCTGTTGTGTTGACAATGTATGACACTGATACCCATCTGTTGTGTTGACAGTGTATGACACTGACACCCGTCTGTTGTGTTGACAATGTATGACACTGACACCCGTCTGTTGTGTTGACAGTGTATGACACGGACACCCGTCTGTTGTGTTGACAGTGTATGACACTGACACCCGTCTGTTGTGTTGACAGTGTATGACACGGACACCCGTCTGTTGTGTTGACAGTGTATGACACGGACACCCGTCTGTTGTGTTGACAGTGTATGACACGGACACCCGTCTGTTGTGTTGACAATGTATGACACTGACACCCGTCTGTTGTGTTGACAGTGTATGACACTGACACCCGTCTGTTGTGTTGACAATGTATGACACGGACACCCGTCTGTTGTGTTGACAGTGTATGACACTGACACCCATCTGTTGTGTTGACAGTGTATGACACTGACACCCGTCTGTTGTGTTGACAGTGTATGACACTGACACCCGTCTGTTGTGTTGACAGTGTATGACACGGACACCCGTCTGTTGTGTTGACAGTGTATGACACTGACACCCGTCTGTTGTGTTGACAGTGTATGACACGGACACCCGTCTGTTGTGTTGACAGTGTATGACACGGACACCCGTCTGTTGTGTTGACAATGTATGACACTGACACCCGTCTGTTGTGTTGACAGTGTATGACACTGACACCCGTCTGTTGTGTTGACAATGTATGACACGGACACCCGTCTGTTGTGTTGACAGTGTATGACACTGACACCCATCTGTTGTGTTGACAGTGTATGACACTGACACCCGTCTGTTGTGTTGACAGTGTATGACACGGACACCCGTCTGTTGTGTTGACAGTGTATGACACTGACACCCGTCTGTTGTGTTGACAGTGTATGACACTGACACCCGTCTGTTGTGTTGACAGTGTATGACACGGACACCCGTCTGTTGTGTTGACAGTGTATGACACTGACACCCGTCTGTTGTGTTGACAGTGTATGACACGGACACCCGTCTGTTGTGTTGACAGTGTATGACACGGACACCCGTCTGTTGTGTTGACAGTGTATGACACGGACACCCGTCTGTTGTGTTGACAATGTATGACACTGACACCTGTCTGTTGTGTTGACAGTGTATGACACTGACACCCGTCTGTTGTGTTGACAGTGTATGACACTGACACCCGTCTGTTGTGTTGACAGTGTATGACACTGACACCCGTCTGTTGTGTTGACAATGTATGACACTGACACCCATCTGTTGTGTTGACAGTGTATGACACGGACACCCGTCTGTTATGTTGACAGTGTATGACACGGACACCCGTCTGTTGTGTTGACAGTGTATGACACGGACACCCGTCTGTTGTGTTGACAATGCATGACACGGACACCCGTCTGTTGTGTTGACAATGTATGACACGGACACCCGTCTGTTGTGTTGACAATGTATGACACTGACACCCGTCTGTTGTGTTGACAATGTATGACACTGACACCCGTCTGTTGTGTTGACAATGTATGACACTGACACCTGTCTGTTGTGTTGACAGTGTATGACACTGACACCCGTCTGTTGTGTTGGCAGTGTATGACACGGACACCCGTCTGTTGTGTTGACTGTGTATGACACTGACACCCGTCTGTTGTGTTGACAGTGTATGACACTGACTCCCGTCTGTTGTGTTGACAGTGTATGACACTGACACCCGTCTGTTGTGTTGACAGTGTATGACACTGACACCCGTCTGTTGTGTTGACACTGTATGACACGGACACCCGTCTGTTGTGTTGACAATGTATGACACTGACACCCGTCTGTTGTGTTGACAGTGTATGACACTGACACCCGTCTGTTGTGTTGACAATGTATGACACGGACACCCGTCTGTTGTGTTGACAGTGTATGACACTGACACCCATCTGTTGTGTTGACAGTGTATGACACTGACACCCGTCTGTTGTGTTGACAGTGTATGACACGGACACCCGTCTGTTGTGTTGACAGTGTATGACACTGACACCCGTCTGTTGTGTTGACAGTGTATGACACTGACACCCGTCTGTTGTGTTGACAGTGTATGACACGGACACCCGTCTGTTGTGTTGACAGTGTATGACACTGACACCCGTCTGTTGTGTTGACAGTGTATGACACGGACACCCGTCTGTTGTGTTGACAGTGTATGACACGGACACCCGTCTGTTGTGTTGACAGTGTATGACACGGACACCCGTCTGTTGTGTTGACAATGTATGACACTGACACCCGTCTGTTGTGTTGACAGTGTATGACACTGACACCCATCTGTTGTGTTGACAGTGTATGACACTGACACCCGTCTGTTGTGTTGACAGTGTATGACACTGACACCCGTCTGTTGTGTTGACAGTGTATGACACTGACACCCGTCTGTTGTGTTGACAATGTATGACACTGACACCCATCTGTTGTGTTGACAGTGTATGACACGGACACCCGTCTGTTATGTTGACAGTGTATGACACGGACACCCGTCTGTTGTGTTGACAGTGTATGACACGGACACCCGTCTGTTGTGTTGACAATGCATGACACGGACACCCGTCTGTTGTGTTGACAATGTATGACACGGACACCCGTCTGTTGTGTTGACAATGTATGACACTGACACCCGTCTGTTGTGTTGACAATGTATGACACTGACACCCGTCTGTTGTGTTGACAATGTATGACACTGACACCTGTCTGTTGTGTTGACAGTGTATGACACTGACACCCGTCTGTTGTGTTGGCAGTGTATGACACGGACACCCGTCTGTTGTGTTGACTGTGTATGACACTGACACCCGTCTGTTGTGTTGACAGTGTATGACACTGACTCCCGTCTGTTGTGTTGACAGTGTATGACACTGACACCCGTCTGTTGTGTTGACAGTGTATGACACTGACACCCGTCTGTTGTGTTGACACTGTATGACACGGACACCCGTCTGTTGTGTTGACAGTGTATGACACTGTCAGTGACACTTGTCTGTTGTGTTGACAGTGTATGACACTGACACCCGTCTGTTGTGTTGACAGTGTATGATGCTGTCAATGACACCCATCTGTTGTGTTGACAGAGTACGACACTGACACCCGTCTGTTGTGTTGACAGTGTATGACACTGACACCCATCTGTTGTGTTGACAGTGTATGACACTGACATCCGTCTGTTGTGTTGACAGTGTATGACACTGACACCCGTCTGTTGTGTTGACAGTGTACGACACTGACACCCGTCTGTTGTGTTGACAGTGTATGATGCTGTCAGTGACACCTGTCTGTTGTGTTGACAGTGTATGACACTGACCCCCGTTTGTTGTGTTGACAGTGTATGTTGCTGTCAGTGACACCTGTCTGTTGTGTGCTGACAATATATGACACTGACACCCGTCTGTTGTGTTGACAGAGTATGACTCTGACACCCGTCTGTTGTGTTGACATTGTATGACACTGACACCCGTCTGTTATGTTGACAGTGTATGACATTGACACCCGTCTGTTGTGTTGACAGTGTATGACACTGACACCCGTCTGTTGTGTTGACAGTGTATGACACTGACACCCGTCTGTTGTGTTGACATTGTATGACACGGATACCCGTCTGTTGTGTTGACAGTGTATGACACAGACACCCGTCTGTTGTGTTGACAGTGTATGACACTGACACCCGTCCGTTGTGTTGACAGTGTATGACACTGACATCCGTCTGTTGTGTTGACAGTGTATGACACTGACACCTATCTGTTGTGTTGACAGTGTATGACACTGATACCCGTCTGTTGTGTTGACAGTATGACACTGACACCCGTCTGTTGTGTTGACATTGTATGACACGGATACCCGTCTGTTGTGTTGACAGTGTATGACACGGACACCCGTCTGTTGTGTTGACAGTGTATGACACTGACATCCGTCTGTTGTGTTTACAGTGTATGACACAGATACCCATCTGTTGTGTTGACAGTGTATGACACTGACACCCGTCTGTTGTGTTGACAGTGTATGACACTGACACCCATCTGTTGTGTTGACAGTGTATGACACTGACACCCGTCTGTTGTGTTGACATTGTATGACACGGATACCCGTCTGTTGTGTTGACAGTGTATGACACGGACACCCGTCTGTTGTGTTGACAGTGTATGACACTGACACCCGTCTGTTGTGTTGACAGTGTATGACACTGACATCCGTCTGTTGTGTTGACAGTGTATGACACTGACACCTATCTGTTGTGTTGACAGTGTATGACACTGACACCCGTCTGTTGTGTTGACAGTATGACACTGACACCCGTCTGTTGTGTTGACATTGTATGACACGGATACCCGTCTGTTGTGTTGACAGTGTATGACACTGACATCCGTCTGTTGTGTTGACAGTGTATGACACAGATACCCTTCTGTTGTGTTGACAGTGTATGACACTGACACCCGTCTGTTGTGTTGACAGTGTATGACACTGACACCCATCTGTTGTGTTGACAGTGTATGACACTGACACCCGTCTGTTGTGTTGACAGTGTATGACACTGACACCCGTCTGTTGTGTTGACAGTGTATGACACTGACACCCGTCTGTTGTGTTGACAGTGTATGACACTGACATCCGTCTGTTGTGTTGACAGTGTATGACACAGATACCCTTCTGTTGTGTTGACAGTGTATGACACTGACACCCGTCTGTTGTGTTGACAGTGTATGACACTGACACCCATCTGTTGTGTTGACAGTGTATGACACTGACACCCGTCTGTTGTGTTGACAGTGTATGACACTGACACCCGTCTGTTGTGTTGACAGTGTATGACACTGACATCCGTCTGTTGTGTTGACAATGTATGACGCTGTCAGTGACACCTGTCTGTTGTGTTGACAGTGTATGACGGGTCATCATCGTGACACAGAGGAGTCTGACACTGATCTCATCCTGGACACACATGAGCAGTCGTACGGAGCCAACCAGCAGGGAGCAACAGACAGGATCCAGAGCATCTCTTGCTCCACAGACTCACAGGTGGGTGGAGGAGAGACTGGGGACCGTCTTACTACATAATGAGCTCATTAGCCGGATTTTGTTCTTTAAAATTGATTTAGCTCAGGGCAGATTTTGGTTTTTTAAATATATTTTGCTCCTTAAAAAATTTTGCTTTAAAAATTTTGCTTTTTAAAATTGATTTTTCTCCTTAAAAAATTTTGCTTTTAAAACTTAGTTTTGTTCCTTAACAGATTTTGCTCTTAACATTTTATTTTGCTCCTTAATATTGATCGTGTATACTGAAAATTTAAACGGTCCCACTAGGATTATCTCACAAAGATAAAAGAACTCGCAGGAAAATCTATCACTACGAAAGCAAATCTGCTTGGGAACTAAAAGGCTTATTTGGGATCGGGGATAAAAAGAGTTAAACTGAATCTGTTGTTATATTTAAGGAACGTTTTCAAAATGTAGAAACCACTGCTATTTCACCAAGGTGACTATTTCTGTGACACACCAGTGAAAGTCGCACATACTGGTGTAACAGTTTTCGGTGTACGAGATGACTGCTAGGGAACAGAATCAATCTTAAAGAAAAAAATCGGACTGATGAACTCCAAAGAATGTTGGTAAAACTGTCCACTTATCTGGTAATCAGAAAGAAAGTAAGATGAAAAAAGTAACGGACAAAAAGTAACACATTTTCTATAAAAAACACAGGAACTTAATGGAACGACATTAACACATTTTTTATTAAAATTAATAATAATAATAATGGTTTATTACAGAAACTATGATGCATTACATTCAGTTAAATTACATACACAGATTGTCATAGTTTCTATAATGATGGTATAAAGGCACTAGTGGCTGATTAACCGTCACAGTACATATAATACATATGTATATTTCATGGTGCAAAATAACAGTGTGTAATTGAAGATAGAAGAAAAACAGCAACATAAATCACAGCAGTACTATTTTCATGAATACTTCATTTAAAATTGCAACAAAGAATTGTATTTATCATGTATGAAAGAGTAATAATTACCAGAGTGTCCTGTACCTATTTGTCTGTTACTTTTTCCTGTTTCTTCCTGTCCGTTACTTGTTTACTGGTCCAGTGTGTGTCTCTACACAGTGGTCTGCTTCCTCATCTTCAGCATCATTATGTCTCTTTATCCCGTCTCTGAGAGAGATCTTGTTTTGTGTGTGCAGTATGTATATAGTTCTCAGTTGCCTCTTCTCTATTCACAACACACCCTTCCTGCCTGTCTAAACGTCTGTCAGGCGTACATTGCTTTTAGCACAAACTCAAATGTACATAGTTCGCAGCTTCAGTCATTAATGCATGTGTTGTAGCTGCGTTGAATCAAAGGTACGTTGCTTGTAGTGGCCGTTACTCAGAGCTACATTGGCTGTGTCACTGTTCATTCGTAGCTACTGAAAGTAGCACTATTCACCCATAGCTACATAGATTGTAGCAGTCTTGACTCACAGCTTTGTAGACACAAGGTGCCTTGACTCACAGCTTTATAGACAGAAGGTGCCTTGATTTACAGCTATACAAACTATAGACAGAAGGTGCCTTGACTCACAGCTTTATAAACATAAGGTGCCTTGTCTCACAGCTTGATAGACAGAAGGTGCCTTGACTCACAGCTAAATATAGACAGAAGGTGTCTTGGCTCAACAGCTATATAGACACAAGGTGCCTTGACTCACAGCTTTATAGACATAAGGTGCCTTGTCTCACAGCTTTATGGACAGAAGGTGCCTTGATTTACAGCTATACAAACAAAAGATGCCTTGATTTACAGCTATACAAAGACAGAAGGTGCCTTGTCTCACAGCTTTATAGACAGAAGGTGCCTTGATTTACAGCTATACAAACTATAGACAGAAGGTGCCTTGACTCACAGCTTGATAGATAGAAGGTGCCTTGACTCACAGCTTGATAGGTAGAAGGTGCCTTGACTTACAGCTAAATATAGACAGAAGGTGCCTTGACTCAACAGCTATATAGACAGAAGGTGCCTTGACTCACAGCTAAATATAGACAGAAGGTGCCTTGACTCACAGCTTTATAGACAGAAGGTGCCTTGACTCACAGCAACACATACTGTAGAACTTGTCACCAACAGCTATGTACATTGCAGCCTAGACTCACGTGGTGTAATTGCATTACATTATTTTTATTGGTGTAAATTGGTGCACAGTGGTATAGTGGTGCCAATAAAATGTAATTGTTTCACATATTACTGTTGTAAAAATTTACTTGTGGAGTAACATGCTACAATGTTATAAACTGCTATAGTGGTGGAGGTAGAGGTGGTCATTACAGTTGCTGTAGTGGTGTAATAAGGTTGATATCTTGATGTTACACACAGTGGTGGTGTAATAAGGTTGATGTCACATGCGGTGGTGGTGTAAACCTTTGCTTTGGTGATGGTTGTGGCAATGTTGTCATGCATTACAGTTGTAAACTGTTACAGACAGACTGTCTGGAAAGTACTTCTATGTATATATGTACGTATATATATATATATATATATACAGTCGCGCCTCGTTATAACGCGGATTCGGTTATAACGCGGTCGGTCGTGGACCCCAAATTTCTGCCGCCAGGGGGAACATGGGCGCTATGACAAACTATATTAACATGGTAATAACTGTCAATTGTTTTGTGTGAAGTTATCCCCGTCTTTGTCCACGGCATGTGTATTTTGAAAGACTAGTTGGCGGACAATAAATTTAACGTTGACGTACAACTGCAACGAATCAAGTGTGAGGCACGTCACTACGTTGTCGTTGTTTATTCTGCACTGCCAATGCTATCAAAGTTCCGTTGACTATAATTATGTTCAGTTTTAACTTTAGGAACAGTAAATGTGGAGCGAGGTATTGTTTGTTTTGCGCCGACATCAAACGAATCGTTTCCAATCTGCTAGTCATGCTCATGGCTTGCGCGGATCGCCAGTTTGCCTGGTTTCGGCGCCGGGCGGCTTGTAAAGTGCAATTGAAATTCACAAATACGCCTTGCTTAAGAATGGGCTAAATACGTTTTAATACAGCTTAGTAGACAAAATCAGTAAGCTAACATTGCGTAACAAATATTAGCTTTTCGCTGCGATGAACGCAAAGCTACTGCCTGTACTGGTGTGCCAAAATATTAATTCGTCAACCGCATATGAATTGGTGAATCGTAATATTGTTCGGCACGGTAAATGTGCTTTCTAAATTGGTATTTTGATATTGATTGAAAGACGAAGTTAAGCCAATTGTGAGCGTACTTATAGCTTTAAAACCTTAATAAACTCTAACACAGCATTTCTCAAATCATTTGCGTATTCGGCTGCCAAGTGCCAGGTCATTATTTTAGATCTTACGTCAGCGATACCATATTATCGTTCAGTTGACCGTGGCTTGTTGGTCCGTTGTTTATTTAAAAACGGTACACTATTCATGAATTGTATTCAGTTCAACAGTGTCCAAAAGTGTACGACATTTAAACAGAATACACATTGACATTGGCTGGCAGTTTAATAAGCTTCATAAACTGCGTATAGACTGCGCGACGTGCACACTTTGGTTGGCTTCGATGGCGTTCTTCGTGCAGCAGCGGTGTTGGTCGTCGTCGTCGTAGCGCCCCTGACGGCAGATATGGGAACGCGCCACGTTTATAACGCGCCTCGTTTATAACACGGATTCATTTCGTGGACCCCGACTACCGCATTATAACGAGGCGCGACTGTATATATATATATATATATATACATATATGGGTTATTGTTACCACAACATAAGTTATTTTCAAGGGTGGTGCAAAGGTGTATTTTGAGAGGCACAGAGAGCCCATTTTGGGGTGGTGTAATTACCACATCTTAGTATTTTTGGTGGGGGTAGACAGATATTTTATATATCAGAGGTGTTCAGATTTGTATCAAGTGTGGTGCAAAGTACATGGTTTGAGGCTGGTGCAAAATTAAGGGTTTGAGGGTGGTGCTAAGAGTCGATCATAGTTTGAGGGTGGTGCAAAGAGCAGACTTTGAGAGTGGTGCAAAGATCCTGGATTGAGGGTAGTGCAAAGATCCTGGGTTGGGGATGGTACAAAGATCCTGGGTTGGGGGTGGTATAAAGATCCTGGGTTGGGTGGTGGTACAAAAGATCCTGGGTTTGGGGTGGTACAAAGATCCTGGGTTGGGTGATGGTACAAAGATCCTGGATTGGGGGTAGTACAAAGATCCTGGGTTGAGGGTGGTACAAAGATCCTGGGTTGGGGGTCGTACAAAGATCCTGGGTTTAGGGTGGTACAAAGATCCTGGGTTGGTGTGGTACAAATACCCTGGGTTGGGTGGTGATACAAAGATCCTGGGCTGGGGGTGGTACAAAGATCCTGGGTTGGGGGTGGTACAAAGACCCTGAGTTGGGGGTGGTACAAAGATCCTGAGTTGGGGGTGGTACAAAGATCTTGGGTTGGGGGTGGTACAAAGATCCTGGGTTGGGGGTGGTACAAATATCCTGGGTTGGGTGGTGGTACAAAAATCCTGGGTTGGGTGGTGGTACAAAAATCCTGGGTTGGGGATGGTACAAAGATCCTGGGTTGGGGGTGGTACAAAGATTGGTAGTTTTAGGATAGTGCAAAGATTATAGTTTGAGTTTGAGCAAAGAGAGGGTTTGAGAATTTGTGCAAAAAGAGGGCTTTCAGGCTGGTGCAAAGTGTAGACTTTCCGAGCTGGTACAAAGTGTAGACTTTCAGAGCTGGTGCAAAGAGCAGATGGAGTAATAATAATAATAATAATAAGATAACTTCTATTGCGCCTAAATCCTTGGAAACCAAGCTCAGAGGCGCATCAAAACAAAAGGGTTGGTCAATCTCAAAGTCCATAAGTAGTTTTCCAGTTGTCAACAGATGGGTCAAGGCGCTAGGGAGCTACGGTGGATAAGCAAGGTTGTAAAGATACATTTTAAAATGACGACGGAATTTTGTAATATTTTCAACTGATCTAACACTAAGAGGAAGCATATTCCAAAGAGTTGGTGCAGCAACAGAAAAAGCCCTAGTTCCAATGTTAGTGTTGACTCTAGGAACAAAAAGTAGGTCAGAACTAGATGATCGAAGCTGGATAGATTTTCTTACAGGAGTAAGCAATAAATGCAAATAAGATGGTTGCTTATTGGACAGTGCCTGATATGTAATGGTACAGATCTTAAAAATTATACGATATCGTACAGGAAGCCAATGTAAAGACTTCAAAAGTGGCACAGAGCGAGAAAAACGAGGAGATCTTGTAACTACTCTTGCTAGACAATTTTGGACACGCTGAAGTTTTGTGATATCCTTGCTAGCGATATTATAAAGGAGGGAATTGCAATAGTCAATTCTGCTGCTAACAAGCGCTGTTGCAATAGTCTTAGCAACAGAAAATGGCATATACCGGCGAATACGGCGAAGATCACGAATATAATAAAAACAGCAGCGACATGTTTGAGATATATGTTGTCGGAAATTTAAGTTTCTATCAAAGATTACTCCTAGATTCCGCACCGAGGTTGCTGGCGTGATGTACTGATTCAAAATACGCGTAGGGAAAAAACCATCCAGTTTACAACGCTGCATTGGAGTACCAATAATGATCAATTCAGTTTTATTTGCATTTAATTTCAACTTGCTGTCAGTCATCCAATGGAAGATATCTTGAAGGCAATCACTAAGTTGGTTAAGGGAGCGATTTGTATCCGGGGTAGCCAACGAAATGTAGATCTGAGTATCATCAGCATAAAGATGATGATCCAAGTTATGTCTTTGTATAACAAAGCTTAGTGGCATGATGTAAAGAGTAAAAAGCAAAGGCCCAAGACAGAACCCTGGGGAACACCAAATAAAGCCGGCAGTGCAGCTCAAAAGCAGTTCCCAATCTTTATAGTTTGGTATCTATCAGTTAGATACGAAGAAAACCAGCTTAGAGCTGTGCCAGATATGCCGTACCACTTTAATAGGCGTTCAATGAGAATGCTGTGATCAATCGTGTAAAACGCGGCAGAGAGATCTAGAAATAGGTCTATAACTGTTTAGGTCTTGCTTAGGCAGAGATGACTTCTTAAGAAGTGGTGTGACATGGGCGTATTTGAAATCATCAGGGAAACAGCCAGAGCAAAGTGATGCATTTATAATATTTGTTATAGGTCCAATTAGTGTATCAAGACATGCTTTTAGCAGTATTGTTGGAAATGGATCAAGTGCACAAGATTTATTTGGGGAGGACATAATTATTTTACTAACTTCATCAACTGTTGCAGGTTCAAATGATACAAGTTGAGAATTTACTTGTGGAAAGTCCACACTGACATTACTTATATTATGACGTGGGAAAGCAGAACAAATGATACTGATTGTATTCTTGAAGTGACTAGACAACGAATCACATAGAGACTTAATTGACACATGATCAGGTAACGATGGAGTAGGCCGTCTGTGTAGAATGTTATTGATGCAGTTCCATAACTGACGCGGATTATCACACTTATTTATGACCATATCTGTAAAATAATCTGATTTAGCTTTAGCCATTTGTCTGTTACAGAGGTGACATTGCTTAGAATAACGCGATCTATCTAATGGCGAGCGTGATTTGCACAATACACGCTCTAAATAACGACGACGCCTTTTAGATAGTATAATTTCAGAAGTCATCCATGGAGCCGGTGGCCTTTCTGACACCTATTTGGGTTTTATAGGTTCATGTTTGTCAAGTAGTGCATTGAGTACTTGACAGTACTGTTTATATAAGTCAGATAGATGTTTTTTTTGATCTGTGATAAGGTCAGATATAAGGATATCAGCCATTAAAGCTGTAATGTCAATCCTATGAATGGCTCTGTAAGACACATTGTGTTTCGAATGTAAAGGGGCTATAGAACCATTAATATTGCAATGACAGTATGGTGGTCTGATAACCCATCTGAAACAGTAGGTGCTTGGATATTATTACAAGTTGAACGGGTTATCAAGAGGTCAAGCCAATGGCCATGTATATGTGTCGAAAAGGTAACATGTTGTTTCAAATCAAATGATGCCAGAATATCATCAAACGTAGTTGTAGTTGAAGAAGGTATATCCAAATGTAGATTAAAATCACTAAGAATGTAAAATTCAGAGTGAATGACTGCCAGATTTTCCAACATATCCTGAAAGTCTTCAAAGAAATTGGTAGGATGTCCTGGAGGGCAATAGATACAAACAAAGTGTGCGGAGAAAGAAGAATCTGAAATTTCAGCAAAGATGGACTAAAAACTAGAGTATTCAGGGTTAGAATGTAATTTAACTTTGAACTGCTGTGATATAAAAAAGCCAACACCACCTCCACGGCCGACTAAACGTGGTCGATGGTGAAAGGTGTAACCAGAAGGGGAAACGTCAGCAATGCATGCATGTGTATCATGTGGTCTGAGCCAGGTCTCAGTTACAGCTAGAATGTTTATTTTCTTTGAAATTAATAAATCACAAAGTGAGGCTGTCTTATCTCGTACAGATCGAACGTTTGTAGTGGCCACCCGAATGTTTCGTCTAACAGATGGCCCAGGATTGAGACTTGCATCTCCTGCTAGTAATAAAATTATTGCTAATTTCAATGCAGGCGTAGAGCGGGGGATTGGCAGTAACTTTCTATTATAACAAACATGAAGACATGGCAGATTATGCAAAATTGAAATAGAATGATGAATTTTAGTGTGATTAGGAAAAAGCACATTAAAATTATTAGATCTCAATGGTTTGCATAAAACAAAATCGATGTCCCTTACAGCAACAGAGCAAGACAAGCAGAAAACACCAAATAGGAATAATGGTGACATAATTATGTTAGATTATTGTCATATTTAGTAGAAAATAATAGACCAAAACCATATCATTTTATATCGTATAGATAATAAATAGTAAAGAATGTTAAACCCAGAGCTAAGGCTAAGCCTACGGCGTAACTGCCGTAAGTAAATTATATTTACAAGATCAGTAGAGTCTCAATTTTAACAATAAAGCCTACTTTATTTAATTAGAAAATGTTGAACCGGGGCCAACTCCGGTAACTAAATTGAGACTTACAGGCCTATTAAGGGAGGAAGAACTATTTATATTTATTATAATTCACTCAGTCAGCCGTAGCCTTAGTCTTAGATAGGCAGAAACTGACTGTAGTATCAATCACTCAATGCCATTAACTGCACCATGATTCCTTTTTAAATACCGTATTTATTGTAATAATATAAAATGCCAATAGTAATCTAAAAGGTCAATTGAAAAAACTCACAGGCAGCATGTTTTGTAACTTCACCATTTAACAGTATAATTGGTACAAACGACAACAAAAAACTGAACATTGCCGACCGGCAAAAATGAGCGATAATCATAACGGCTTTAACGCCGGTTTTATAAGTTGAATATGACAGGACCAAAACTTGTTAAAATATGCTTATAATTTAAATATACTTAGCTTGTGGTTGAATTCTTGATTCTGTAGCGCTTTACAAGTTACATAATATTAAAAGTAATCTATTCAAAATAATTAGTATGCTATAATTGAACATTAAACGAAGGATAAATTTTGAAAAGTAAACATTATGCCACGCCCCCTAGCGACCGATACCATAACCTGAGGGTGGTGCATCTTCACCTTAGCGCTGCTAGAAAACGCTATTTTCGAATGGGTGCTAAGGTTTGTTTTGAGAATCTGCAATCATTGTTTGAGTGGTGATGCACTTGTTTTGTGTGTTTGTGAACTGCACTGATCATATTATCCTCCAAATCACTGGCAGTATTTCTGACAAAACCATTTTGTGTGATGTTTGTGTGTCCCTGTAGGGAGGAACATTAGATCTGCATTGCAACTTTGCACATAGCTAGGCAGATTTCCAATGAAACCGAGCTGATTTAATTTGATATTTTGTAGCCAAATAGATGCTGATCCTCAGTCACAATTTTAATATCATAGGCTAATTAACCAATGAAACATTTATAGGGATGCACATTATTTCCATGTCAAAATAGGGATTTCAAATATGGATTTTTAGTGTTATACATTTTTTTGGCAAAACCAGTTTGTCAATTTGAGAATTCTTTGTCAATTCATTAAATTAATTGTTTCGTTATCCTTCTATAAACTGTAATAATTGAGTATTTTGATTTGATATATAATATATATATATATATATAAATCCAACTTGATGTGCAGATGATTATTCAGGAAATGCCTATGGTAAAATAATAATTGATACTGCGTTGATATTCAAATTAACATGTTTGTAAGTTTGAAATTAACATTTCCTAATATTTTACCTTTGTTTTTGTGGCTACGAAATTCACTGTTTTTGTTCTTTGTTACAAATACCAATCCCTGGAAGCAGCTGTTGAACTACTAACTTAGGATCATCTCAGAACCTCAGTGTTCAATATGACACGGAAAAAGTAATTTCATCTGATATTGACCATCAACGTTCTGAGATGATCCCTTATTCCATTTATGTCACTGATTCACGCTGCAAGGTACACTTGGGCTATCACAGAAATATCTAAAGAACAAGCTGAGTTAATATCGTCGTTTTCCTGTATATCTCTGCATTATTAGAAACAAATAACATTGCTAACATGTTGAATGATACTATTTACAAATGCTTTTGATGCATTGTTTTATTAAGTGGGGTGTAATTTTACACTCTTGGAAATCTTTCACACCTGCTTTATCACAATTTGTTCCGGCACTTAAGCGCAATGTCCATAAGTCATCAATGTGAAAATGTGCCGTTTTGGTCCAAGCTGGTGTCACTTGTTTATGTATTTGTTTTATTGCTTTTTTTCAGTCAGACTTAATGATCAGACTTAATGGTTTACTTATTATTGTTACCTGAAGTCTGCTATTTAGCCACTAACTTACCATTTAGCGGTGGTTTCATCAATTCACAAAGTAAAAAAGTACAGTGTTTAGTTCAAACCACCACAAGCCCACACTAATACATGGCAGGGGATTTTGTATGACCCAAAAAACGACATTAGCGTCAATGTGCATTAATGTATGTGACTCACCGCAGTGAATTGTGTATGAGTCACACAGAGCTAATCTGCACATGAGCCACAGATTGCTATCTAAGTCATGTCCCAGCAATTTTGTGATTTTGGCAGAAATGCAAACCTCATAATCTCACCTATAATTTTCCAGTTTATTTTCCTTGACAGATAATCCCAAACTAATAAGAACGGATGCATTTATGAACCCATAGATTACGAAAGAACATGGAGTGCAAGTCTAAATTACCTCGTTTCTCATATCAGTGCTTTTTAAAAGTTTGCTTCATTTTTAGCAATAAATCAAAAACTAGTAAAGATATTTCAACAAATGAAGTGTCGTTTTAAAACTTATTATCCGTGAAATCAAAAAAAGGTACTGAACTCCATTTACAATTTTGCAATTTAATACCTGCTTTGCTGTGGCAGGTTATATATCTTCCACTCCCTAGATGGCGCTATAGTAGTGATTTATGTCCCCACAATGACCAAATCACCAGTACGTAATGCTGGGTATTTTTCATCATTTTGCAAATGCATGTAATCCCTTCTTTTCTGTGTAGTGTTTGTGTTTGCGTAATGGCGTACATTTTCGGCACTTTCCGAACTGACGCGACCACCGCTTGTGGGTTCGTTTCGTGTAGTGTTTGTTTGTTTGTTTTGAGGTGCATGCGCCAGACGGGGATGTGAAACTGTTGGAAGACTGCGGTGATTGTTCATCTGGAACATCGAACATATCTCTTCAATTACTTGACATTCGTTAGCATCTCAGTCGGACACATCTTGTTAATGTGTCATCATATTTTGGAACTTGTCTAGAATCCGGGCCCACCTAATTTTTTGCCAGTATTAAAGCAAGGTTCTGTTGGCGAGAATCATCCAGGGGTGGCAGTTAGCAGGAAGTGAGCTGAATCATCCAGGGGTGGCAATTATTAGCAGGAAGTGAGCTGAAACATCCAGAGGTGGCAATTATTAGCAGGAAGTGAGCTGAAACATCCAGAGGTGGCAACTATTAGCAGGAAGTGAGCTGAATCATCCAGAGGTGGCAGTTATTAGCAGGAAGTGAGCTGAATCATCCAGAGGTGGCAACTATTAGCAGGAAGTGAGCTGAATCATCCAGAGGTGGCAGTTATTAGCAGGAAGTGAGCTGAATCATCCAGAGGTAGCAATTATTAGCAGGAAGTGAGCTGAATCGGTTGTCTAGAATATAGGAAACACGCAAACTTTCTGAGCATGAAAGAGATGTGCACTTACCCTGGCTGGCCTCTGGAATACTGCCAACAGAATGTTTAGAAAGTGAATATTTTGTTTAGAATTATAAATTTCGTAGGTGTAATGTTCAAATTGCCAATTTAGTTTTGGGATTATTAAACGTAACTTTGCATGCAGTATATCTGCACATTTATTAAAGTATTAACATGAAGAAAAAAAAACTTTTAATGCCACAAAAATATAAAGTAGGCATATCGGGATGTTAATAATCATTAGAAACAGTAAAAACACTATTTGTCATAAATTACTGTTGCTGACCCATCACATTTGAAAATCATAAAAAGTGATGAAATTTGATTTACAGTTTGTTTTAATTTACACATAATAGGTAATTGCATTGTGTACGTACAAATATATTGTATTCTTATAGCAACTGTGACATGGGCCCAGATTCTAGACAAGTGTCTTTATTTTCAACTTATTTTGTTTACTACATTTTTTTGTTTTGTTTTGTTGTTATCCTCAGTAAGACTCTTTACTCTCAGTATCTATGGCTACTACTACATTGGTAGAAGATTTAGCAAAAAATACTAAATCTTGGAAGCCTTTATAAATATAATGTGTGTATCTAAATGTGTGGAAATGTTTACAAAGTTAGGGGAGATATATAAAATTATGTACAACACACACAACACACACACACACACACACACACACACACACACACACACACACACACACACACACACACACACACACACACACACACACACACACACACACACACACCCACAACACACACACACAACACCCATACACCCACACAACACACACAACACACATACCATGTATATATACATATACAACATTAATTCTAAGGACGGAATTTGTTATTAGTTTCTGGATCCGTCTGTTCAGAGTTTTATATAGTTTCATCTTACAGGGTAGGGTGTCTGAATTTGAAACACCTCATCTTCCCAGAAAGGTAGAGATGGTGTTTGACTGACCAGGTCTGCCACGGTATAAAGTGTAAAGTGCCTTAAACAGTCATAAGGAGTGGATACTGCGCTATATAAGTACTTTCACGGTCGTATGTTCTACGTCCAGGTTTTCCCGTATTATGATAGAACGACACACTTGTAAATTAATTTTAGTTTGTTATAAATTGTAAATAAATGATAAACCAATCACAGTGTGTATTATTAATAGAACAGTATTGTTGAAAATTAATTACAGGTATCTCAGATGATACAGCAGTTGTTATTTTCTGCCGCTGGTGAAGCTTTAACTATTAAGACTTGCCGTCTTACAAGGGTTTTCTACGTGCAGCGCATTTGTTTATGCTTTTGGGATATATATACAGCCATAGCCCATATTTATACAGGTTTGTTTGATATCGAAGAATAGTGATCAAACTACTTATTTTCATGTGTTTTTCATAAACTAAATGTTCATAAAAAATAATATAACATTGTATGGCAAATAAATGATAAATACTTCTGATGTACCGGTAGGCAGATTTGTTTATCACCGGACAAATGCTCTCTTTTATGTAAGACCCACGCATGTGCCCACTGAGGTCTATTTCTCTTGTGCAGAGGGTTCCACACTATTGTGAAAAAGAAGATTTCTGGTAAAGTATACATGTAGATTTTGTTTGATGTGGGTTGGTGTTAAAATCTGATAGATGGCAAGACTTAATCAGAACAGGAATGCTATATATACGTTAATTAAAAAGTAAACTTTAAATATTAATTGACCACGAAAAAATTATATATGGATTTATATTGTGTTATGCATAATTTCATTTTAAAAATACATATGAAAAATGTAGGGCATAATTTATGTTTTTGTTGCAACAATATTTAGGGGTGATCAAAAAAATGTGCAAAGTCTCATAAAATGCGTAGCATTAGGGATGGACGCTGACTGCAGTCACCACGGATCTCACGGTGAATAAATTGCAACTGTAGTACTTTGTGATGAGTGATTATATTAATACACATTGACGATTTTGTGGACATCAGAACTGGGCAGGTGTGGCTAATGTCTTGGCAGCCATGTCATGTTGTATTGGCTGTCATTTTGGAAGCCATTTTGTGTCGCTCAGAATCTTAAATCCTACACCACTTACCGGAGGGGGTACCATGAAATAATACGAGACACTATACTTTTGGGACTTATGATATCACAGCTTAAATAGTTGGAAAAATGTTTCTTATTGTGAGTTGAGTGGATCTGTGGTGGAAACAACAGTTGGTGTGTGTGTGTGGTTGCAGGTTATGGGAAAGTGAGATTTACTTCAAGGTGCTTGATTAGTTGTTGATGTATAAAACTGGCATACTGATTTTGTGTTATTTAATCAGGATTATCTAATCAAGATTGTGCTTATGTTGTCTTTGCATGTTGCTACTCACACGCATACATGCACGCACGCATGCACACACGCTGACATGCACACACACACACACACACACACACACACACACACACACACACACACACACACACACACACACACACACACACACACACAGTACGGAAAGAATTGTGGATCCCAGAGAACTGCCGATGTGTAACCTTGAGTGGCATCTTAACGCCGCATCACAGCCTGGGAGTGTGTCAGACTTACTGTACATGCGTGCATGTACACGAGTGTGCACGCATGTACACGAGCGTGCGCGCATGTACACGAGCATGCGCGCATGTACACGAGCGTGCGCACATGTACACGAACGTGTACACGAGTGTGCACGCATGTACACGAGTGTGCGCGCATGTACACGAGTGTGTGTGCATGTACACGAGTGTGCGCGCATGTACACGAGTGTGCGTGCATGGTGAAAACCTATATTAAACAACTCTGCTGAAGCCACTCCAGTGTACAGGCTATGGCCATACAAGCTTATGATCATCATATACAGGTTGTGGTGACTGTATACAAGTTGTGATCATTGTATACAGTTGTGGTCATTGTATACAAGTTGTGGTCATTATATACAAGCTGTGGTCATTGTATACAAGTTGTGGTCATTGTATACAAGTTGTGGTCATTGTATACAAGTTGTGGTCATTGTGTAGGGATTGTGGTCATTATATACAGGGTGAGATTAGCATGTACTGGTTGTGATCATTGTATGCAGGCTGTGATAAATGTGTACGCACTGTGGTTGGTGTAGACAGGTTGTAGTCATGTTACGTAGGAAATGATCGTTGTGATTATTGAATTTGCACGAAGATGTCAGCGTTGCGAGAGTGGCCATTTCATATAATGTTTGTGATAATAAGAATATACTTCTATAACGTCCAAATCCCCAGGAATCTGAGCTCAGAGGCGCAGCGTACAAGAATCATTGGGCAAAATTGTTAACATGGACAAGCAAGAGTCGTCATTAGAGCAGGGGACTGCCAAAGGTTAGGGTGGGAATGCAATTTCAATTAAATAAGTGTTGAGTTTTTTTTACGAAAGTTAGCTGTAGTTTCAGATGATTTTAAAGTGACAAGGAGTTGATTCTAGATTTTGGGTGCAGCTACAGAAAAAGTGTGTTTGTTAATATCAAGCTTGGTTTTCAGAACTGAAAGTTAAGTGAAACAGATGAGCTGAGATTCCCGGGGATATCGGACACACAAAGGAGACTAACCAAATAGGATGGGTGTTGTGTAGAAAGTTGTATTAATCGAATATTGTAACAACAATTGTAAATACCGTAATGACCGTATGTACTGGGACACAGTATGTACGGGGACACTGTATGTACGGGGACACTATGTACTGGGACACTGTATGTACGGGGACACTGTATGTACGGGGACACTATATGTACGGGGACACCATATGTACTGGGACACTGTATGTACTGGGACACTGTACGTACGGGGACACCGTATGTACTGGGACACTGTATATACTGGGACACTGTATGTATTAGGACACCGTATGTACTGGGACACTGTATGTACTGGGACACTGTATGTATTGGGACACTGTATGTACTGGGACACTGTATGTATTGGGACACAGTATGTACTGGGACACTGTATGTACTGGGACACTGTATGTACTGGGACACCATATGTACTGGGACACTGTACGTACGGGGACACCGTATGTACTAGGACACTGTATGTACGGGGACATTGTATGTACTGGGACACCGTATGTACTAGGACACCATATGTACGTGGACACTGTTTGTACTGGGACACCGTATGTACTGGGACACCGTATGTACTGGGACACTGTATGTACTGGGGCACCGTATGTACTGGGACACTGTATGTATTGGGACACCGTATGTACTGGGACACTGTACGTACGGGGACACTGTATGTACTGGGACACTGTATGTACGGGGACACTGTATGTACTGGGACACCGTATGTACTGGGACACTGTATGTATTGGGACACAGTATGTACTGGGACACTGTATGTACTGAGACACTGTATGTACTGGGACACTGTATGTACTGAGACACTGTATGTACTGGGACACCATATGTACTGGGACACTGTACGTACGGGGACACCGTATGTACTAGGACACTGTATGTACGGGGACATTGTATGTACTGGGACACCGTATGTACTAGGACACCATATGTACGTGGACACTGTATGTACTGGGATACCGTATGTACTGGGACACCGTATGTACTGGGACACTGTATGTACTGGGACACCGTATGTACTGGGACACTGTATGTATTGGGACACTGTATATACTGGGACACTGTATGTATTAGGACACCGTATGTACTGGGACACTGTATGTACTGGGACACTGTATGTATTGGGACACTGTATGTACTGGGACACTGTATGTATTGGGACACAGTATGTACTGGGATACTGTATGTACTGGGACACTGTATGTACTGGGACACCGTATGTACTGGGACACTGTATGTACTGGGGCACCGTATGTACTGGGACACTGTATGTATTGGGACACAGTATGTACTTGGACACTGTATGTACGGGGACACTGTATGTACTGGGACACCGTATGTACTGGGACACTATGTACGGGGACACTGTATGTACTGGGACACTGTATGTATTGGGACACAGTATGTACTGGGACACTGTATGTACTGGGACACTGTATGTACTGGGACACCATATGTACTGGAACACTGTACGTACGGGGACACCGTATGTACTAGGACACTGTATGTACGGGGACATTGTATGTACTGGGACACCGTATGTACTAGGACACCATATGTACGTGGACACTGTATGTACTGGGACACCGTATGTACTGGGACACCGTATGTACTGGGATACCGTATGTACTGGGACACTGTATGTATTGGGACACTGTATATACTGGGACACTGTATGTATTAGGACAGCGTATGTACTGGGACACTGTATGTACTGGGACACTGTATGTATTGGGACACTGTATGTACTGGGACACTGTATGTATTGGGACACAGTATGTACTGGGACACTGTATGTACTGGGACACCATATGTACTGGGACACTGTATGTACGGGGACACTGTATGTACTGGGACACTGTATGTATTGGGACACAGTATGTACTGGGACACTGTATGTACTGGGACACCGTATGTACTGGGACACTGTATGTACGGGGACACTGTATGTACTGGGACACTGTATGTATTGGGACACTGTATGTATTGGGACACAGTATGTACTGGGACACTGTATGTACTGGGACACTGTATGTACTGGGACACCATATGTACTGGGACACTGTACGTACGGGGACACCGTATGTACTAGGACACTGTATGTACGGGGACATTGTATGTACTGGGACACGGTATGTACTAGGACACCATATGTACGTGGACACTGTATGTACTGGGACACCGTATGTACTGGGACACCGTATGTACTGGGACACTGTATGTACTGGGGCACCGTATGTACTGGGACACTGTATGTATTGGGACACAGTATGTACGGGGACACTGTATGTACTGGGACACCGTATGTACTGGGACACTATGTACGGGGACACTGTATGTACTGGGACACTGTATGTATTGGGACACAGTATGTACTGGGACACTGTATGTACTGGGACACTGTATGTACTGGGACACCATATGTACTGGAACATTGTACGTACGGGGACACCGTATGTACTAGGACACTGTATGTACGGGGACATTGTATGTACTGGGACACCGTATGTACTAGGACACCATATGTACGTGGACACTGTATGTACTGGGACACCGTATGTACTGGGACACCGTATGTACTGGGACACCGTATGTACTGGGACACTGTATGTATTGGGACACTGTATATACTGGGACACTGTATGTATTAGGACACCGTATGTACTGGGACACTGTATGTACTGGGACACTGTATGTACTGGGACACCATTTGTACTGGGACACTGTATGTACGGGGACACTGTATGTACTGGGACACTGTATGTATTGGGACACTGTATGTACTGGGACACCGTATGTACTGGGACACCGTATGTACGGGGACACTGTATGTACTGGGACACTGTATGTATTGGGACACTGTATGTATTGGGACACAGTATGTACTGGGACACTGTATGTACTGGGACACTGTATGTACTGGGACACCATATGTACTGGGACACTGTACGTACGGGGACACCGTATGTACTAGGACACTGTATGTACGGGGACATTGTATGTACTGGGACACCGTATGTACTAGGACACCATATGTACGTGGACACTGTATGTACTGGGACACTGTATGTACTGGGACACCGTATGTACTGGGACACCGTATGTACTGGGACACTGTATGTATTGGGACACCGTATGTACTGGGACACTGTATTTACGGGGACACTGTATGTACTGGGACACCGTATGTACTGGGACACCATATGTACTGGGACACTGTATGTATTGGGACACCGTATCTACAGGACAGCTTAATAAATATAATTATTTTTTGTCTCTATTCATTCAGACACACAGGATATTAAGCCATTGGGACACTCAAAAATAGTTAGTAGCAGGGTAATAGACAAGGATGACGTGACGTCAGGACTCGTTCATTTCCCTAAGTATTGGGACAGTGAATCTGAGACTTATTTTTGTGCACCGTATGTTTTGGGACAGTTGATAATTTTATTATTTTTAAGTGTTCCAATACATTCGGTCATTATTACGGTAATGACATCTGTGTGTTGTGCCACACACGTGTGAATGTGAACATTTATACTGTAATGACACCTGTGTGTTGTGCCACACACGTGTGAATGTGAACATTTATACTGTAATGACACCTGTGTGTTGTGCCACACACGTGTGAATGTGAACATTTATACTGTAATGACACCTGTGTGTTGTGCCACACACGTGTGAATGTGAACATTTATACTGTAATGACACCTGTGTGTTGTGCCACACACGTGTGAATGTGAACATTTATACTGTAATGACACCTGTGTGTTGTGCCACACACGTGTGAATGTGAACATTTATACTGTAATGACACCTGTGTGTTGTGCCACACACGTGTGAATGTGAACATTTATACTGTAATGACACCTGTGTGTTGTGCCACACACGTGTGAATGTGAACATTTATACTGTAATGACACCTGTGTGTTGTGCCACACACGAGTGAATGTGAACATTTATACTGTAATGACACCTGTGTGTTGTGCCACACACGTGTGAATGTGAACATTTATACTGTAATGACACCTGTGTGTTGTGCCACACACGTGTGAATGTGAACATTTATACTGTAATGACACCTGTGTGTTGTGCCACACACGAGTGAATGTGAACATTTATACTGTAATGACACCTGTGTGTTGTGCCACACACGTGTGAATGTGAACATTTATACTGTAATGACACCTGTGTGTTGTGCCACACACGTGTGAATGTGAACATTTATACTGTAATGACACCTTTGTGTTGTGCCACACACGTGTGAATGTGAACATTTATACTGTAATGACACCTTTGTGTTGTGCCACACACGTGTGAATGTGAACATTTATACTGTAATGACACCTTTGTGTTGTGCCACACACGTGTGAATGTGAACATTTATACTGTAATGACACCTGTGTGTTGTGCCACACACGTGTGAATGTGAACATTTATACTGTATATTCAGATGTTATTATGTAAACATAACTGTAAAAGAACTCTTACAATGTACAATAAAGCATAAAAAATGAGTTGTCCGTAGATTCCTTGTGAAACTAGGAATTGTCAAGTTTTTCTATTTGTACAGAGCTTATTATTTCTCAAATCTGTCACCAGGATTAGTACTTTAAAACATGGATTAATATCCAGATTGAAATTCATATGTAGGTATGATTATGATTCATATGTATCTTATGAAATGGTACAAGTGAAGGACATAATATTTATAACAATTTGTCATTATCATGTTGACAATTTATTTACAGTCACTATGGTTATGTCATTATCATGTTGACAATTTATTTACAGTCACTGTGGTTATGTCATTATCATGTTGACAATTTATTTACAGTTACTATGGTTATGTCATTATCATGTTGACAATTTATTTACAGTCACTATGGTTATGTCATTATCATGTTGACAATTTATTTACAGTCACTGTGGTTATGTCATTATCATGTTGACAATTTATTTACAGTCACTATGGTTATGTCATTATCATGTTGACAATTTATTTACAGTCACTGGTTATGTCATTATCATGTTGACAATTTATTTATAGTCACTATGGTTATGTCATTATCATGTTGACCATTGCAACCAATATTTTGATAATTAGTACACGGGCGTTGACCCTGCTCCCCCCTTCCATGTACACGTAAGTAAAAAGGGTTGGACTATTGATAAGCCAAAAGGCTTCCTTCCTGCCATCTCTGGGTGGCAGTCTTGTTAAAGCATATGCAATCTACGATCAGGTAACTGTCAAACATTGTGAGGGACCCCTCGAAGAAACATAATCTGATGGTTTTATCAATAAATCCGTTTATATAAGTTACTATACGGCTATTCTAACATGTTACCTACCCAATTAAAGGATCATCTCAGAACATTGATTCCTTTCATATGGCCTCAACCCCCGTCCTCCCGTCAGACGACAGATTGTAAACATTATTATGTTGATATCAATGTATGGTGGTAAGAGTGTTCTGAATTATGGTATTTATAGACATGTCGATCCATGTCATTAAGCTAAATATAGCTGTTCTGATAATGCCTTTGCATTATTTTAATTTTTGCTGTAGCAAACATGTGGCTAGTGCTATATCTCGTAAGCAGATTGTTCAATATTCTGTATATAATTATGTGGATGATCAAAGACCACGATCCAAGAAAGCTGCAGCGGCTACAGCATTGTGAGGCGGAGGTACTCAAATGCCAGGTTGAGAATTATTGATGATTATAGTGTCAGCGGGGAGGAATGTAAGGTCACCCTACCTCCACCAGGGGTGATGTCATGTACATGTATAACGGAGGCATGTAAGGTCACCCTACCTCCACCAGGGGTGACGTCATGTACATGTATAATGGAGGCATGTAAGGTCACCCTACCTCCACCAGGGGTGACGTCATGTACATGTATAACGGAGGCATGTAAGGTCACCCTACCTCCACCAGGGGTGATGTCATGTACATGTATAACGGAGGCATGTAAGGTCACCCTGCATAACAGTAGAACGTGACATGTCAGTCATGTTGATAGATCATGACGTGTCAGCTACTGTCATGATAGAGCATGACGTACCAGTGACAGTACAGCATGACTAGTCACGATAGACCATGACGTACCAGTGACAGTACAGCATGACATGTCACGATAGAGCATGACGTACCAATCACAGTACAGCATGACATGTCACGATAGAGCATGACGTACCAGTGACAGTACAGCATGACATGTCACGATAGACCATGACATACCAATCACAGTACAGCATGACATGTCACGATAGAGCATGACGTACCAGTCACAGTACAGCATGACATGTCACGATAGAGCATGACGTACCAGTCACAGTACAGCATGACATGTTGCGATAGAGCATGACGTACCAGTCACAGTACAGCATGACATGTCGCGATAGAGCATGACGTACCAGTCATAGTACAGCATGACGTACCAATCACAGTACAGCATGACATGTCACGATAGAGCATGACGTACCAGTCATAGTACAGCATGACATGTTGCGATAGAGCATGACGTACCAGTCACAGTACAGCATGACATGTTGCGATAGAGCATGATGTACCAGTCACAGTACAGCATGACATGTCGCGATAGAGCATGACGTACCAGTCATAGTACAGCATGACATGTTGCGATAGAGCATGACGTACCAGTCACAGTACAGCATGACATGTCACGATAGAGCATGACGTACCAGTCACAGTACAGCATGACATGTCGCGATAGAGCATGACGTACCAGTCATAGTACAGCATGACATGTTGCGATAGAGCATGATGTACCAGTCACAGTACAGCATGACATGTCGCGATAGAGCATGACGTACCAGTCATAGTACAGCATGACATGTTGCGATAGAGCATGACGTACCAGTCACAGTACAGCATGACATGTCACGATAGAGCATGACGTACCAGTCACAGTACAGCATGACATGTCACGATAGAGCATGACGTACCAGTCACAGTACAGCATGACATGTCACGATAGAGCATGACGTACCAGTCACAGTACAACTACTCAGTATCCTTCCGCCATCATTGAGAGTGCCAAGCTACAGTTATTGCTGTAAGGATATTTGCCATACATCCGTCTATTATAATGTGTTATCAGATATCATCTTCTATTATAATATGTGTCATGACTCATTAAATGACATCCTTCTATTATACCATCTATCATGACTATCATCATACGTCACTCTTCTATTATAATGTGTCAACACTGTCATCACATGTCATCTTTCTCTAACACTATTAATAGTCTGTGTTACCAGATGTCGTCCTTCTGTTACACTGTGTTGTGACCAGCGTTTGAAATTACTGCCAACTCGGAGGCCCGAGACCGTCAAATATTTCATTGGGCCGGTAACTTTGAAAAAGTGCCGGCCCGCAAGACGGCAGATTTGTTAAAAGAAAATAATGGTGCACTTGTCTAGTATCCGGGCCAACCTCAATTTCGTCATTATAACTACACGTTTGCCTAAATTTGATACCTCAGTGGTTTAGTTCTATCATTCAACATCATCCCAGCTATATTTATATTATGAAAATAGTGCGTCTTGGCACACTTTTTAGGCCCAGTGGCACTTTTGGGCTTCAAGAGAAGACGCAATATTTTTGTAACGTAAATACGCATGGGATGATGTTGAATGCTGGAAATAAGACGAGGTATCAAATTAGGCAAAATGTTGTTATATCGATGAAGTCGAGGTGGGCCTGGATACTAGACAAGTGCCACTGATGCCGTAATGGTGACATTTATGTACTTCCGAATGGGATTTTTAACGTATACGTTTTACAAAAACAAGTTGGAAAAACAATAAAATGTCGAGCTTATCAATGCTGATAAATCGATTGAGTTTAGTTTCATAGTGCTGGCACTTCCAGCGAGTTGCGCTGAATGTGAAAGAGGCTTCAGCACAGTGAAACGAGTGAAGAGATCAAGACTGAGTTTTGAAACTGCATGAAGCCATCCACTTTGTCAGCTATCATCACCATCCAGCTGCATTCACCAGATATGCCTGACGTCAAACCCACATCAGCCATCCACCTGTGGAATACATCCGGCACGACGATGTCCAACTTCAGATCTGAGTTGGACTCGGACAGTGAGTCACAGTCTGACTCCAGCTCGAATTCAGCTGGAATCTCTCAGTGACTGGAGCAAGTGTTTCATGGAGCCTGACAGTCCCACTGCTCCAGCAGATGACTGCAACAGTTCTGAGTAGACCTCTGCAAACATTCGTATAGTGGTGTTTGTTGTAGTTTGCAACACTGAATGTTTCTGTCAACAATAAATTGTTGCCTGTGTTGTCATTTTATATTTGCTTTTCTTTAATCTGAATATCGTAAATTAATATGTAGAGCAGACTCGGCCTGAACTAGCATATCAATAATTGCCACGCACTACAGCTGCAAATGTATATTACTTGTGTGATTATGTTAATATTTGGACCACCAACTTTTGTGAGGAACCACCATTTTTTTTAAAGTTGAAGGTCTGACTGACCACCAACTTTTCAGCTAAGGTGTAGAACACTGGTTGTGACTGTCACCAGATGTCATCTTTGTATTATACTATGTGTCACGAGGACTCGTGACACATCCTTCTGTTATACAATGTGTCATGACAGTGTCATTAGATGTCATCCTTCTCTACTAATATGTGTCATGGGATTTCTTCCTTCTAATATTCTATTATAATGTGTCATGACTGTCATTATATGTCATCCTTCTGTGACAGTGTGTCATCAGACGTCATTGTTGTTGTAGTTCTCCCTGAGTGTGGATGACAGAGGAGAGCCCCGCCCTACTCACGTCAAGATGATGGGACCGACGGGGGACCTTGTATAGAGCATCACACGGGTCTCGTCGACTGATGGTCCGTCACACGCACTCATCGTCAGATCATATGACACGATCCACCAATCACACTGCAGACGTACATCCTACCCTCAGTGTATGCAAGAAGTACCCATGCTGCGCAATTGTTGATGTGAGGCCAAATAGCCAAAATCTCTGCTTTGTGTGTTCTAGAAAAGCATATTAAGATATTGTATACTAAAGGTCATTCAGAATTGATTTGTCCATCATGTGATATGTTGCCTAGCCAAATGTTCGTCAAGTCATCATAAACTGGAAAGAGACAGCTGTATGTTATGATGGTACAGGCTGTATGTGTACGTGTTATGACGGTACAGGCTGTATGTGTACGTGTTATGACGGTACAGGCTGTATGTGTACGTGTTATGACGGTGCAGGCTGTATGTGTACGTGTTATGACGGTACAGGCTGTATGTGTACGTGTTATGACGGTGCAGGCTGTATGTGTACGTGTTATGACGGTACAGGCTGTATGTGTACGTGTTATGACGGTACAGGCTGTATGTGTACGTGTTATGACGGTGCAGGCTGTATGTGTACGTGTTATGACGGTGCAGGCTGTATGTGTACGTGTTATGACGGTGCAGGCTGTATGTGTACGTGTTATGACGGTGCAGGCTGTATGTGTACGTGTTATGACGGTGCAGGCTGTATGTGTACGTGTTATGACGGTGCAGGCTGTATGTGTACGTGTTATGACGGTACAGGCTGTATGTGTACGTGTTATGACGGTGCAGGCTGTATGTGTACGTGTTATGACGGTGCAGGCTGTATGTGTACGTGTTATGACGGTACAGGCTGTATGTGTACGTGTTATGACGGTACAGGCTGTATGTGTACGTGTTATGACGGTACAGGCTGTATGTGTACGTGTTATTACGGTACAGGCTGTATGTGTACGTGTTATGACGGTACAGGCTGTATGTGTACGTGTTATGACGGTGCAGGCTGTATGTGTACGTGTTATGACGGTGCAGGCTGTATGTGTACGTGTTATGACGGTGCAGGCTGTATGTGTACGTGTTATGACGGTACAGGCTGTATGTGTACGTGTTATGAAGGTACAGGCTGTATGTGTACTTGTTATGACGGTACAGGCTGTATGTGTACGTGTTATGACGGTGCAGGCTGTATGTGTACGTGTTATGACGGTACAGGCTGTATGTGTACGTGTTATGACGGTACAGGCTGTATGTGTACGTGTTATGACGGTGCAGGCTGTATGTGTACGTGTTATGACGGTGCAGGCTGTATGTGTACGTGTTATGACGGTGCAGGCTGTATGTGTACGTGTTATGACGGTGCAGGCTGTATGTGTACGTGTTATGACGGTACAGGCTGTATGTGTACGTGTTATGACGGTACAGGCTGTATGTGTACGTGTTATGACGGTGCAGGCTGTATGTGTACGTGTTATGACGGTGCAGGCTGTATGTGTACGTGTTATGACGGTACAGGCTGTATGTGTACGTGTTATGACGGTACAGGCTGTATGTGTACGTGTTATGACGGTACAGGCTGTATGTGTACGTGTTATTACGGTACAGGCTGTATGTGTACGTGTTATGACGGTACAGGCTGTATGTGTACGTGTTATGACGGTGCAGGCTGTATGTGTACGTGTTATGACGGTGCAGGCTGTATGTGTACGTGTTATGACGGTGCAGGCTGTATGTGTACGTGTTATGACGGTACAGGCTGTATGTGTACGTGTTATGAAGGTACAGGCTGTATGTGTACTTGTTATGACGGTACAGGCTGTATGTGTACGTGTTATGACGGTACAGGCTGTATGTGTACGTGTTATGACGGTACAGGCTGTATGTGTAAGTGTTATGACGGTACAGGCTGTATGTGTACGTGTTATGACGGTGCAGGCTGTATGTGTACGTGTTATGACGGTGCAGGCTGTATGTGTACGTGTTATGACGGTACAGGCTGTATGTGTACGTGTTATGACGGTACAGGCTGTATGTGTACGTGTTATGACGGTACAGGCTGTATGTGTACGTGTTATGACGGTACAGGCTGTATGTGTACGTGTTATGACGGTACAGGCTGTATGTGTACGTGTTATGACGGTACAGGCTGTATGTGTACGTGTTATGACGGTACAGGCTGTATGTATACGTGTTAAGACGGTACAGGCTGTATGTATACGTGTTATGACGGTACAGGCTGTATGTGTAAGTGTTATGACGGTACAGGCTGTATGTGTACGTGTTATGACGGTACAGGCTGTATGTGTACGTGTTATGACGGTGCAGGCTGTATGTGTACGTGTTATGACAGTACAGGCTGTATGTGTACGTGTTATGACGGTACAGGCTGTATGTGTACGTGTACGTGTTATGACGGTGCAGGCTGTATGTGTACGTGTTATGACGGTGCAGGCTGTATGTGTACGTGTTATGACGGTGCAGGCTGTATGTGTACGTGTTATGACGGTACAGGCTGTATGTGTACGTGTTATGACGGTGCAGGCTGTATGTATACGTGTTAAGACGGTACAGGCTGTATGTGTACGTGTTAAGACGGTACAGGCTGTATGTGTACGTGTTATGACGGTACAGGCTGTATGTGTACGTGTTATGACGGTGCAGGCTGTATATGCAACAGACAAAATGACATCAATCATAATAACGTTTAGAAACATTAATTTACAATCACTGGTTATGCTATTCATATGCGAACAAAATTTGTATAGTTAGTATGCAAGCCCTTGGCCCATTCCCATTTTATGTACTTTGTACAAATAGGTAACTGTTGACAATTGTGAATGACCTTTAAACCTGCCTCCACAATTTAACTTACTTCAGACGAAATCATCACATAGACTTATGGATTCATTAGTGTTCAGTCTATCCGAAATTCTGCAAACAAAAATAAAACTAGCCTCCGTGTAACTAAATAACGAGGCTGTTTACACAAGCAGGTGTTACCTGATTTGATGATCAAAATAATTTATTATTATTTTAGCATAATTACGTTTTTTATTAAACTGATTTTACATATATAATTATTCCGGCATTACAGATTAGAATATCAATAAGTTTCATTCACGATGGGATAAAATAGTTGTGGAGACGGCTTTTATCTAGCCTGTCGTGTGACTGGCGCCATGTCATGTGCAGTGGCGCCATCTATGATGTGCTGTTGTTCGCTACAAATGGCATGTTGATGCAAATAAGGTTGAATCAAAGATCATTGATGGTAGATTCACTACAATTCTTCTGATTATATGTATCCAGATGTAAAATTTGCATATGGAGTCTTTTGCTGGCTTGTCAAGATGGCTTAATCAGTACTGATGATGTTCTCATAGAACGACATCCCCTGTACATGTGCGGAAATGTTAAAGTGATAGTGAGTTTGACAGAAGGACGTAAAAGAAGTGGTTTTGGTAAGAAAGGCAAGGGGAATGATGAAACCAAATGAGGGGGGTCACAAGTTGCTGCGTGTCAACAGGGATGTCGGTCTACGAGAACGTTGTCAGTCCTGATGGAGCCATCTTGCCAAGTCGGGCAAATCACACATTTGAATATATGATGATAAGAACAGTAGTGAACCAACCTGGAGTAGCATGAAGACTGTTCAGTAATAGTCATTATATATGATGATAAGAACAGTAGTGAACCAACCTGGAGTAGCATGAAGACTGTTCAGTAATAGTCATTATATATGATGATAAGAACAGTAGTGAACCAACCTGGAGTAGCATGAAGACTGTTCAGTAATAGTCATTATATATGATGATAAGAACAGTAGTGAACCAACCTGGAGCAGCATGAAGACTGTTCAGTAATAGTCATTATATATGATGATAAGAACAGTAGTGAACCAACCTGGAGTAGCATGAAGACTGTTCAGTAATAGTCATTATATATGATGACAAGAACAGTAGTGAACCAACCTGGAGCAGCATGAAGACTGTTCAGTAATAGTCATTATATATGATGATAAGAACAGTAGTGAACCAACCTGGAGCAGCATGAAGACTGTTCAGTAATAGTCATTATATATGATGATAAGAACAGTAGTGAACCAACCTGGAGCAGCATGAAGACTGTTCAGTAATAGTCATTATATATGATGATAAGAACAGTAGTGAACCAACCTGGCTATGATCTCTTATCAGTGTGATCAATATGACAAGTGACCAGCGCGTGATTCTGTGTGCCTGAATCCATGGTCTTGCCCAAACTGAACACAAAATGATATCGCAAGTAGTTGTGCACCGACCTCAAGCCTGGTAGCCTTAAAATATGCGTGTGTTATACTCAGTTTCCATGACAACCAGCCAGTTGTGCATTGTCTGTATTCTAGTCATCATCATTAATACAAATGATATAACGAGGCACAGGTAGCCTTCTGCTGACGGTGGTTTCACCTGTTTGTGATTGTTGGGATATATCTCCATAAACATTGATTACCTTATTTAATTCATGTCATTGTGGATGTTTTTTTATGTAACTCTTCCATTTTTTTATTTGATATCCAAACTATTCTAGATAAAATGTACGTGATAGTTTGTCAACTACAGTTGATCACAAATGCTAGTCATTTCCAGTCTACAAGTACAACTACTGAAATATTGTACTTAAGTATGAGTACTTTATCTCAGCTTCTGTTAGATTTTTGTATTCCAATACTTTCACATTATTGTTCAGGTTTTTCCAGAAGTGTGGGAAAATGGGAAGATTAATCTTAATGGGATGTTTGTTGGTGTAATATCAGCCACAGGCCACAAGTAATGTGTTCTTGTATCAGCTCACTACAACGAATTTGTGAACATGTTTAGTATGTTTAATATCAGATGGCAAACAGACAGAGTTCTGGTATACACTTGTTTACAGAGAAAGAAATAATTTGTGCAAAGTATGAATGCCACACACAAGTAGATAACAGTTTGTTGCAGTCCTAGAACATTGAAATATTGCCCTAACGATTGCAGTTTCTTGTACAAACTTAGCCATAAGTGACAGCCTTATGCCTTGCTGCTGTGTCAGTGTACTTAAGCATTTTCAAGGCGATACATTAGGAGTGATCTCGTAAGTTTGCTAAGCCCCAAAACCATAAAGTACTACACATTGATGGATGGAGGTTTGGTCAGCCCCTCATGTGGCAAAAATTTGTTCAAGTGGCGCCACATAACGAATGAAATTGGTATTAATTCACATTGACGTTATTGTGAATATGAGAACCAGGGAGCATGCTGGGTAGTGTCATATCAGTTTTTAAATCATAGTACGTTGTCCATTTTGTATAGCAATAGGCTGTATCGAAAGCTCCACAGTACATTGACAGGTGGTAGTTTTAACCAACATTTAACAATACAATAAATTGTGGATATAATAAATTTGCTTATACCGAATAAATTAATTGGCCCCAATTTTGTTTAATATACAGCAAATTTCAGATATGACGAATTTCAGATATAATGAATAAAATGGCCAGTCCGAGGTTTACTGTAAATATTGTTTGGACTTTGCTGCAAATTTATGAGACTTTCCCATATGTAAAAAACGTGGGATATTTGCTAAGCATCAATGTGCTTGAATCACAAGAGGGCACAGTAGGGTAGGGTGCTGAACAAGCTGGGGTGTAGTACTGTGGACTGTGTTGTAGCAGTTATGTCAATGGACCTGCCTATAAGTGTTGTAAGTCAGTGTTTTGTATGAATCATTTGCTGATTACGAATACATTGTTTTGGTAAAATCATTTTGTAACCGTTTCATTTAACATATTGACGATGTGTCAAAATTGACATTTTGTCAAGTTTTGTCTAGCGTGATATTCTTGCATTGTGGCAATAATAAGTTTGTTATTTCTGTGTTATATGATACCACAGAATGTCTAATTGTTTTTGCAATGATATAATGTTACATAATTATAATCTGTGCTAACCAAAGATAATAGTCTTTGATTCTGTCATCTTTGCTAATCAAATGTGCTAGAACGAGCCATATTTCAAACTATACTTTGACATGTTTTATTTGAATATTTCATTGTTTCGGGCTAATAGATTGTTGACATAATATCGATATTTATATGTCCACCATACAAACTCAACTTAACCCCAATAAACTGTGTTTATAGGTTTAGGAAATTGTTGACAGTTGTTTATGAATTTACTTTAACGGCAAGATCAATATTAAAAACAGAAACAATAAACCGCAGAAATAATGAATTGTTCCTGATTTTTTTCTTATTGAATATCTGATGATTTTAATAATAATAAGCTAACTTCTATTGCGCCTAAATCCTTGGAAACCAAGCTCGGAGGAGCATCAAAACAAAAGGATCGGTCAATCTAAAAATCCACAAGTAGTATTCCAGTTGATGGGTCAAGGCGCTAGGGAGCTGGTGGATAAGCAAGTTAGTAAAGATAAGTTTTTAAATGACAACGGAATTTTTAAATTTTTCTAACTGATCTAGCATATTCCAAAGAGTTGGTGCAGCAACAAAAAAAGCCCTAGTTCCAATGTTAGTGTTGACTCTAGGAACAAATAGGTCAGAACAAGATGATTGAAGCATGTATAACAAATTATTACAACAAATTTCCGGATATAATGATCAATTTTATTGGCCAAAATCCATTGAAATATCATCGGATATAACGAATCAACGATGTGAAGTAAAAATAATTAAATTAATTACTTAGTCATTGATTTCAAGTCTATTTTGTTAATATAATGGAGTTGGTGATGAGTTTCAGATATTATATCAAATTTCGGATATAACGAATAAATTAGCTGATCCTGAGTGATTCATTATATCTTAGGTTTATTGAACAGTTAGATTATAATTTAAACCATTTTGGTTCATTAAAGCGCAGTTTTCTGTTTCATTAACCAGTGTCAGTCAGAGGGGTAAGTACTGTCAGAAAGTTGAATTGGTTATCATCAATATGGGAATACAACAACTGCGTGAAACATGAAAGGGCTTTGTGGTGAGACCAGCAGGTGTTCGCTAAGATTGTTACAGATGGAATGTTTTGTTTACAAGTTGAATATTTCACCGGCGCAACGTTCAGATGATGAACATTATTATAGTGTTATTAAAGGGAAACAAAACTACTGTTTGGGTCTATGCATTTAAAGTGTTAATAAAAACTAAACATCTGCATCTACAATTAAGAATATTATACAAGTAGTTTAGTAGAATAATTTTGTTGAAGACAAAAGTAAAGTTGTATGAATAGCTTAGGTACAAAACACCAAAAAGTTGCCTTTTGTTCCCTTTTAAAAACAGTACGTTTAAAAATGAAGAACAGACTGACTCGCTTAAAAAATAATCCGACTTTAAACCTTTAATAAGACAATCTAAACAATGAAATCTTTATAATGATCAACGTGTGAACTTTCAGTTTCTTGTGTGCATTTTCATTAAATCAAGACTAATAATTTTCTTGTAATTTGGTTGGCTGTGGCAGTCTGTGCGATGTGTCCGTTTAATAGATGGTTAGTTTAAAATAAAACCACTTATGTTGAAGTGTATGTTGTGAAAGTGGGTTACTAAGTATCTCACCCCCTTGGTTCAGCACATTAGAGAACTCGTCTTCTAGATATCAGGGGTGGTCCTATAAATACCCCCAAAAATAAGTCCCAGAACTGTAGCATTACATATTAGAGGCGCTGGTTTGGCTTTGGAGAAAATAAATTGTTACAGTGGTGCCATCTATTGAATGGGACATAATGATGCTGATTTGGATAACAGATACAGGCAGTGGTTTTTATAGTCATTTGGATTGCTCAAAATCTTGAGACCCGCACCACACATAAATATGGGGCGGGGGTGGTTTAACACAAAGTGAAACACTCCTTATTTTGTTAACTTTGCAAACATGGGACCACCCCTAAATCTGGATACATTCGCCCATCATCGTATCCTTTTTGTACATAAATCAAAACCCCTGGTGGATTTCTCGGACACTCTTACTGTTATAATAATTAGATGCCAACAACAGATAACAATATAACGGTTTTACACCAAGTAAAGTACATTTTGAAGGTAGATGTAGAATTTACAATAATATACATTTAAATATAATGAATATGAAATATTATTTTAATTAATATTCCATCATTTATCACTGAAAAAAAACCGAAGCTACATTCACCAAATCGAGCGATTTCTTAACGACACATCTGATTGGTTAATGCATCAACAGGGTCAAAGTTCAACTCCAGATCTGTATGGGGTAGACATGCCAAGGGTGAAAATAATATCATCATTAGTTCGCAAGGATATGTTCACATGATGTTACGTTGTCCTCATCCATTTCGCCAAGTGTTCCTCTTCTTCACTAATCATGTGTTTGATTGTCTGCCATGGGCAGTAATTACCATATCTCATGTCTTACCTGTGTTTAATTTGTAAATTTGCTTCAATATTAAATTGACTGGTTCAAGATATTTTGTTATGTGATTTATTTGTTATGTGTATTTGTTTCAATAATGCCTGAATTCACAATAGTGTTGACAACATGCACTAATGCCTGAATTCACAATAGTGTTGACAACATGCACTAATGCCTGAATTCACAATAGTGTTGACAACATGCACTAATGCCTGAATTCACAATAGTGTTGACAACATGCAAAAATGCCTGAATTCACAATAGTGTTGACAACATGCAATAATGCCTGAATTCACAATAGTGTTGACAACATGCACAAATGCTGTTAGGAACTGCAAATGCGGGTACATATAGACCATAGTATGATAGATTTTTAGGAAGGTTCTTCTATAAATGCACCCCTGAGGCTCCCCACAAAACAACAGAATTCTGTCTTCATGCACCAGAATCCTTCCATCACTAAACAAGGGCAGAGTTCCAGCCAGAGAAATTAAAACTTGCACACAGCAATGTTGTGCTCCACAAAAATGTCCTTTTCCTGTTTGTAAATATAATTTTGTTCAAGATACAAACAATTCCTTGAAATGGAGTACCATCTGAAATTACAGCCACTTTATTTGTAACACATTAACCTGGAAGAGAAATATTGATATATCCCTAAATTCAGCAAACTAAGCCGGCTATCCAAGGATATGATCTTCGTGCGGAAAGTGCGAGTCTATTCTCAGCTGGTTCCCGATCCACTGTGTGGCGCCACTGATGTCGCTAAGGCGCATACTGGCACTGGTGTCACAAATGTATCTCCACACCCAGATGTCTTCTCCTACAGCGATACCTTAAGGATATCTTTCCCCAGGGATATCCTGCGTAGGGAAAGACAGAATATCTTCCCTCTTCATACCACCGCTGACTGTCAATAATCATGTTTAAATGTCCCCTCTCAATTTGGTAATTTCCCTCACCTTGTTCCGACTAACACCACAAAATAACACACCCATGTCTAGTATCCATACGACATACTATTGTCTAGTATATCCATACGACATACTATTGTCTAGTATCCATACGACATACTATTGTCTAGTATCCATACGACATACTATTGTCTAGTATCCATACGACATAGTATTGTCTAGTATCCATACGACATACTATTGTCTAGTATCCATACGACATAGTATTGTCTAGTATCCATACGACATAGTATTGTCTAGTATCCATACGACATACTATTGTCTAGTATCCATACGACATACTATTGTCTAGTATCCATACGACATACTATTGTCTAGTATCCATGACATACTATTGTCTAGTATCCATATGACATACCCATGTCTAGTATCCATACGACATACTATTGTCTGGTATCCATACGACATACTATTGTCTAGTATCCATATGACATACTATTGTCTAGTACCCATATGACATACTATTGTCTAGTATCCATATGACATACTATTGTCTAGTATCCATATGACATACTATTGTCTAGTAAAGTAGTATCCATATGATATACTATTTTGTTTGAACAAATTTGATATTTAGTTTTGGTGAAATAATTGGACAAACTATTCAGTTATTTGTTACCAGATGCAGTCAAAATTCGGTGGGGACAACATTGCCAAAGCAGTCCAGGAGAAGATATCCATGAAAACGATATCAATGGTGAAGATACCTGTGGTGAAGACACTGTAAAACCAATATATGCTATGTTCAACAACAAAGAAATACCCGATAAAAGTCATGGATTCCATGTGGAATGTCACCCACCTCAAATAAAAAATAACAATATAATAATTTGTTTGAATAAACAATGTTTAATACCAACTTTAAGGTGTATTTACATGACATGATATCATTTCTATGATATACCGGTGTCATCACATGCAACCAGACAGCTGCTTGATATTCATGAAAATGTTCATGCAGCTGTTTGATATTTATGAAAGTGTTCATGCAGCTGTTTGATATTCATGAGTGTTCATACAGCTGTTGGATATTCATGAGTGTTCATTTAGCTGTTGGATATTCATGAAAGTGTTCATGCAGCTGTTGGATATTCGTGAAAATGTTCACAGCTGTTTTACATTCATGAAAATGTTAAAGTTGAAGAATAATTTTTAATTGATTTTTTATGACAACTATAAATTCGAAACTCACTCCGACAGCTTGCTTGCCACACCATCTGGTGAGCAGAGGAAGAACTGATCAGCTCCTGATGAAGACTGCTGATAGTAGGTAAAACGTCTAAGTGAGTTTCAACTTTGTAGTTGTGTAAAAAGACAAATTGATTTTAGACTTGTGTAAAATGTACACCATTGTCACAATTGCAACAAAACTGATCCTACTTTGAAGTATGGACGTGCATTATGCTAAATGACTGTGACCTTTTCAAATAACAGCAGCTGTCGTGTCGATGACATCGCTTCTTTTCAACCCAGCTGTTGTTTCATTCACAGTGAATAAATATTGATTGTCAGCCTGAAACGTGTTAACATAATTACATGTCAACATGGAAGTATTTTCATAATACTGATCCACAGCACTCCAGGAGAGCTCAACCAATCGATGAAGCTAATGCAATGAGCCAATTGTCACCAAGATTACAATACAGCCTGCATCAATAGGTCTTGGCCCATGCCCAGCAAATAATCATACAAAACAACTTCGCCACCTGGTGAGAATGGAGTGAAGCTTATTAACAGAGACACTCTCTAGTCTTAGTTAAATATATGTTCAAGCCTTGGTTCTATATAAAGATGGAATGTAGATTTTTAAACGCACAACTGGTAAATGTTGTGGTTGTTGAAACAGGATGGAATAATTGGTCAACATCACTGTGACATAATTACAACACCAGCCATCCTCTTAAGCCCGAGGCTCTGGCGTACTTCAGAATCCTGACATATCAAAACATGGGTTTGTGAGTGGTTGCATTAACCAATAATATTATGCACTTACGATGTTTGACTTTGTGGTTCAGTGGCAGGAACATTGCTGGCCCATGAGTATGTCTGAATTTCAACGAATTCCTCTTCATGTTGGGCATTAATTTGTCTGGTTCATAAAATCATGACCAATGGAGACAGTAAGTGGGGTGAAGTACAAATGATTGAACACATTTCTACACTTTATGTAGGACATATGCTAGAGTATAGCGTGGTATTATTGCCACCCCTAGCTTGCGAGGATGACACCATCTAAACAGTCCATTTTTTAAACTGGTTCTGTAATACAGCCCCCGGTGGTGCCCCCTCTCCAGACAAAGGCAAACTAGAAAAATGATTACGTAAGTGTTCGAGACCTTTCCGTGTTCGTTGGTGATCCAATTTCTCTTTTTCAAGGTCCTTTGTCAGTTCATCAACCAGATTCTGCATATATTCCAGGTCGTGTGCATGAGCCGATTTCAGATTTTCCTCCCTCAGAAGCATTTCCTGTTCCAACTCCGCGTGCAGTGTCGCTGTGTCGATTTCCAATTTTGTTTTTTCCAGGCGCTCCTTATTTGCACAAGTTCTCAAGTTGTGCATTTCAGCCATGTTTTGCGAATGTTCCTTCTCCAAGCGAGTGACATCACCTTCAAGAAATCTGATTCTAGCATTTGATTCATCTAACTGCGATTTCAGATTTTCAATCAGCAATCGTTGTCGTTCGTTCGATTTCTTAGCCTTACCTAGGTTTTTAGACGTAGCATGCACCATTTTGCTTTGTGTTTTGTTAGCGGTGCGTAGCTTTGCTAGTTCTTCGTTCGTTATCAGTAACTCAGCACGCAGCTGCATAGTTTGTTTCTTTGCTGCGTTGAAAACCTCACGTAGCACTTTCAGCTCTTCCGCACTCCAGATGCATGAGTCTTGACCTTTGACCTCTGCAGAAAGCAACTCGGCTTTCTCCCTTTCGGCTGCCTCTGTGGAACAAACGTAAAACAAATCCATATATATATATTACAATTTCATGATGTTGTTGTGTTCTGTTTGTTACAATTTGTTTAAGGGTAGCCACTACTCGAAAATGGCCATACAATCAATATGCTATATATCTCTATTAATACTGAACATATCTTAAAGAAATTTGGTGTACTAGTTAGATAAATGAATGGTATATGATGTTTGAAATACGGGTTCATTTGCTTGTGTATTATCATGGCAATGAATGTTTCTAGTGAGACTGATTTTCACATCCTTGAAAATTATTCTGAGCTATATTTAACTGTACGTGTGATCATGCCATTGTCAAGAATCATCAGCTAGAATACTCCTTTGTGCAATAAGGTGGTTTTGGACAAGGATATCTGTCTTCACTGACTGTTGTTAAGGTATTAACATTTTTCAAGACGCTTTGAAAAATGCTCAAACCTAAAGTCCCATCTCACAAAAGTCATTGCAATCAAAACGTTCATTGCCATGGTAATACACAAACAACTGAGCCCATATTCCACATATCAAACACTATTCATTCAACTAATCTGTACTCCAAATTTTGGTAAGATATGTCCGGTATTAACTGAGATATGGCCTATGGCCGTTTTCGGGTAGTGGTTACCCTTAACCCTACTGGCATAAATGTTCCGATGGCGTTACGTATACAGTATTACACACAGACGCAGAAGACGGTTTCCCCGAGTATTCGTAATTTCTGTTTGTTGACGTAAATTTGAAAATAGTTCAAGTTAATGCAAGTTACACATACAATGTCCCCAACTGATTAACCGTCCTTGGATCAATCCCAAAAAATACACGTAACATTATGATCAACTGATTTACATTCGTCTAACATTCAGCACGGACACTAAACCAGTTGGAACCTTTACCCAGTCACGAATTTAAAAACAACAAAGGTATTACTTTTCTTCTGATTGGTAGTAAATTAATCCCTGAAACAA
Organism: Escarpia spicata; assembly: GCA_963995525.1. Lineage (NCBI taxonomy): Eukaryota > Metazoa > Annelida > Polychaeta > Sabellida > Siboglinidae > Escarpia > Escarpia spicata. Next base: position 12,207,018 of record OZ023207.1, on the reverse strand, counting down.
TGAAATTTTGATGCCAAAGGTGCTAACATAACGTCTAGGAAGAAAATGTTATCATACCCCCACATACATAATCATGCATATATATATATACACCGTATTCGTTCTATTCAGAGTACATGCCCTAATTAGCATACACCCCCTTTTTAGCAGCATCCGACACCGTGACAGTGATCTCAATGCCAACTTTGACTGTTGAATCCATCATTGTTTTAATTTCTACCAATATCACACTAGATTCAAAGCTTGGTGATGAAACAACATCGAAAGGTCCACCTAAATTATGTGAGATGCATAAATTGCTTGCCAGTCCTGTCTGCTGAGATGGCTGTACTCAGGAACCACAGGAACCACAGGAACCACAGTAACCACAGGAACCACAGTAACCACAGGAACCACAGGAACCACAGGAACCACAGGAACCACAGGAACCACAGAAAATGGGTGCACACTGCACACCCCTGTATGCTTATTGGAACACAAAATTTGACATATTTCCATGTCTCAAAAATTTGCTACGCGTACTGTACGATTAATAGAACGAACATGGTATATATATGTATACAGTTTTTGATTGCAGACATGTATATGCTAGCTCGATTATAGTTACCCTGTAGTTTGGTAATTTGTTAGCAATGACAGCAAAGCACTCAAGAACAATTATACATTTATTATTAGGTAAGTAAAGGTAACTTCTGATACAGCGCAGTATTCACTCTTAAAGACTACTCAAAGCGCTTTACACTTTATTCCCTGGTAGACCTGTTCAATTGAACACCATCTCGGGAAGCATCCAGCCACACTGCAATTAATGTGCAAAGACTATTCATACAGAAATATCTACATACCACTGTCTATAGCCAGGTACTCATTCATACAGCTGAGTGAACTGAAGCAACGTAGAGCAAATGAACTTGCCCATGGTTCGAAACCACTGCACAAGATTCAAACCTGTGTTCTCTCGGTCGAGAGTCCGAAGCTCTAGCCACTGCGCTCCACATGATATTATAACGACATGAGGCTAGAAACTGGAGATAATGGTGCCTACTGCTGTGTTCTGCCTGTTAAAAAATTTGCATGATTCCCACATTCAAAATAACTGATTCAGCTAATGTACTGCTGATCCCGCATAATGGAACAGTCAATTTACTACAAACTTCTCCCTGCTGCACTTTAGTCGCTTGGGAATTGTTACCTTTGATTCTGCCCTGCTGTTCTTGTAGTACAGTCACCAACCACACTCGCTGGTAGACGTTCTTTATTGCACTGACATCTAGTGGTGACACCTGGCACTTGGCAACTTTTTCGAAGACATCTGTTGTGTCATGGTTCTCTTCCTTATCACCAGGTAACTTCGATTTAAGGATGTCGTTAATGGTGAGACCAAATGCGGGTGGGAAGAGCTCTTCTATCCACTGTCCTGGCTCTGTCGTCATGGTTACCTATTTAACAATAGATTACATTTTTACTCAGTCAATTAGCAACAAACATGCAAGCAGTTATCACAATTACATGTTTTATCTTATACTCATTCCCATTTCCATTCCGTTTAATTTCTCAGTTGCCAATTAATTATGCCATACTAAACATTACTGTGTATGCAACTGTAAAGCACCACTAGCACCATCTGGAGGGGTTGAACAGCAAAGACAGTCAATAACTACCTTTTTAATGCATCGCCAAAGGAAGCAAAGGAATATAAATTAACAGAGGCAAGTAAACCTTGGCACCTGGGCTGGGAGGAGATATGACAGACTGCCCCCTAGAAATTTCCCTAAAAATTTTGAAAACAAAACAGATTTAAGTGTCTTAATAAATGTTGCTCAACAGTGACAATCCTTTAGGCCCTACAGCTGTTCACAGGTAAGCTGGGATTTGTGCGGTGCATAAATGACTCAGTCTCAGAGCAGTCAAAAAACCGTGGCTGTGAGTGTGACTGTGTTACTGTTAGTCACTGTAGAAATGTATTTAAAATAAACAAACATAAGAACCGAGAGAAAAACAAGCGTGCTATGCCTAAATTGTTTGCTATAGTCAATATCGAAAATGAGATAGCCTTCAATTAACAGTCGCATAATAATGTTTTAGGAAAACATGAATTTACCTTTGTTTGTTTGGGTGCGGAGACAGTGAGTGAAGCTCGCGACCGGGTTTCTTACCGTCAAGTTTCGAGTAACAAACGTCACTTTTGTAGCAATGTAATCTGGTAACTTTTTAACTAGCTCAAATAGCGGGGTAATTACAATCCCAAAAGTATTTGCTGAATTATGTAATATTGTATCTTTGTTGGTACCAGAGATTCATTTTACTTTGCGTTTGCTCAAACACGTTCACTAAACGCCGCCGTAATTTCGACATGTGACACGATGTTTGGGTCGGCCTCGTTCTGGTGCGGCTACTTTTAGAAATCAGAAATGGGAGAACAACGGTATAAAGGTTGGTAAAAAAATGTGTCGTTTACAATGATTCTTACACAGGTGTGCTTTCCTAATTAGACAGTCATTGAAATCGTCGTAAATGCATTCCTTATATAGATTGTGACCAGATGCCAGTTTGAGATAGCGGCAAATATGCTACGTACATTATTGACCCAGATTTAAAATTGCGCTCATTGGATTGGGTGATGTCTTGTCCATCGTGGTGAATAGGTGAAGGTCGTAGTTGTTGCTTCATACCATGTCTTGTTTTACGAATTGTAATTGTCATTTGTCAATATACCCAGAAATTCACTTTTTGTAATGCTCCACATTTATTTGAGCTCCTTTGTTCGTACTAATCTTACCTTCAAACATAAATGACATTACCGTTTTGACGTCTAGTAGCTATTGTGCGCGGCACTTACTTGGGCAGGCACAATGGTGTACCCCGCAGCGGAGGCCGAAGGCCGACGGGAGCGTCTCCTCGATGAGGGGCTGTGCTTCTCGGCGGTGGCGGCAATACGGACCCTGGCTATTGTGTAGCACGGGTATTTATAGGGTGTATGTGTGGGGGGTGTATTGTTAGGGTGTAATGCGGTTGTGCGTACTTATCTTGGGTGTGACCTAATTACAGTGCTGCTCCGCACTACATTCCTCCCCATCATAAAAGGAACGGGATGTATTGCAGGAAATATATCCGTCATTTTATGTAATTATCGAGTAATTACAATCAAAACATTTGATTATTACCCAAGACCGTGCATACACCCTACACAAAGACAATTCACTCAATGTGACAATTAAACAAATATAGCTTGATAATTATCTAAAATATATTTTTAAAGGGTATTTCCGTATTATTACTTTAACTAAACCCGAACACCAACATATTTTTTTTTAATACAGTTGATTAAACCCACACCCAATATGCCAATAGTTACATAATATAACAAAACGACTTTATCGAAAATGACTTTTCACTTCCAATAAAGAAATAGGTATGTACACAAAATTTATCTACACAAATTTATCTACACGAGAAGATATGTATGTTCTAGAACCCGGACACCGACAAGCGTCCTAAGCTACTAGATTGTGTCTGTGCATGTATGTGTATGCGTATAGTGTGCATTGCCCATTTAGATGTTACGCCATGGTATACAGGAGGCGTGCATCGAGGCCGTAAAATGTACACGCATTCAGGCGGCTCGCTTCCACCACCATATCAGTAGTTAACCCCTTCAACGAGGCCACCCTCTCTGCTACGGTAATTATGTTCCATGGGTGGTTCGGGCCAGTTGTTCCTGGTGGTGGAAGATATGGCGCATCTGACTCCAGCATGATCTTATCGAGCTTTAGACTACACACCGCCTCCTCTTCCTCCTTCACTCCTCCACATCCTACTCTCAGCAGGGTGCCAGACAGACCGAATTTCGCTTCGGGGAATGCCCGCAACCATTCTGTGATATCCCCTTTACTCCCGCAAAAGGAGTGGACATGCACTTTATGCGTCTTTGGGAGGACTTCCGTCATTATGTTCAGGCAATCCTCCAAGCACTGGTTTGCATTATCGTTGCTGCATGGCCGTAGATGGATCACGACGGGTTTGGCATGCCTGACAGCCAATTTAAGCTGTGGCACCAACATCTGCCGTTGGTTCTGGCGCTCCTTTGATCTCTGGTGTCGATGATAATCGAGGCCAATTTCTCCCACACCAACGCATTTGGGATGGCGGAGTAATATATTCATGGTGCTTAGGTGTCTGTCATGGTGGCTGTTGGTGGATGCGACGTGTGGATGAAGGCCGATTGTGGCGTATATGCCATCATGACTATCGATGTGTGGTTGTAGCATGTGCCAGTGCTCAGGGAACACGTAATTCCCCACAACGTAATGGAGATTCCAGGCAGGTTTTACCTTGTCAATCAGGGTTGACAGACCGTCAACCCGATACCTCTTGAAAAGAATATCTAGGTGACAGTGGCTATCTACCATTTGTCCGAGTGCCGGCAGGCACCTCAGATGAACGGGATCGCCACTGTAATCGCATTCTACGTCTGACGATTTTATTTGTTGTCGTATTTCGAATGGTAGGTGTTGTAGAATGCAGGCCATCACCTTCCAGTGCAACAGACACGCCACCGAGGCCGGTGGTGTGATGGTCAACGAATCGATGTTACTCAGATTTAGGCGATTACCAGCTTCCCACATTCTCATCACGATCCGTTGTTCGAACGAGAGGGTACAGTCACCTTGATCCCAAGGATACCATTCTCGTTGTGCGGCCACATGGTTTCTAACTAACTCCAGGAATGGCAGGTTAAGATACTTGGCAAGGGCGTGTAGCAATCCGTTTGCCTTCCATATCCAGCTATTGAGTTGTGGAATTGAATGATTGCAATGTTTGTGTTTCTTTCGAAGGAAACAGGCCGACGTCACTGATTGTTTACACGACCAACACTTCATTAGTGAAAACCACCATGGGAGGTGTTCGCGTTCGACATGTCGTTTTAGTCTCGTAAAAATTCGTTCTTCACATACAGGACAAAAACGATCATGCCCACCTTTTCCCATGCGTGAAGTCGATGAAGGTTTCGAGAGGGCGGGAGCCGACTGGCTCCTCACAACTCCCGGAATCTTTATGTCATCCCACAGGAAACTGGTGTCGCCTTCTGCTTCTATGCAAAGTACTGCTTCATCGCCCACGGACATCTCTAAATAAAACATTCATTATTTACTATGTGTGTTCAGTATAAGGTTACAACTCGTAATCATTATATCTGAGAGGTTTGGTAATAGCCCGACCTCGACTCGAGTGTATAGGTGGTAATGTGGGTAGATGTGGTGAGGTATCTTCCCCTGATTTTGGTGACCTAACATCGTCGTTCGTACTTTCTGCTTCCCTCTCCGCAGTCCTGATCAGAGTTAGATCTAACTCGTTATCATCGTACAGCAAAGTGTCGTCAGATTTAAGTATTTTCTGGCGTTCCCTCCTGGCCCAAAGAGGTATGAACCTGTCATTGCAGAGACGAAGTCGATCATGGTGGACTACCTTTGACTTGTCCCTTCTACGTCCCCGTATGTTGTATAATACAGGGGGGTAGAACTGACAAACGATGAATGGACCAGTATATACTGGTTTCAATTTCCGACTCTCGCCTACTTTGGCTACCCCTCCCAAAAGGTAAACAAGATCTCCTACTTGGTACCTACGTTCGAGTAACTTCTTATCGTGTGAATGTTTCTGATAATGCAGATTACCCTTGAGTTTGTCTCTGGCAAAATTGTGGACAGCATGGAGCGTGTCGCGTAGTTTCTTCACGTGTTCAGCCGGCTCTAACTGACTCTGATTTATCAAAGAGATTCCGGTAGTTAACTCGGAAGGCAATGTAACTTCCCGTCCTAACATCATCATATTGGGCGTAAATCCGGTAGTGCGATTTACTGTTGCTCTCAATGCCATTCCAATGATACATAATTCATTATCCCAGTGTTTCTGCTGAGTACCCAGGTAACAACGAATTTTATTGAGGATCTCTCGGTTCTTTCGTTCTACTTGTCCATTTGAGCTTGGCCGATAGGGTGTTGTTCTGCACTTTGCCATTTCTAGCAGATTGCAGAGGGACTGAAAGAGGGTTCCGTCGAAATTTCGTCCTTGGTCTGTAAATATCTGATCAGCGCAGCCCATACGGCTTATGAACTCAGTTACTGTAACATTTGCGACAATCTCTGCTGTCTGGTTTGGCAATGCCTTTAGTTCAATCCACTTCGTGAATTGGTCTACCATCACAAGAACATACTTATTTCCAGACTCGCTTAAGGGAAATGGTCCTAGTATGTCTAAATGTATGCGTTCCATCGGAATACCTGCATGATAATTCTGCATGGCTGCTTTCGGTTTAACACGAGGTTTCTTGTTCTTATTACAAGTTGCACATGTGCTCACATACAACCTACTATCCGTCCCCATCCCGTGCCAAAAGAAAGACCGACGCACCCGTGTATCTGTTTCTTTCTGGCCTGGGTGACATGCAGATTTAATATCATGTGATAATCTTAGTACTTCTTCCGTCATTGATTTTGGGACTACTAACTTTAGGCGCCGACGGGAGCCTCCATCAGTTACCCATTCGTAGTATAGAACTCCATCGCGTATTTTTAATCTGTCTTTGTGACTCCACAAATGTTTAGTGGCTATTCCATGATTGTACAACTCATTTGGCGAGGGTTCCTCGCAGTTCTCTAACCACATGAATACTGGCTTAATGTCAGCATCATCTAACTGTTCTTCGCGCAATTGTGTCTTTGATCTGATATCCGCCCAACTAGCTTCATCGAAATCTACAGTCGGAGATACATCGACACACCGTACTACTAATGGTGTTACGTCATCGATATGGGATTCAAACCTATCCCAACTAGCGTGTAGTTTAGTACAGTATCTACAACCACCACATGGTAAAGTGGCTAAATCTCTTCCAGTCTCGTAGTAGTGACACTGCTCTCCGCTTAAATTCATTCGTGACAACCCATCTGCATTGTTGTGTAATTTACCTGGACGATGCAGGATTTTCATGTCAAACTGACTAACTACTTCTAACCACCTAGCGAGTTGTCCTTCAGTGTATTTAAAGCTCATTAGCCAAGTCAAGCTGTTATGGTCAGTACGTACTACAAACGGTTTCCCGAGGAGATAGAACCTAAACTGGTTTAAAAAAGTAACCACGGCAAGCAATTCCTTTCGTGTGGTACAGTACTTTTTTTGAGCTGGTGTTAAAATGTGACTGCCATATGCTATGGTTCGTTCCACGCCATCTTGCAACTGTAACAATTCCGCTCCAACAGCCAAATTACTGGCGTCGGTATCCAAAATGAAAGTATCATATGAATTAGGATATGCTAAAACAGGAGCTGTTATCATAGATTTTTTTAGAGTTTCAAAAGCCTCCTGCTGATTGTCCGACCAATTGAATGTCTTGTTTGATCCTGTTAACTCGTACAAACTACTTGCTTTCTTTGCAAAATCTGGGACGAAATCCCTGTGATAATTGACGAACCCCAGGAATGATTCAACTTCCGTTTTGTTACTCGGGACTGGCCAATTTAACACAGTTTCGATTTTACTTTGTGTAATGCCAACACCTTCACAACCTACTTTTCGTCCCAAAAATTCTACCTCTCTTTGAAAAAGTACACATTTTCGTGGTTTCAATTTCATTTTATATGTACGAAACCGATCTAAAGTCTGTTGTAGATTGTCGATATGGTCTTGAAATTCCTTTCCCAAAACGATTACATCATCCAAATAGGCCAACACGTTCTTCCAAACCATACCCTTCAATATCCGATTCATTGCTCTCTGGTAAGTTGCTGGTGCATTACATAATCCTTGTGCCATTCTAACGTGTTCAAAGAGGCCATATCTGGTGATAAATGCTGTCTTGTGGCGATCTTCTGGTTCAACGTTTATTTGCCAATATCCGCTAGCCATATCTAGTGTGCTAAAGTATTGATTACCCTCCAAATTATCTAAGCATTCTTCAATTAAGGGTATTGGGAATGCATCCTTCTGGGTTACAGAGTTTAGTTTCCTAAAATCTACACAATAGCGTAGTCCTCCACACCGCTTACGCACGATAACTGGTGCGGCAGCCCATTCAGACTCCGATGGCTGTATAATTCCCTGTTCCAGCATGGATTGTAACAGAGTCTCCTCTTCCTTTTGAAAACCCAGCGGGGTTCGCCTCATTCGCATCTTTACAGGAGCCGCATCACCAGTATGAATACGGTGTGTAGTGGCTGTGTAGTTACCCAAGTCTAAGTCGTGCTTTGCAAATACATCCTCATAGTCCAATAATAATGTCTTCAGAACTTCAGACTCTGATTCATCGAGTTGTACAATTGATCTTTGGTATAATTCTTGTACATGTGGAGCTGTTTTCCAACAGTCATCTTCCTCTAGCTCATGTTTAGCTGTTATACTTGACAAAGGTGTTCCGATACTAGGGCTTGATGTTAGCCGGCTCTGGCATAGAGCCTGACTTGGCATTAGCTCAGTGTCGAGCTTTGTTAGTTCTGTTTCATCATTGGGCATATCCAATAAACAATCAGTTATTTCTGTTGACAGCCGGCTCTGACATAGCGCCTGATTGTCTACAGAATTCTCTGAGTTTGGTGGAACGGAATGAGAAACTGATAGCGTAACTGGTTGATCGGTTACCATATCTGTTTTACTTCCCTCTTCGCTATGTACATCAATATCCTGATTTGGGACCATATTTGACGATATCCCCTCAGACTGACCCGAAATTTCAGTGGCACACGCCAATAACTCCTTAGCGGGTATCGTGACTGGTTTATCTGTGAGATTCATGACACATATGTTTATGATGTTACCCCCGTTTACCACAGAATCTGGGATCCATACTTGTTTATGTCTGTGGACCGGTTCGATGGCAAAATCGCCAGTTGTTGCATTATCCATGTGACATTTAAGCATTCGTCCACTGTTTGGTGGTATAGTTGTTTTTCTACATAGTTTTACTCGACAGATAACAACTTCTTCATTGGACAGATTCCGCTTCATAGTTGCAGGTATTACCTCGTCGCCTATCATGACTATATTGGCATTAATGTCTAAAACTGCCCCCACCGATTTCAGGAAGTCTAACCCCACGATGAATGGGTCTGTTGTATCCATTACCAACATATCTACTGGATAGTGATTCTTCCCTACTTGAATGGTAAGTTGGGAGAGTAATTTCCCTTCTGTCTGGATGTGCCCTACACCTCGTACACCAATACTCGAATTTGACTGAACAGGAATGTTAAGATTCTTAAGGAGTTCCTCACTGATTATTGTTGCTTGAGCGGCCGTATCGACCACTGCTGATATTCTCTTACCCTTAATGGTAATCGGAATGGTCATAGTCCAACCCATGGTCTCTGGAAGTTTAGCCTCATATACTGTGACATTTGCCTGTGTATCTGTCCTTATATTTGTGTTATTTTTATATTCCGTTCCATTCTCCAAATGATTTACAGAAGTACTCACAGGAGTGATTAACTCAGAATCACTGTCAAAACAAATAAGCATTTCAGTATTATCTTTGTCATGATTCAGGCCTTGTTTCCCTGGGGATAGACTCTGGCCATCTAGTCTAACCCTTATTCTTTTAGTGGCATGCTGTCATTGCGGGCATTCCCCGAAGCACTTGACGGGGACCTACTCCTATTCTGAGTGCAACTGCGACTCATGTGACCTGTTTCACCGCAATTGTAACATCTGCCATTGAAGGACGGTGATTGTCCACGGCCGGGTGACTGCATGCGATCCGGTGATTGGTATCTATTGGGAGATCGACCATATCTCCTGAATTGCGGTTGACTGTTCATGGGTGGCGTCAGTCGCTCCCGATCTAGACTTTTCTCCACTTGGATCAGTCTCCTCAATATTTCATCTATCCTACTGTCCTCTTTGTCTTTGTTATTATTGCCAGAACCGACTGGTTCCTGACACTTATCCTCTATCGGTCGTTTTGTATGGCGACCATCATTCTCAGGTGATGCATATGTGGTGCGTACCAGCACTTCGTCCTCGAATGCTACCTGCCTCGCTGAAACTGACAGTGTTCTACCTAAGACAGCCTTCTGGTTGCTGATGCTACTCTTCATCTCCTTCAAGGCTTTCCGAACTGACCTTGGCTGTCTCTCGCTGACTGCTAAAGCTGCCCCCTTCTCCCTGGCACCTTTGAGGAACAGCTCAGTGGCCCATTTATCTATTGCTCTGTCTCCTGCTCCTTTGTATCCCAGAGAGACGGCATGTTGTACTCGATCCGCATAATCTTCCAGGGATTCGTTGGCTTCCTGCTTGATATCATGGAGATTCCGTCGCACTACGCTTGAGTCTTCTTTCATACCGAATCTGTTCTTCAAGCATTTCATGAGCCGATGGTAATCATGGCGATCTTTGCGAGAGCGTGTCCGTACATAATTTATGGCTTTGTCACGCATACATTCCTTGAGTCTCCGTAGTTTCTGATGACTACCCCAGTGATAGTGTTTAGCAGTACCATTGAACAGGTAAAGAAAGGCATCCCAGTTTGTAGAGTCTCCCGAGAACATAGGTAGTTTAGGTCCGGGAGGGCTATTTCGTTGACGATGCCGTGTGTCCTTCCCCCGTCGATCCCTTTCCATTGATTCGTCAGACGATCCTGAGTTTGAGTTCAGAGATTCAGAAGACGATGAAGACGACGATGATGACATTGAAGACGAGTCTTCGTCTGAATATCGGTGATGTGATTTGCCGTCTTTCTTCTTCTTTCTTCTTCGACCATGGGCTACGTCATGTGTGTGATGACTCTCATTTTTTTCATGTGTGTGATGTCCATCGGTTTGAGGTGTGGTGTCTATTCTTCCCATTGGCTCGCGTTTCACACCGACTGGAAGATTTGTGTTGCTAGTAGGTTGAAGTGAGGTATCCTTCCTGCGTACTTCTTGTCCTAACAACCGCGAGGGACCGGAACTGTATATGCCATCCTTTGGATGCGCATCAAGGAGAGGTTTGTCATCAAAAGGATGACCCATTGATTTGGAAGAGCTCTTATACATTTCCCATCCCATTTCATCACCTATTTCCTGTGACCTGCGTCTATTCATTGTGTGATCCCATTCTTCCATCTCCTTTCCCATTCTTTCTTCCAGTTCTCTTCTCTTTACTTTCCTCATGAATTCATACTCGTCAATACCAACCCTGACCCTGTTTGATCTCTCTCTTTCATATTCTTTGATTCTGCAATCCCTCTCATCAAGTTGCGCATGATATTGTGCTTCCATCCTTTCCAGTTTATCTTTTAACATCTCTACCTCGTTGCTACTAGAATCTATCGAACTAGCTCCCCCGGTCTGGGGTTTCTCTAAACTGATTCGTCCTGTTTCCAGCAAGTTATCCCAAAACGTTGTAGTAGCGCCCGTGGCTGTCGCTAAGTCAGCAATTTCTATTTTATCTTTCTTCCTGAGATTCAGTATTTTGGTAGCCTTTGTGGTGGATACCCCTGCTACTTCCATAACCTGTTCTTTAGTGCATGTATATAAGTTGATTGTTGACGTCATGTTGACGTATAAATGTAAGTGTAAATGCCAAACTGTGTATACAAAATAATGCCTACTGTTTAACAACGTTAGTTGCACTATTTATTCAAAAATTAGGTAATTCAAATCAAACTGAACAGTGCAGCTCAGATTTTTTAAAGAAAATCAATATAATTGCACAATTACCAACACGTTTTAGTGAGAACAGTAAACAGTATCACGCGATAGATACATTACAATTACGTTGGCGATAATACCCAATTAGTAAGTTCAGGAAGTAAACCAAAAATATAGCTTGATTTATGATTAACAACAATGTCATAAACACGATAAACTCTTAACTAAACTTAAGAAAGAATTCAATTATAAAGCTATCCGTGGGGCATGTAAACACCACGGCGTGATCAAAGGGTTAAACCCAGTTCGAGTCAGCTAGCAGTCGCGTAGCAACCGACGGCGACGCGCGACGCTGGTTGTATGCTGCCAGCGACCACGCCCGTATACTGGTTGTCCCGACGTCAAATTGTAATTGCAGACCTTTCAAATAAGCGTTTGAATACTGCTATATGATAATTAGCAGAACTTATCTCACGTATAATTACTTCATACTATGCGTAGACAGAACCGGCAGATTCCTATCATACGCACAGGCAAATTGGCGCGTAAATGTTGAAACAATTAACGCTTGAAAACCGACAGGTTTCTCCTGGTTAATTGCGCGTAGAATATAAATTGTTTAACATGGAACTATAACGCAGATTCGCTAGCAGAAATATACCCTGCTCGCAGCGCCAATATTGTGCGCGGCACTTACTTGGGCAGGCACAATGGTGTACCCCGCAGCGGAGGCCGAAGGCCGACGGGAGCGTCTCCTCGATGAGGGGCTGTGCTTCTCGGCGGTGGCGGCAATACGGACCCTGGCTATTGTGTAGCACGGGTATTTATAGGGTGTATGTGTGGGGGGTGTATTGTTAGGGTGTAATGCGGTTGTGCGTACTTATCTTGGGTGTGACCTAATTACAGTGCTGCTCCGCACTACATAGCTATGCCTCTCTGATAAGCCAGACACAGTGACAGTGTCCGTTGTCAGAGAGGTGGGCGTCTCCCCGTACAAGGCAAAAGCCGCAACCCTGGACCAACCCAGCCTTCAGCTGAACATGCAGTTCACCGTTCAGCGGGCTGCAAATGGCGCGAAATTGAGACAACAGTCATATCTAGTGTATTTCAATTTCGCACAACGCAAACAGCCATTAAATTAACAGGTACAATTTGTAGAATTAGAACTGGTTCTAATTCTATGACTATGAGTATGAGTCAGGCAAATTTGTGAAGCAATTGCTGTTACTGCACACCAAAAAGACAGATAATTGTACAAGGTGGCAGCAGTTCGCATCAATATTTGGACTGCATAAAACACAATATTTGATCACAGTGACTGCTATATATGTTTTCCACAAACAAGGTAGTAGATACAATGAGGTAAGAGTGCCACAGTGGTGTATTTAAAGGCATAACAATATACCTGGGAAGTACAAAATTATCCATAAATGTGCCAATGTGTGGTTGTAATGCATTTAATTAATCCTGAAGATAGTTACACATACAGATTGTAAATTTAAACATCACTGAATCTCATCCATGAAAGGCTGTATTTTGGAGTGCTCGTATTTGCTGTGAATACAAGTTCACGATCCCATAGGCCATACAGTTTGTGTAAATTTACGAGTTGTAATGTCATGACTTGTACATAGGAGCGCATTGGAACAACAGTATTAATTAACTGAAGAGGAAGTTTATACATACTAAGGCTGTTCTTTTGCAAGCAAAATTTATGCATGCCAATCCATGCCCATTGACTACAAAATAGGTGAACAAGCGCAGATGTATGAAAGAACGCAGACAAACTTAATTAACATAGAAATGGCAGTGAGTGTAGATATATCACAGTGCATTTATAATAGACTGTTACAGACTACAAACAGTAGTCTGTGTCTTTTGTTCGCTGGATGAATGAAGCCATTCATAGACTTGCAATACTTTCTGCTCTCAGTGTCTGCACCAAGTAGTTGTAGTATTTGTCTGGATGATATATAACAGGTGAATGGGTAGATTGACATGTTTGTGACCCTCTTTACACTGTCTAGCCTCGTGTATTTGTATGACCCAGAAATAGTTCAACAACTGGGCCTTAAATAGCTCTCCACTTGTCGATGTGTAAGACAAGGGTTAGATTTAGACACCACTAGAAGTGACTCAACAACTTATATTAATTTTGTTTATTTTAATTTAAATAAAAATGTGTCGTACATTTTAAAAGATAAAAACAGGTTTAATTTTGTTTACACAGGTTACAAAACTAATATGATATTGTGGAATTCAGTAGTAGTACCCAGATTGTACCAGGTAATCTGCTAGAACGTTGACTTCTTTTATGTGGAACTCAAATGTTTTATTGTGTAGTATGTACTTAGAAGTTAGATGTTTGCTTAGTTTCCTCTTCAATAGTTGTATGTTGGCAATACAGGGTCCTTGAAGTTTTTAATTCTTCTTCAGGGCCTTGAAAATAACTGATGACAGGTCCTGGAAAGTACTGGAAAATTACATAATAGTCCTTGATGAAAGTCACCAAAAGGACCTGGAAATTCAGTGTTTCCCCTGGGTAAAATGATGGGCGAGGTGGTAGGGGTGGGGTACGCGAAGCGTTGCTAGAGGGGTCCGGGGGCATGCTCCTGTAGAGATTTTTTTTAACTAGCTTTAAAATGGTGCATTCTGAGGTACATTTTATCCTTTACTATTGAATATAGAGGGGAAGATATAAAACAACAAGACACTACTTGTGTAGTAATGTAGTAATCATGATTGATAAAAGTCAGTAATCATGACTGTTTCATCGTGTTGAGGTGTGGTTTCCACTTGACCACTGGTACTTGGTTATGGTTATGTTTTTTTTGCATTGACCCTAGGCCTTGTTACCTCGCTGACAGAGTCAGTAAAAAGGTAAAAGGTAAGTTCTTATATAGCGCTGGACTGCTGAAAGCCCTTTACACTTTACTCCCTGGCAGATCTGTTCAGTCGACAACCATCTCGACTTCTCTGGGAAGCATCCAGTGGTATCATCTTAAGACTCTCATCATCACCTTTAAATAATTTTAATATCATAATAATATGGTAAATTGGTGGTTTATGTTCAAAAGATATTTTATTTGTTGCTAGAATGCTATACAATTAATTAAACAGTGATTTCTGGAATGTCACAAAAGTATGTTTCTATTATATTAATCGCAAGAACGTTTCTCAAATTGTGTCCTTTTTATAAAACAGTATAAGTTGTTTAGTATATCCAATTACTGTGCAAACATATCATTGTCTAACCCAAGTTATTGATAACCCGTTAGTATGCACGGTTTTGGGTAGTAGGCATTTTTTATGAGATGTGAACTTGGGTGGTTGATATTCGTAAGTATTTCACTAAAATCAACTTTCCCAAAAGTTTGTTTGCACAACTTTGTCGGAATATGTATCATATATATAGCACAAAGATATCTTACGAATCACATTCCTTATTTTGCTCAAACAAAACCGCATAGAACATGTTATTAGTTGAATAGACTTGTGGACATTTGCATCAGATCCAGATTCGACACAAGTGACGTAGTGCCATCTGCCTGCAAGGTTTTTCACTCCCACAGCCGTCATAAACCAAAACGCAAGTTACCGTTTGGGTGCCATTTTACATGAATGTCTAGATTTCTAGTATGTCGAAATTCTGCAAGGTGTCACCATTGGAGACACCGGAGATCCCACAGGAATATTCTGCGATTGGACAACTGACATCTTGCACGTTGTCCAATGGAGTTAAATCCTAACTGCTCTAAGCGACGTTAAGACGACTAAACGACGTTGCTACAAATCTGTGATTTTGCAGGAATATAAGTGACTTTGTGATGTTATTTCGCGCCACTCGCTGACGCTGAATATATCGCGAAAGAACTAAACAAAATGGGCGTATGACATAGCTACGAGGCGGCGATTTCGGCATATTTTCGGCGAGGCGGCATAGAAAAATGGCGAGGCGGCCCGCCTCGCTTGTTATGTACCAGGGGAAACACTGAAATTCCTTGAATACGAATGGAGGGAAATGGAAAATTATTTACGGATCCTGGAAACTCACTGAATATGACTCGCTATAGAAAGTCCTTGGTAACAATAAAACCTCCTATAAAGTCCTTGAAAAATGACTAACTTAAAGGTCCTGGAAAGCCTTTGAAAATTACATTATACAAAGCTTATGAGAGGTCCTTAAAAATTACTCAAATATCCTGGAAAGTCTCTGACATTTGAAAATGAATGACTGGTCCTGGATAATTACTGGAAAATTATAAAACACCAAATTTGAATGTCCATCATTTAAGACCACCAGTTATGCCCGTTAGAAAATGTCTGGAACAACCAATTTTTGTTTCTCTTGAATGTTTGATTTTTGTATAAAATTATATTTTCATTGATCAGCATCTAGTATCTGATTTATGAAGGCCTCCCTGAACATACTGCCACTGGCTGGCTGGCTGGCTTATGAATTTTTGGCCTTTGGGATGAAAAGAATTTTTGTGTAGCAACAGAGTGAGCATCTAGGGGGTTAAGCTAGGTGGTTATACAACCTGTTCCCCCCTCCTAGACTGCACACCCCTTTGAATCGCCTCAATGCTTAATAAACTGGCCCAAAACACCCATTCAGCCCGTGTCAGTTATGCGACATCCTATTGGCCAGCAGCGTGCACGAAAAAAAAATTGTGGGCAGGAGACGACACTGTGTTCTTGTTCGATTCGCCTCGCCATCATGACAAGTTCAGTTTTCGATCAGCAATTTTGATTCCCACACGTTGTATTTGTTGTACGTGTGCTGGGTGGTATTTCATTCCATGTTAGCATACGGAATGCAAGATGACTAACTGTTGATGATACATAAATGTTGTATGGAGGGTTTTTACCCCCCATTTTTTATATATCAAGCTGTAATTACTTCAGCTAGTACTTTAGAAAGGTGTGCAGTCTGCACACTGGGTATCTTTTTTCCCTTGTGTTTTATATACTGTGAACATATGACAGTCAGTATGCTGTAATTTAATGTAATAGCAATCAAGGGTTTTTTGGTAAATGACTAGCAAAATTGAAGAATTATGATTATTATATACACAAAATTGTTGTACATAAAATGTTTGGTCCATCAATCTCTAATCTGCGTGCAACTGGCTGTGCACAAGATTTTGAATATTATATATACTGTATGTGCACAGTGGCAATCCCTGTGTTAATCAATTGGATTGCCCATTACCAGCCTACGCAATAGTTGGTGTAAATTTAGTACAAACAGAGAAAGGGCTGCATGAACATATTCATAACGCAGATACACCGGGAATAGGGGGGGAACCGTTTAGTGCACGAAACATTAGAAACAATCATGAATCCGGTAATATCGTAAAGGCATCAACAGTTTATTAAGCACCTTGTTTGATTTATGCAAAGTGTGTGTTGTTTTTGACTTTTTGCACATCATGTTGTTACCACTGCTGTCAAGATGGTGTGGAAAGAGTACTTTCTTAGACTTATGCCTTGACTGCAGATCTAAAAAGTTGGTATACTAACGTGCCAGGTGCTCGAGGAATTAAGAACATGTTTTTTGGCATCATAGCATCATGTCTAGACAGGTCTGGACTTTGTCTCATGACAGCAAAGTGGGTGGTTAGCACAAAGAAAGTGGTGTGGATATAACAGCAACACCTTATTGATATAGTTTGACTTCTGTTCCATATTTATCAGACCCTAGCATGTAGCCAGGGTTCCTACTGCACCTTGAATTACACCATGCCCATTTCAAGGCCTTGAATTACGGTAATCAGACATTTCGGTAATAGGACATTTGAGTAAAACTATTGAAAGTAATCAGAATTATTTGGTCATTGTTAAAGATGTCCTTATGTGTGTATGGATTTAACTGTATGCAGCTAACCACTGATTGTCTGTAATACTAGATCTGACCTGCCTTCTCTAACACATTAATTTACCTAACTCATCCCCATGACTGATTGCCTGGGAAGTCATGTTCCCTTACTCTGCCTTGACTATTCATCAAATAAGCACTAACTAACCCTATCTCTGACTGCTAGTTGGAAGCTAGTCCTCTGTCTGGAAAAGTGACCAGCCTAATTTCTAAATGGTTTAGCTGATTGGCACCATTGACATGGCAGACTGAACAGGTTTTAACTCAATGATATATTTTATTACTTTACAGATTTACTTTATCATGTGTAATTAAGTCTTACAAAACATGCCATATGCATAATAATAAATTAACAAAAAGTACTGTCTATTACAAAATGTATCAAGACACCTTTAAAATGACCAAATAATTCTGAATATTTTCAATAGTTTTACCAAAATATCCTGTTACCAAAATGTCTGTTGCCTAACTGTCCATGGCCAAAGTGTCCTTTACGAAAACGTCATGGATTCATTTATCAGACCTGAATGTTCCTATAGCACCTTGAATTACACTATGCCCATTTCAAGGTCTTGATATCCTTGAATTCTGGCTTGCAGCCTTGAAAAGCCTTGATTATGAACTGCCTTTGGGCTTTGTTCACTGGGAGCCAGTGCCTTCCCTGCTGATCTCAGCCTGACACCCAGGTGGCCTTATCTGTTTATTTTGTATAATCCATGGTGCTTATGTTGCCCACTGACCCTGGTAGCCTTTGTTCATTAGTACCCCCCTCTGGCTAGGGAGGTGATTCAGCTGGGGGAGCACTTCTGCTGCCCATCAGCTTATCTGCTTGTATTGCATAACAGTTGTCCATTGACCCCTTTTATGATGCAGGGGTTCTTGTTCATTCAAATTTATCTTCCTTACCCAATCAGGTGGGTGTGGGTGTTACATACTTAGATTTAGCAGGGCCTGCATCTATGGTGGGATTCACATCTATAGATACATGAGACAGAAATTAAGTCACAGAAATTAAGTCACAGTTTTTGCTAGGAAAACAAGTCACAGAGCTTCATTAACATAACAAATTCAGCACAAATGAGATTTATCAATTACGTTTTATCAAACTTGTGAAATTGATTTGTTGTTAAAGTTAATCTTGATTATTAAAACAAATATTTGCCTGAATTTATTTTATATTTCCACTCATATTGTAAATACAAAGACCTGTAAATTTCAACTTGAGCACAAGTGAGATTTGTGTGTGATTTTTATCAAACTTGCACTAAAATTGTTGATATCTTTGAAGTTAATTTTTATTATTAAAACATTCACCCAATTGTATTTGTGATTTTGTTCATGTGATTTTATTTTCTGTGACTTTTTCCATGACTTTATTCCTGTGATTTTATTTCCTACATTCATCAAAGCGTTCAACCCAGATCTGTTGTGTTGGCATTTTGATGTCACTCCACCTGCTGTTGACCAGCTGTAGGGCGCGTGAATGGCCTAGTGTCAGTTCATTCTCTGTTAAATAGCCTTGAATTTTCCTTTCAATAGCCTTGAATCTGATGTCCGTCATTGTGTACGGACCATGTGTATCCCGTGATGTTAGAATTAACCAAAAGTTGCATAATCTGACAATTTAGGTATTTTCTTGTTTATATCATCCACTATATGGTGTTATCGCACATTTAAAGAGCTTCAAAATGGTATATACTAGTGCGTCTACAGTAGTTTATAGCATTGTAAACTTCATAATGTTACATAATTACACAAAAGATGCTGCATCTTAAGGACTAAGTGAAATTAAATTTTAATTAAATGATGTTTTAGATGTTGAAACTTCATATATATCAAATATGAAACCTATTCATTGCGAACTCATGTCACTAAGCTTGCTCATACATGATCATTTGCATGTCACAAAGTAACCAGCCCATCAGATGTTGCTGATGTCACCACAGGCAATGTCGTTGAGCGCGCCCTATCCTTTAGCATGGCGAGCGGTGGTGCGCTTGTTGTCTCAAACTGTACATGAAATTGCAATTGCAGAATCTACTATTTTTTGATATCAAAAATTATCATCGTAATGATAATAATCTTATCAACAAGTTTGTTACTGGATGTACACAGGAGCCTTTTGAGTTATTGCCATTTGAACATCGCGAATGCTCAAACTTTCATTATATTTGCTAAGCATTTGCGATGTTCAAATGGCAATAACTCTAAAACTAAAAATAAATCATGGGTACATCCAGTAGCTTATTTGTAGATATGATTATTATCTTTATGGTAATATAAAATAATATAAAAGTCCACGATTTTAGTTTTAGGTACGGCCACAAACACCAACCCGCCCCCAACCGGCATAGATGTGCACCATGCTAAATCCTAGCGGTGCTTCCCTGTGTAACATCCCCTTGACCGCTAGGTGTCACAACAAACTGTGCAGAATAGGGTGAACAAGGTGATTGAGGCGGTTAAAAAATTAGTTGAATATCAGGACATTATTTTTAGAGTATATTTTATTTATCTATTTATTTATATATCTATAAAAAGTGCACATAAAAATAATAAATAAATTTCATTCAGTTTGGGAATAAAAAGGTTCATTTCGCTTAGTTTTTAAAGTTTAGTAAAGCAACAAATGTTAGTGTAGTTACCCAGATAATAATGATTTATATTTGTCATACTCATTGTTAATGTTTTTAAAATTTTACATCTTCAAAAAGTAACCTCAAAACAACTACTTTTTGTCAATTTTTAAACTGTTAACATTTAAGTTTACAAATACTCTTGACTATCGTTCTGAATTTTACATGCTATATTACCAAGATGTATATATCACAATTACATACATGTCTACATATTTTTAGTTTATCTTATCCAATGCCTACTGCTTGGATAACCCTGGTTGCCATGGCAACTGCTACATATGTAGATGTAAGTGCAGTAGCCAGAATTCCAACACTGAAATGTGTACTTAAGAGATTACGACTGAGAGCAATTATGTGAGCACAGAAACATGGCCCACATTTAGGACAGTTGTCACCACTAGGAGTAGGAACCAAGATGTTATTATGATGAACCTTGTGCAGTGTTGATGGTGAGTAATAACCTTACCTACCCATCCAAGCGAGTAACAATGACACATATGGCCAGCTATAACATGAGGGTAATGTGAATTCCCAGCTGTTCCCAGCAAGACAGGCAGTAAATTGTATGGGTACCCAAAAATATATTTTTTTTTTTCTGTTTACTGACTGGCCCAGTTAAAAGTAGCTCAGCATGGAATGTCTTATTTAACACTAGTGAAGTTACCCGGCGTTGCCCGGAGAAAAAGGCAGGCATATGTATGTACGAGATCCCCACCGCCCCAGATTAATTTTTTCAAAAAAATCTTAACTTACCTACCACCCCAGTGGGCAGTGGATAGATCGCACACAAAATTTCAGCCCCATACATGCAAAACTGACGGAGATAAGTGCCATTTTAAAAGTGTGACTCCCCAAGATCCGCACCCCCTGGGCGAATTAAAAAAAAAAAAAATTACCAACTACCCTAATGGGCATGCTCGGTTAAGTACAAAATTTCAGCCCCATCGTGTAAAACTAACTGGGTCCACAAACAAGAGGCAGACCCAGAACCATAGGCTTTTATGATGTAGATGCAATAAACATTGCACTCAATCCAGTATCTAGCTAAACAAATAAACTAAATATTTTTCTGTATCGGCCTGAAGGAAGTATTGGTGAAACCTGCACATTTTTATTTAGAACCCGAAGAGATCACTGAAATCCTGACAACATTCCAAGTAGAACTCTATGCACAGTCACATTGGTGTGGCTTTGGGCAATGTGGCACGTTGAACTAAACGTCTCACCAAAATAATGCTCAAATACCAGCCTATTCTAAAATATGTCCCCATGAAAATTGTAGTAAACAAAGGAAATGTGTCCTACCTGCCCTAAATATGAGGGCATATGCACATATAAAGTATTTCAAGTGGAAAATGTTAGAATTTCCCAAGCAAGATGTCTTTGTCAATAATTACCCTTCCCCTGTGGCTCTACAGCCCAGCTATCAGGGGGAGTGTTTACTGGTCTACTCAATCTGGTGCAGAGCTATTTTTAGAAACCCCTGTCAGTTAACTCACTCAGCTGGTTCCAGGCTGCTCCCTTATAAGTGGCAAGGCATCTCCTAGCCTCTTTCCTCTTCCTGGCATTGGGTTCTTGGTGCCTGTGGAATTGTCTGAAACTTGTGGTGGATCTTTGTCTGTAGGTGACTGGACACAAGATGTCAGGTAGGCTGTGAGTGATTGCATGACGGTCTGGGGGGGAGAAAGTGTGATGTTGTAAATGCTCCCAGGTTTATTTGAGAAAGTTGTGATGTGAGAATCCTGGAAGGGAAGGCATGTTGCTGCCATCATGGAAACCCTGGTCATTCATTCAGCTCGGGGGTCGTCTTGAGCATTCCACTGGTGGATCTAGGACTGGCAGGCATGCACTGGTGTCTTGTGTGTATTGGAATGTGTGGTTCCAGAGTCCAGATTCAGAACATTTTATACTTGCAAGCATTTATGTTAATTATATATAAATAGGTGCATCTGATAAATCAGGAATAGTGAGAAATATGTGTACCTCAGTACCTTTCAGTTAGGGTCAGAGTTGGTACTTAGTAACATGCATGTATCATCATTTACACCTGGGGTTAGTGCCAACTCCGATTCCAGTTAACTTGTTTTAATTCGATTTCACCTGCACTCGTTATAGCAGTTCCGATTCTGATTTGATTCCAATTCCACACACCTTTTTCCAATTCCACTAAATATTATTGCTGTATAATTTATAAATACATAACATAATTATGTAGTTATCTGATAGTGCTGTGGAATTTCAATGTTGTGGACTTCAAGGCCGCATTTGACACCATTTGGAGGGATGCATTGTGGAATATGCTGAGATCTATTGCGGTGGACCCCAAAATGACATCACTGACTGAGGCCATGTACGAGAATGTTGAATGTGCTGTTACCATCAATGGTCAGTTGACAGAATGGTTCAAAGTTGAAATAGAAGTGCCCAGGGCTGTAGACCTGCTCTCACTTATCCGTTCAACTTGTTCCTTGAGTTTGTCATGGCTGACCTAAAGAGCCTACCTAAGGTATCAAAATTGATGCAGACCTCAGTTTTGACATCAGGTATGCTGACAACACAACACTAATATCTACCATATTCGAGAAACTACAACTTGCAACTGAGGAGCTTCAGGCAGCCTGCAAGAAATGGGGTTTGAAAATAAACCTCTCCAAATGCAAAGTAATCACCTCATCAGACAAGCTTATCATCCTGGAAAATGAAGGACTCGAGACTGTGAGAGAGTTCTGCTGCCTAGTACGAGAGGGAGAGAGAGAGAGAGAGATATGTTGACAGGTGGATAATAGCCAAGCCATAGCATCAGCGGGGACTCAGCATGAGCAGCCTTTGGTATATTCAGAAAAAACATATTTACAGTCTGGTATTAGTATTAGCAGTCTCTGGTGCAGACCTGGACACTGCGAGCACAAGAGACACAGTCTCTTGAAGTTTTTGAGATGCGTTACCTGCAGGCTATCTGAGATGTTACTAGGGCAGATAGATTACAAAATAGCCAGATACTCAGATCAGAGATGAGACATACCCAGGTAGTCATTCACCCCTGAATCCATCTCATGTCATCAGACATAGAAGACTCCGGTGGTTTGGACATGTCTGCTGTATGCCAAACGAAAACCTCATAAAATAGCTTTCAAGAAAGGACACAGTAAACAAAGACGGCCACTTTTAACAGCAGAACACACCAACGGGATGAAATGGGGGGGGGGGGTGACATCCAGGAGGATAGTAGGGGGTAAAATTTGTGTAGGCATTTAAGTCAAGTGCTGTGAAAGTACTCTAGATACAATTCCTACTAAAGAGCCATACGGTAATGTCAGTATTATGGTTTCGATACACATTTGCGGGGAAATAACATTGGCCCCTCACTTTGGACTGCACAAATACACAATTATCCCCTGCGCATACAGATGGATGCCCACTACACATATGAAGTACATGTACTTTGTGTATTTTATTCATGCGAGAAGTGTCAAATATAACAATTCTGGTACAATGGTATACCGCCGCCATATGGTACAATTATAACATACCTGATCGATCACCAATTTAACATTAATTTAATCTCATGAAAAATCACACAATCTTGATAGGATGTTTTAGAATTGAAGTGTCTGGCAGTGCGTAATTGTTTTTTTTTCTTCAGTGGACGACCAGGCTTTCGTTACCTTGGTAACCAATGATGTCTACTCGATTGGCGCGTTGGTTCTCGGGCAGTCGCTGCGGAAGGTCGGCACAACCCGCAAACTGGTCGTCATGGTTTCAGTGGGCGTGTCGGAGGAAATGAGGTCAGTTGATTTTGGGTTACAAGATACGTTTCGCTTTCTGTTTCAACTGCAGAGTTTTTTCCCTTTTTTCATCCCTGATTTATAGTAAGCTGAAACTGTCTTCCAATGGCCCAATGTCCATCCTCTTGCAATGTGTTTCAGAGATAGTTGGAGTCATCGTGTACTTTTTAGGTAATCATATAAAATGTAAAAATAATTGTAATGTTGATTACATTGTAATAATTATTATTATGATAATGATGATTACAATTTTCTTGTGCATATTTATGTTCCACAGGACCCAGATACAATGTAGACCATCAGAAATGGGTCAACAAAATATCTGATTTGTTTGCATCTGTTACAGCTGTTAATACGTTAAATCCTGGTAGCAACCAGGAAACTAGACAATGTGCCAGCAATAATGGAAAGCTGTTAATGTTTTCATGATTGTAATCATGCATGTTTAGGTGTAAAACTAAAAACTAATCGTAATCATGTTTGATTACGAAGCAGGCCTTCTGTCAAAAAATGTCTCAGTAGTTACATGCGCACACACACAATTCAGTCCAAACATGTGTAGACATGCCTACCGTATTCATTCTTTTTAGCAGACAGTACGCTTATGAAATATTCTTAAAGTTACAAAATTATGTTTCTCAAACCAGTGTTAGAATGACAACATGGTGGAAATGATGTGTGTTTGTTAATGTTTCTACTGTATTCCACTATGTGATCATTAATTTCTGTTGTTTAAATAAACATGGCGCCATTTACACGCATTTCACTCTGGATTAGACAACACAATTTTGTCATGGTTACCAAGCATGTAAAACTATTTCATGTTGGAGAGATAAGTTAGAAGACAAAAGATGTGCATGACAGTGGTGCTAAGACATGGACAAAGTCAGAGAGCAGGGGACCGTTTCACTAAGATATAAAGGCCAGACACCCCAGGTGAAATGGTGTTTTTGGACAAAAAATACTGAAAATGGTTTTCTGCCAGATTATTATACCTTTGTATGCATACTATCAATAAAGTTCACTTCTATGACAATTACATACCTCTAAGTGAGTCTTAGTCATGGATCGCGTCGTCGTTTTTTAGAGCGTGTATGGCGCAAATCACGCTCGCCATTAGATAGATCGCGTTATTCTAAGCAATGTCACCTCTGTAACAGACAAATGGCTAAAGCTAAATCAGATTATTTTACAGATATGGTCATAAATAAGTCTGATAATCCGCGTCAGTTATGGAACTGCATCAATAACATTCTACACAGACGGCCTACTCCATCGTTACCTGATCATATGTCAATTAAGTCTCTATGTGATTCGTTCTCTAGTCACTTCAAGAATAAAATCAGTATCATTCGTTCTGCTTTCCCACATCATAATATAAGTAATGTCAGTGTGGACTTTCCACAAGTAAATTCTCAACTTGTATCATTTGAACCTGCAACAGTTGATGAAGTTAGGAAAATAATTATGTCCTCCCCAAATAAATCTTGTGCACTTGATCCATTTCCAACAATGCTGCTAAAAGCATGTCTCGATACACTAATTGGACCTATAACAAATATTATAAATGCATCGCTTTGCTCTGGCTGTTTTCCTGATGATTTTAAATACGCCCATGTCACACCACTTCTTAAGAAGTCATCTCTGCCTAAGCAAGACCTAAACAGTTATAGACCTATTTCTAATCTCAGCTTCATTTCCAAAATACTAGAAAAGGTTGTAGCAAGTCGTCTAAGGTCTCACATTAGCACAAATGTGTTAACTAATGTGTCACAATCAGCATATAAGCAGTTTCATTCAACAGAGACTGCCCTTTTAAAGGTTCATAATGACATTACCTTGAACATTAATAATGGTAAAGTGACTGCACTTACCTTACTAGATCTCTCTGCCGCGTTTGACACGATTGATCACAGCATTCTCATTGAACGCCTATTAAAGTGGTACGGCATATCTGGCACAGCTCTAAGCTGGTTTTCTTCGTATCTAACTGATAGATACCAAACTATAAAGATTGGGAACTGCTTTTCAGCTGCACTGCCGGCTTTATTTGGTGTTCCCCAGGGTTCTGTTCTTGGGCCTTTGCTTTTTACTCTTTACACCACGCCACTAAGCTCTGTTATACAAAAACATAACTTAGATCATCATCTTTATGCTGATGACACTCAGATTTACATTTCGTTGGCTACCCCGGATACAAATTGCTCCCTTAACCAACTTAGTGATTGCCTTCAAGATATCTTCCATTGGATGACTGACAGCAAGTTGAAATTAAATGCAAATAAAACTGAATTGATCATTATTGGTACTCGAATGCAGCGTTGTAAACTGGATGGTTTTTTCCCTACGCGTATTTTGAATCAGTACATCACGCCAGCAACCTCGGTGCGTAATCTAGGAGTAATCTTTGATAGAAACTTCAATTTCCGACAACATATATCTCAAACATGTCGCTGCTGTTTTTATCATATTCGTGATCTTCGCCGTATTCGCCGGTATATGTCATTTTCTGTTGCTAAGACTATTGCAACAGCGCTTGTTAGCAGCAGAATTGACTATTGCAATTCCCTCCTTTATAATATCGCTAGCAAGGATATCACAAAACTTCAGCGTGTCCAAAATTGTCTAGCAAGAGTAGTTACAAGATCTCCTCGTTTTTCTCGCTCTGTGCCACTTTTGAAGTCTTTACATTGGCTTCCTGTACGATATCGTATAATTTTTAAGATCTGTACCATTACATATCAGGCACTGTCCAATAAGCAACCATCTTATTTGCATTTATTGCTTACTCCTGTAAGAAAATCTATCCAGCTTCGATCATCTAGTTCTGACCTACTTTTTGTTCCTAGAGCCAACACTAACATTGGAACTAGGGCTTTTTCTGTTGCTGCACCAACTCTTTGGAATATGCTTCCTCTTAGTGTTAGATCAGTTGAAAATATTACAAAATTCCGTCGTCATTTAAAAACGTATCTTTACAACCTTGCTTATCCACCTTAGCTCCCTAGCGCCTTGACCCATCTGTTGACAACTGGAAAACTACTTATGGACTTTGAGATTGACCAACCCTTTTGTTTTGATGCGCCTCTGAGCTTGGTTTCCAAGGATTTAGGCGCAATAGAAGTTATCTTATTATTATTATTATTATTATTATCAAGCACGTCGATATCATGTAATGAAATCCATTATGCAATCTGGCAGCCAGTTTTTTATTAAAAAAATTCAAATTTCTGCATTTGGAATAATGATGCTATATAAATATTGTTTTCAGTGTTGCATTCAGCATATTCTACTATGTGCAATGATCAGACACTTTTACAAAATCATGAATAGTTTGAAAGATATAGCCATATTTGTTGCCAAAAAAACAAGATTTATTTTAGTATTTAGCAAAAAATTATTTTAAAAATAAAAACAACATTTCACAAAATGCTCTGATCATTTCACAATAGAATGTATAGAGAACATGGATTTGAAAGAATTATAACTATATTGATTCAATAAAAAATGGCAGTGTTTCCAAATTTGCTCAAAATGGCAGCCATTTGGTTTGTTGGAAATGGAGGGTCTGGCTGAAAAAAGTTCAATATATATTTTACTCAGTAAGACCCATTTCATGCATTGGGCAGAAAAAATTGAACTGTTTGCAGAAATAAAA
Source organism: Escarpia spicata (assembly GCA_963995525.1). NCBI lineage: Eukaryota > Metazoa > Annelida > Polychaeta > Sabellida > Siboglinidae > Escarpia > Escarpia spicata. Next base: position 12,179,434 of record OZ023207.1, on the reverse strand, counting down.
AAATAATCCTATCTACCTGCCGTGTCTAGCCTTAAGCTCTTAAGGGAAAATCCATCCTAGAACAGAATCTGACGGAAAAATGAAGGAGTATTTTCAAAATGTGTTTCACTAACGTGATCGTTTAATTACTCTTAAGGCAAAGAGCGATATTTCCATCATGATAATCGATTATCTAATTTTTTTAATATGATTTGGTCCAACAACCACTTGTCAACAACATTTACATTTGACTTTTTGTTCGCTGTGCAAAGAATTGAAAAAAAATCTTGCAGAATCCACTGACATATCACAGGGGACACTATTTCCGCGTTACACACAGTGCAATGTTTTGACAGGAGCGTCGTTGTTAACATTTTTCAGTTTACAAAGCGTAAAGAGCGCCAACAACTTAAACCGAAATTATGCTGTCAAGTACAATGACATGAAGGGCAGTAGTGCGCAGGTTAAGTTAGATACAGCTTAAACTTTGCTCAAAATTGATTAACAAATGTCACAACAACCTTGACCTTTGCAAAGCCGTAAACCGCTACGCACACGTCAACCGGTCACGACACTAATGTCACAACAACCTTGACCTTCGCAGTCATAAACCGCTACGCACCCGTCAACCGGTCACGACACTAATGTCACAACAACCTTGACCTTTGCAAAGCCGTAAACCGCTACGCACACGTCAACCGGTCACGACACTAATGTCACAACAACCTTGACCTTTGCAAAGCCGTAAACCGCTACGCACCCGTCAACCGGTCACGACACTAATGTCACAACAACCTTGACCTTTGCAAAGCCGTAAACCGCTACGCACCCGTCAACCGGTCACGACACTAATGTCACAACAACCTTGACCTTTGCAAAGCCATAAACCGCTACGCACCCGTCAACCGGTCACGACACTAATGTCGTGTAAACAAATCATGCTTTAGCAAACTTTTAATCGCTAACATTTGAAAGACTTATTTGCTTGTGAACAACTAGTTCTCTGCGTGAAAGTGGACCCACATTAACACGCAGTTAGTGAATTCTAGCTGTTTAGGACCGTTTTTATGGACAGTGTCCAGGATCAGTTCTTAGTGAAACGCAGTATTTCATTTTCGCTCCTAGGTAAGGAGAACACTCAATTTTATGGAGCAAAATCGGGCTTAAAAGCTCTTAAGAATGTTAGTGAAACAGGCCCCAGGCCATGCCATCCTCTGCATACGTTCAAGTTTACCCAGGGGTAGTTCAGCTGGGATGACACACGTCAACGTAACTGAAGCTAACTGGAAGTGATTTATACATCCATGTGGATGCAGGTGGAACTTTCCTTCTCATATTGTCAATGGAATTACAATAAATGATGGATCCACTGATCAGTTTTAGTCACAAACCGATATCAGACCCTGCTGGAAAAGAGGTGTGTACGATAATTACAGAGATGCCAAACATTACGATTTGGGCGTAATCATGATATGGTGCCCCCTATTACACTATTACGATGCCTAAATCAATCATTACGTTCCCCGTGCTTTTCGGTGCAAAAAATGTGTAAGTCTAATTTAGCGAAGCTTGACACGCGTCTTTCCAAATATGGGCACATATATGCTAATAATTGCGAACTGTGACCTACAGAAGGCAAGGAACACACCCCCTCTAATGCCAGATGTGTAAACAAGTTCGGATCACATGGTAGCAACGCAACCATGTGACCCAAGCGGTTTCACGCATTGGTTGAGTGAAGAGGTAATTTGAATAATTCTCTATGAATGCAGGCGTACTGTGTATTTTCGCCGTGTTAGTGCTGTTACTTGTGACCCAGATAGTTGTTTATAACAAAGCAACAATGGCGTTCGGCCTGGCTTCGAAGATGTGCTCTGTCCAAGAAGCCCAGCCGAGGAGGTTACCACTATTATTGGACCGCCTGGTTAGGAGTCTGGGCGTCACCGGAGACTGACCCTGTTGTTGGACCGTCTGGTGAACAGGAGCCACAACAAGAAACTACTACGGCTAATCTTGAGCAGGCAGGGCCAGTGAACCCGTTCCCTGCACCCGAGGCCGTGCGCGCCGTGCTGATACCACGCAAGCGAAGATGTGGCCGGTCTGGAAGTTACACTTGACTTACTGGACGTTGTCGATACGTAGTTATATTGTTCTTTGGTATTAAAATTCCTGTTAAATATGACTATCTGTTGTATTTTACTATGAAGATTACGAAAAAATGTTCATGTTATGTTTAAAAAAATCTTAATAAGTTGTTTTTTTATAAAAAAATAATAATATAAAATTAATAATAAAAACAATAACAGTCTTACTGACCCACTAATGACAGATACGTCTAGGAATGTTAATGTATAATGGTATAAGAGCTGCCAGTTTTCCCTTTTCTTAACAATGCCAGTAATTACACAAGCAATTCATTTGTTGCTAACTTATTTCTGACTAAGGTTTTATTTGTATATTAATGTAGTGTCAAGAAAATGCCATTATTGTCAAGTGTTCCAGATATCATCCATATATGACAATGCTAACTAAGGCATAATGTATAACAGTGCAGCAGTTTTAGGTTTTCTAACAATAGCGGTAATTACACAAACAATTGTACTGCTATTTTATTTCTAACAAAGATTTGTTCATGGTAACTAAGGTACATTACCTGAAACACAACAAATATGTTGCTTAAACTTTGAAAGCTGTTTTCTGGGATTGAAGACTTCAACCCCACACATGTTTGGCGTGCAGTAACTTCAGTTATAACTGAGACATCTTCTTGTGTGATACATCATATGAAAACTGGGAATCGCTCTTTCAAACGATGCCAATAACTCAATTTTCAAAAATGCCAACATGTGACTCATTCTGTTAAGATGGGTCACATTGTTGTTGTTCGCGCGTGAGCATTGTTTTGGCTGGGTAATCTGATGCGAAAACGACATGTCATCTTCGGGAAAAAGGTCGACTACAGGCCCTATATCCAAGTGTAAAAGGTCGACTACAGGCCCTGTATCCAAGTATAAAAGGTCGACTACAGGCCCTATATCCAAGTGTAAAAGGTCGACTACAGGCCCTATATCCAAGTGTAAAAGGTCGACTACAGGCCCTATATCCAAGTGTAAAAGGTCGTCTACAGGCCCTGTATCCAAGTGTAAAAGGTCGACTACAGGCCCTAGATATCTAGTAACTATAGTGGTGCATTTTCTAAATCAATCAGACATTTGTATGATCAGACAAACAACAATATCTTCATTCTGAAAAGCTGCAAAGTTGGAGCTTCGTGTTGACATTCAGTAAATAATTGTTGATTCTCTGTAAGGCCAATGGTTTTAGCTGTGTAAGGAATTATGCAGCTTGCATTCTGTGGATACAGGTTCATGATTTATATTAGTAATTATTTACTGAGCATTCTTGATAGTGATTGTTAAGCACATGTTTGTCCATGGAATGCACGGTAAAAACTTGGTTGGTCATTCAGCATGGAATCTTCATTTTGGAGACACATCTATTGGACAACCCAAATTGATGTTCAAGCTATAGTAGTTGATAGTCAAGAGAAAATACCCCTCCCATACCCTACCTACCCTGCGTGTTTACTGTGACCGTCTTCAGCGTTTGTCGTAATGACAAACCCACAAGATCATTAATCTGATACTTGGTTGCAAGTTGGCATCTCTGTAATTAGATCATGTGCGCTATAAAGAACGAATACAGTAAATACCTACTGTGTGTATTCAGTAATACACATAGATGAATACGGTAAATACATACTGTATGTATTCAGTAATACACATAGATGAATACGGTAAATACATACTGTATGTATTCAGTAGTACACATAGATGAATACGGTAAATACCTACTGTATGTATTCAGTAATACACATAGATGAATACGGTAAATACATACTGTATGTATTCAGTAATACACATAGATGAATACGGTAAATACCTATTGTATGTATTCGGTAATACACATACATGAATACGGTAAATACATACTGTATGTATTCAGTAATACACATAGATGAATACAGTAAATACATACTGTATGTATTCAGTAATACACATAGATGAATATGGTAAATACCTATTGTATGTATTCGGTAATACACATACATGAATACGGTAAATACAAACTGTATGTATTCGGTAATACACATACATGAATACGTTAAATACATACTGTATGTATTCGGTAATACACATAGATGAATACGGTAAATACATACTGTATGTATTCGGTAATACACATAGATGAATACGGTAAATACCTACTGTGTGTATTCGGTAATACACATAGATGAATACGGTAAATACCTACTGTATGTATTCGGTAATACACATAGATGAATACGGTAAATACCTACTGTATGTATTCGGTAATACACATAGATGAATACGGTAAATACCTACTGTATGTATTCGGTAATACACATAGATGAAAACGATAAATACCTACTGTATGTATTCGGTAATACACATAGATGAATACGGTAAATACCTACTGTATGTATTCGGTAATACACATAGATGAATACGGTAAATACATACTGTATGTATTCGGTAATGCACATAGATGAATACGGTAAATACATACTGTATGTATTCGGTAATACACATAGATGAATACGGTAAATACATACTGTATGTATTCGGTAATACACATAGATGAATACGGTAAATACATACTGTATGTATTCGGTAATACACATAGATGAATACGGTAAATACATTACTGTATGTATTCGGTAATACACATAGATGAATACGGTAAATACCTACTGTATGTATTCGGTAATACACATACATGAATACGGTAAATACATACTGTATGTATTCGGTAATACACATACATGAATACGGTAAATATCTATTGTATGTATTCGGTAATACACATACATGAATACGGTAAATACCTATTGTATGTAGTCGGTAATACACATACATGAATACGGTAAATACCTACTGTATGTATTCGGTAATACACATAGATGAATACGGTAAATACCTACTGTATGTATTCGGTAATACACATAGATGAATACGGTAAATACATACTGTATGTATTCGGTAATACACATAGATGAATACGGTAAATACATACTGTATATATTCGGTAATACACATAGATGAATACGGTAAATACATACTGTATGTATTCGGTACTACACATAGATGAATACGGTAAATACATACTGTATGTATTCGGTAATACACATAGATGAATACGGTAAATACATACTGTATGTATTCGGTAATACACATAGATGAATACGGTAAATACATACTGTATGTATTCGGTAATACACATACATGAATACGGTAAATACCTATTGTATGTATTCGGTAATACACATACATGAATACGGTAAATACCTATTGTATGTAGTCGGTAATACACATACATGAATACGGTAAATACCTACTGTATGTAGTCGGTAATACACATACATGAATACGGTAAATACCTACTGTATGTAGTCGGTAATACACATACATGAATACGGTAAATACCTACTGTATGTATTCGGTAATACACATACATGAATACGGTAAATACCTACTGTATGTATTCAGTAATACACATACATGAATACGGTAAATGCATACTGTATGTATTCAGTAATACACATACATGAATACGGTAAATGCATACTGTATGTATTCAGTAATACACATACATGAATACGGTAAATACATACTGTATGTATTCAGTAATACACATACATGAATACGGTAAATACATACTGTATGTATTCAGTAATACACATACATGAATACGGTAAATACATACTGTATGTATTCAGTAATACACATACATGAATACGGTAAATACATACTGTATGTATTCAGTAATACACATACATGAATACGGTAAATACATACTGTATGTATTCAGTAATACACATACATGAATACGGTAAATACATACTGTATGTATTCAGTAATACACATACATGAATACGGTAAATACATACTGTATGTATTCAGTAATACCCATACATGAATATGGTAAATACATACTGTATGTATTCAGTAATACACATACATGATTATATCAATAACAGTGAGGGTCAATAATATACAAGGGTTTTTTTGCTCCTCAAATTTCCAACTCAGCCTGTCAAAAGACGGGTGGATGGATAAAGCTGTGTTACTAGACAATCATTCTTGAAGAGTCAGGCTTTAGGTTTTAATTGAAATGTGGAATGTTTTTCAGTCAGTCATACAATCAGTTAGTTTCATCAATTGTGCTTAGTTCAAGAAATGACATGTTTCATAGATGTAAAAAAGTGAATATTGTGAGGGCTGATGCTGTATTGGAGGCTAAACATATCTATCAATCACAAAAAACGTTGAGGGACTCCAGCCACCAACCCCCCCAACCCCCCCCCCCCCCCGGTTCCAATGCCAGATATACATTTATAGCTGTCGCAGGTGGCTCTGGATGATCCATGATAATAGAAAATATGCTAAATAATAGATATAATACATTTTATAACAATGCAGTTTCCTTGCCATGTTATAACGAGGTAAATTATATTTGTGAAACTTCCAATAAATGCCTCCTAAAGCGACAAATCTGGCTATCATTGGTGGAAGGTCCACATAAAGTAGAATTACGACTTCAAGTTTCGACTAGCCACGACCAACCCTACTGCTGACATGCAAAAACAGGGCCGAGTGAATATTTCTTTTCTAGCACCCTATTACTGGTAGGCTGCCACTTGGTTTGGTCTAGTCCTGGCTCGTATGTGGGGGGGGGGAGCTGTCGCCATGGTTACTGATGACGTCAGAGTTTTCTTCTGCCTGAGATGTTATTCTGGAAATATCACTGCAAATGTCAGAAGTTGCAAGTTGTTGGGTTGTTTTATGTTTTTGTTGTGACGCCCATTTCTGGCTTGCCATATAGCGCCAAATAGAAGAGACTGGCTTACCATACAGCACCTAATAGAAGAGACTGGCTTACCATACAGCACCTAATAGAAGAGACTGGCTTACCATACAGCACCTAATAGAAGAGACTGGCTTACCATACAGCACCTGATAGAAGAGACTGGCTTACCATACAGCACCTAATAGAAGAGACTGGCTTACCATACAGCACCTAATAGAAGAGACTGGCTTACCATACAGCACCTAATAGAAGAGACTGGCTTACCATACAGCACCTAATAGAAGAGACTGGCTTACCATGTAGCACCTAATAGAAGAGACTGGCTTACCATGTAGCACCTAATAGAAGAGACTGGCTTACCATGTAGCACCTAATAGAAGAGACTGGCTTACCATGCAGCACCTAATAGAAGAGACTGGCTTACCATGTAGCACCTAATAGAATAGACTGGCTTACCATATATCACCTAATAGAAGAGATTGGCTTACCATATAGCACCTAACAGAAGAGACTGGCTTACCATATATCACCTAATAGAAGAGACTGGCTTACCATGTAGCACCTAATAGAAGAGACTGGCTTACCATGTAGCACCTAATAGACGAGACTGGCTTACCATGTAGCACCTAATAGAAGAGACTGGCTTACCATGTAGCACCTAATAGAAGAGACTGGCTTACCATGTAGCACCTAATAGAAGAGACTGGCTTACCATGTAGCACCTAATAGAAGAGACTGGCTTACCATGTAGCACCTAATAGAAGAGACTGGCTTATCATGTAGCACCTAATAGAAGAGACTGGCTTAACATAAAAACACCCATATTAAGATGTACAGGTGTGTGGGTGTACATGTATGTATGTGTACAGGTGCATAGATGTACAGGTGTGTGGGTGTACATGTATGTAGGTGTACAGGTGCATAGATGTACAGGTGTGTGGGTGTACATGTATGTAGGTGTACAAGAGTATAGATGTACAGGTGTGTGTATGTGTACATGTATGTAGGTGTACAGGTGCATAGATGTACAGGTGTGTGGGTGTACAAGAGTATAGATGTACAGGTGTGTGTGGGTGTACATGTATGTAGGTGTACAGGTGCATAGATGTACAGGTGTGTGGGTGTACATGTATGTAGGTGTACAAGAGTATAGATGTACAGGTGTGTGTAGGTGTACATGTATGTAGGTGTACAGGTGTGTGGGTGTATATGTATGTAGGTGTACAGGTGCATAGATGTACAGGTGTGTGGGTGTACATGTATGTAGGTGTACAAGAGTATAGATGTACAGGTGTGTGGGTGTACAGGTATGTAGGTGTACAAGAGTATAGATGTACAGGTGTGTGGGTGTGTAAATGTACAGGTATGTAGATATTCAGGTGTGTAGATGTACATGTGTGTAGGTGTACGTGTCTGTAGATGTTCAGGTATGTAGATGTACAGGTGTGTGTATGTGTACATGTGTGTAGGTGTACAGGTGCTTAGATGTACAGGTGTGTGGGTGTACAAGAGTATATATGTACAGGTGTGGGTGTGTAAGTGTACAGGTATGTAGGTGTGTAGGTGTACAGGTATGTAGGTGTACATGTGTGTAAATGTACAGGTATGTAGATATTCAGGTGTGTAGATGTACATGTGTGTAGGTGTACGTGTCTGTAGATGTTCAGGTGTGTGTAGGTGTACAGGTGTGTGGGTGTACAGGTATGTAGGTGTACAAGAGTATAGATGTACAGGTGTGGGTGTGTAAGTGTACAGGTGTGTAGGTGTACAGGTGTGTAGGTGTACATGTGTGTAAATGTACAGGTATGTAGATATTCAGGTGTGTACATGTACATGTGTGTAGGTGTACGTGTCTGTAGATGTTTAGGTGTGTACATGTACAGGTGTGTATAGGTGCATAGATGTACAGGTGTGTGTGTGTACAGGTATGTAGGTGTACAAGAGTATAGATGTACAGGTGTGTGGGTGTGTAAGTGTACAGGTGTGTAGGTGTATAGGTATGTATGTGTACAGATGTGTAGGTGTGCATGTGTGTAAATGTACAGGTATGTAGATATTCAGGTGTGTAGATGTACATGTGTGTAGGTGTATGTGTCTGTAGATGTTCAGGTGTGTACATGTACAGGTGTCTAGAGGTTCAGGTGTGTACGTGTACAGGTATGTAGGTGTACATGTGTCTAGGTGTGCAGGTGTACAGGTGTGTAGATGTACAGGTGTTAAGGTGTCCAGGAGTACAGGTGTTAAGATTACACATGTGCTGATGTACATGTGTATGAAAAATGCTTGTATCTATGTGTATAGGTATGTAGATGTGCATGTACAGGTGTCTAGAAGTAGACGTGTTAATGTGTACAAGTGTTCCTGTACCTGTGTGTGGATGTACTTGTACAGGTGTATAGATGTGTACTGGTTTCAATTACCATATACACAGGTGAGCCAGTGTTCCTCAGTTTGTGCCCCATGAGGGGGTGCCTTACAACAAGACCAAATAGTAGAAACTATTGACGTCCCTCCACCGGCCCATCATATATCAATTTAAGTATCTCACATACCTCTTCTATCACCAGCCCATCAATAGATGTGTCCACCCAGCAACAAGCGACCAGCATGTCTTATGTTGTGTTCGCTGGTGCATTCTGCCATCCTATGTCTTGTGTGTCTACGTTTTGACCGTATTTAATTCCTGTGCTTCACATGTTGAAGAGCCTGCAGGCCAGTGTAGGGTTGTGACTTCTGTGTAGGGTTGTGACTTGAGTGCAACGTTGTGACTTGAGTGTAGTGTTGTGACTTGTGTGTAGCATTGTGACTTGTGTGTAGCGTTGTGACTTGTGTGTAGTATTGTGACTTGTGTGTAGTATTGTGACTTGTGTGTAGCATTGTGACTTGTGTGTAGTATTGTGACTTGTGTGTAGCATTGTGACTTGTGTGTAGTATTATGATTTGTGTGTAGCGTTGTGACTTTTGTGTAGTATTGTGACTTGTGTGTAGCGTTGTGACTTCTGTGTAGTATTGTGACTTCTGTGTAGTGTTGTGACTTCTGTGTAGTGTTGTGACTTGTGTGTAGCGTTGTGACTTCTGTGTAGTATTGTGACTTGTGTGTAGTGTTGTGACTTCTGTGTAGGATTGTGATGATACCCTCACAATACATACCGTGATACATTAGTCACCAAACTCACTATAGAATACGTATGACAATATTTACTCAAACTAATATGGCGTTTGTTGTTATGACAGTTTTATACATCTGGGGGTTTGGAGTTCACATGGCCTGTCAGTTTTTGTAATACACTGTAGTGGCTTAAAAATGTTACATTGTTCATTTTGAAAAGAGATTAAACTTTTTCCCTTCATGATAGAGATCATTTTATTTAAATGCATGTTAGCATGTAACACTTTTCGTCAAATTGAAAATAACAAAATCTTGACATACAATTTTTGATGAACAGGACAGACCAAATAAGCATCAAAAAGCAGCAGGAGGGTTCAAACGTGGAATCTCTAGATGGAGAGTGCAAAGTACTGGCCACTACACACTGCACTCAACATGGTTCAGTTTGTTACGAATAGTACTGGCCACTACACATTGCACTCAACATGGTTCAGTGTGTTATGAATAGTACTGGCCACTACACACTGCACTCCACATGGTTCAGTTTGTTACGAATAGTACTGGCCACTACACACTGCACTCCACATGGTTCAGTTTGTTACGAATAGTACTGGCCACTACACACTGCACTCCACATGGTTCAGTTTGTTATGAATAGTACTGGCCACTACACACTGCACTCCACATGGTTCAGTTTGTTATGATTACCGGGTAGTACTGGCCACTACACACAGCACTCAACATGGCTCAGTTTGTTTTGAATAGTACTAGCCAATACACACTGCGCTCCACATGGTTCAGTTTGTTATGAATAGTACTGGCCACTACACACTGCACTCAACATGGTTCAGTTTGTTATGAATAGTACTGGCCACTACACACTGCACTCCACATGGTTCAGTTTGGTATGAATAGTACTAGCCAATACACACTGCACTCCACATGGTTCAGTTTGGTATGAATAGTACTGGCCACTACACACTGCACTCAACATGGTTCAGTTTGTTATGAATAGTACTGGCCACTACACACTGCGCGCCACATGGTTCAGTTTGTTATGAATAGTACTGGCCACTACACACTGCTCTCCACATGGTTCAGTTTGGTATGAATAGTACTGGCCACTACACACTGCACTCAACATGGTTCAGTTTGTTATGAATAGTACTGGCCACTACACACTGCGCGCCACATGGTTCAGTTTGTTATGAATAGTACTGGCCACTACACACTGCACTCAACATGGTTAAGTTTGTTATGAATAGTACTGGCCACTACACACAGCACTCAACATGGTTCAGTTTGTTATGAATAGTACTGGCCACTACACACTGCGTTCCACATGGTTCAGTTTGTTATGAATGTATAAAAATACTGTCATAAAATCAATACATTAATCCCATCGTTGATTATCATGTCTCCAGGGCTCAACTGAGAAATGTCTACGACGTCACAGAACACGTTGATGTCCTTGACAGCAATGACATGACCAATCTGTCGTTGCTGTCACGTGCTGACCTTGGTGTGACATTCACCAAGTTGCATTGTTGGAGACTGACCAACTTCAACAAGTGCGTCTTTCTTGACGCCGATACTTTGGTACGTGTGTTTTCCAGGCAACACATTTCGGAATATACTTATAACCACCCTATCAATGACCAACCCTATTTCTTGAATTACAGTACTGAACATTCTTTAGGATAGTTAATTTTTATTCAAACAATTTTATTGACCCTTTTGGTTTATGGTAAACTGCTAATGCTATATTATAAAATTGGCAAAGAGATGATTTCATAGCGCTACAGGATATATATTAGCTCTACAGGATATAAATTAGCTCTACAGGATATATATTAGCTCTACAGGATATATATATATTAGCTCTACAGGATATATATTAGCTCTACAGGATATATATATATATATTAGCTCTACAGGATATATATATATATATTAGCTCTACAGCCTACAGGATATATATTAGCTCTACAGGATATATATTCTCAGGTTTGGCTGCTGTTATTCTCTTTAAAAAGTTGCCTGTGTAGGCAGACCGAGCCAAAACATGGTCTAGATTTGGAGTGTGTTAATAAATATGTCAAGGTTGCATGTCTTCATGTAAACAATATTGCATTGAGAATGTGAAACAGGTGTTCATAGTCCTAATTTGTTGGCAGTACAAAGTGCACACACTGGTGGGGGGGGTGAATATGTTGATGTATCTGCCAAATGCGTTGTCTTTTCCCTGTCAATGGTTATCACATGAATCATCTCTGTTGACATGTTGCTGTGTTAAAACATGTTATATGTCCATGGAACTTTTGTCTGGTTCAAAACCATGGTATAAGAACAAAGCATCAGATCACAGGTTTTGTTTGCCAAAAAATGTACTGGGCCACTAAGATAATGCCATTGTTTGTCCAGCAAAACTTGTATAAACAGTGGTGAACTATGTACTGGTATATATGTTCAATTTGTTGTAAAAGTAGGTTATAAAAGTAGTGTGAAGTGAGCTGAGCAAGGAAACAACATTGACGAGGGACTGTTTCATTGAACAGTAACATAAGAGCGCTCCTGCTTTGATTGTGGCCGGCAGGTGACTTGAAAAGATCTCGAAATGATGCAAATTATCATCCGATGTTGATAAATTATGCTTTATATTTTGCCAGTGATAATACTTTATTATTTCTCACTCAATTTTTAAGTGTGATATTCCTTTTGAAAGCATCTGTTAAATAGTTACATATCAGCAGTTTAACATCATTTACTATGCCTGGTGTACAGCAAAACATTTCCCAACAAGTTCAAATGCGAGTTGAGTTTTGTCATTTTATTTTTCACCAGACATTTTCTCCATGAAGGAGACATCTCAGTGAGCAAGTAGATTTTATACACCATATTCCCCTGAAAATAATGGTATAAAACTTGTACACATTTCTTGGCTAATAATCTTGTTATGTACAATTTGTACTACCCCCCCGCCCCCCACGAATCTATGCCAATGAAACATGTGGTGGCATTGAGCAGAATCATGCAAATTTGTGAAATGTTTCTGTCAACAATGTCTATTTTTGTGATTCTTTTCTTATAACTAACAAACCAATAAACTGAAGTAACAAATTTGATCAAAATCTCAACGTAAATTTATTTGTGAAGCAGTTTCCTTCATTGACAGTCATATTAAGTTTGTTGCTGCTGAAAATGCATAACGCAGGAACTGAGCAAAATAAGAGTCATTGTCGACTCCCAACACATTGAAGTCGTCAACGTACATTTTCTAAATAAATACAAACATCGCAACAGTTAGCATGTCTGAGCAATTATGTGTCTATCTGCTTCTCTTCCTCACTATCACCAATATCAAGTAAATTAGCAGAGTTATCTTTCAGAAATTGTTGAAATTCAACAATCTTTGTGACTTTGTCTGCTATCTTTAGTTTTGTTTCACAAGGGGTGGCCTCTTTCTACATCAAATAACCATTGAATGAATGGTGCTGATTTGGTGATTCCTATTTGTTTCCTAATGACGACAAGATACAGGACGTCATTCAAAGTTAATCAGCTAATAAAAATCTTTTTTTTTTTATTACTGTGTGTGTAGACCCGGGATTTCCACGGCATGGTCAAAGTACAACTAGAGTCGTATTCCGGATACAAATGGGTTAACCGTGACTAACCTCAGTTATCTGCACGATCAAAAGTTTGGTACAGCAAAAAAAAATTTTTCTTCAATAAATATTCTAACAGGACTGAGCTGGATTGTATGCATTCGCACAAGAGGTTTACAACATACTGTCGCAGTGCAGCCTCATTTGACCCTGTCTACGTCGTCTTCCGCAGGTCATCCAGAACGTAGATGAACTGTTCGAACGAGAAGAACTGTCAGCGGCCCCAGATGCTGGTTGGCCAGACTGCTTCAACTCCGGTGTATTCGTCTTCCGACCGTCCCTCGACACTTACCAGTCCCTGCTACAGTTTGCAGTCAATCACGGTAGTTTTGATGGTAGGTGGCGCCATCTGTACTCCCATCTGTACTGGCGACGGAGAACATTTGCTTGTGAGGACTGCACAGAATCTGACAGTCTTTTTATTTTGATTCAGCTGTTACATAGATGCTAGTCTGCTCACCAGGTGACATCACTAACATGTTCATTGATTGCTAATGACTACATTGAGTACTTATTGCTTATAATTTTAGTAATAAGCTTTATTATTGAAGCACCAGATCTGCGGAATATAAATTCTGTTCAGAGGTGCATTAAATACTAGATTGGTGTAATTAACCTATTTGTTGATATCATTAAATACTAGATTGGTGTAATTAACCTTTTTGTTGATATCATTAAATACTAGATTGGTGTAATTAACCTATTTGTTGATATCATTAAATACTAGATTGGTGTAATTAACCTATTTGTTGATATCATTAAATACTAGATTGGTGTAATTAACCTTTTTGTTGATATCATTAAATATTAGATTGGTGTAATTAACCTATTTGTTGATATCATTAAATACTAGATTGGTGTAATTAACCTATTTGTTGATATCATTAAATACTAGATTGGTGTAATTAACCTATTTGTTGATATCATTAAATACTAGATTGGTGTAATTAACCTTTTTGTTGATATCATTAAATATTAGATTGGTGTAATTAACCTATTTGTTGATATCATAAATCGCATACATATTGCACATACAGTCAGGATTGCTCAGACATGTTAAAAAATTAGTTATTAATTGGCTTAAAAGAAGGCCATAAGGCTCTCCCAGGATGTATTGAAGTAGTTATCAATGTGTCTGCTAGGTGGTGACCAGGGGCTGCTGAATCTGTACTTCAAAGACTGGGCGACGAAAGATATATCACGACACCTGCCTTTTGTCTACAACGTTGTGTCGCAGGCCTTCTACAGCTACCTGCCTGCATTCAAGCAGTGAGTGCACGCATTCTATATAAGATGTGTTTCTGTATCGCTCGTATTAACTAAAGCAAGGTTGTCTGTTTCGTCACCCAGTAACAGCCATGGGTGGTCATTATTAGCAGGAAGTCTGCTGCATCAGTTGTCTCGAATGTGGTAACCTTGGGAATGTGGTAACCCTGGGAATGTGGTAACCCTGGGAATGTGGTAACCCTGGGAATGTGGTAACCTTGGGAATGTGCTGAACATCAAAGGACCTTGAAGTTAACTCAATATTGTCATATTTTGTTTACAATTGAATATTTTGTGGTTCAGATATTCAATTCTGTTTCGCATGTGCTAAATGCAGTTTGGTAGGTCATGCCGACATAGGCATGCATGCATGCACACACATGCACACGCGCACACACCCACCACACAGACACACACTGAGATAGACTCACATGTCTAGGTATATATAGATATACATGTGTGCATACATAAACATGCATGCACATATAAATTATGTACTGAGGCTATCGTATAATTACTTCATAGATAACTATTACATCAATTTGTAAATTTTCTCATGCATAATTGTTTACTGAGATTTACGTTGTACATGCTGAAAATTATGTTTGATCAGTAGCGATGAAATTTGTACAGTTCTTGTTAAAAATACACTACTGATTGATTGGTAGATTGATTAATTGAATGATAAGGGGTCTTCCTTTGAGCACGTCTCGCGGTGGGAGGTGGGGGTCTATGGGAAAGCTTTAATGTTGGTTCGTTGATATCATATTGATATAGTATTAATTGTTCAACGAGTTTTGGGGTAGATTTCAACTGTATTACAACGAAAAAACAATGTACTGTTTTTAATTTTTACATTTATTTTACATGTAAACATCTAATTATTATAGGTATTTGTATCATAGGGGAGGGGATCTTTGTAAAAACGAATGTAATTTTATGGGGGTGTATATGCCAGCATTACGAAGAATGACACAAGGGTGGGGGTATAAATGTTCACAAATAACGTGACTTTTTGGATGGCCTCTACTGTAAGCGGTACGTTGATGGTGTCTGTCCACTTGCTGTGTGCCACACGGAGGGAGATTGCATGTTGTAGGTACGGCCACAACATAAAGATTGTGCACTTCATCGGCGAGACGAAACCATGGCACTACGTCCTCAACACCACCACAGGCCAGGTGGAGGGATCCTCTATGACTCTACACAACCAGCGCTTCCTCCAGCTCTGGTGGAGTCTCTTCCTGGAGAAAGTGCAGCCCGGCCTCGACCCCAACATGGTGAGTGGCTCGGCGCAACCACGGAGCTGAATGTTTGCGCACGTGTTCGGAAACGTGCAAATAACATGTTACAATGCTTTTTGCGTGTGTGTGCACGTGGCATGCACAGGTGCATAAATAGGTTACATAAGCGTGTGTGTGTGTGCATGCACAGTTGCATCCCAGGGATGAAGACGATTTGTAGGTAATTTGATACTGTTTAGCTATTTGTACATTTCTATAATATTTACATTATGCATGGTAAGGTGTTGAAATTGAGCATCATCATTCAAATCTGCCGTTAAGTTGTTTCGATTTGCAAAGGATACACGTTTGGCGTTTCCTGGTGTGCAACTAGTGTGTTTATATTAGTTGCCAAGGCAACTGGCATGTTTAATTTAAGATTTTGTGCCTATGGTGGATTGAAACAGTGTCTGTTCGTTGTCAAGTGACGTAAATTCAAAAATAAAGTCATTCAGATAGAATTTATTATCATTGTTGATGTATATGTAAATTTATTATTAAAATTAATTTTACTCCTTTTAATGTTTATGTCAATTTGTTATACAGTATATATAATCATAACATCTTGTCCTCCAAATAAGGAGCTTGTGACGCTTGCTCTAAATTTGACCACTACGTTGAAGTACACCACTTTGTTAGTTTGAAACAACAAGGCAGGACTAGAGATAACGCGAAACAGATTCAAACAAAATTCTTAGTTAGAATAGTCTGTTTGGCATCTCAGTAGCTGTTTTGTTTGTTTATAACGTCTCACTCAACCATCAGACACGGTGCTGTTTCATCTCTTTATAATAATTATAATACTTGATATCATTATTCAATGCTAGTTGTGTGAGAAAATAACACTTATTTAAATACTAGTTAAGTGTCACCTGTAAGGTGTTAACTAGTTAAGATAAGTGTTGTATTCATGTTGCCTGCAAGTGTAATGCTTAGTTACAAGTGCTCTGTGTACATTTTCACAAAACTGAAAGTGAAAGTCGGACAGATAATTCTAAAGCCAAAATGTGCTCACAAACAATTGTTGTAATGTAACAAAAGCTGAATACAAAGCAAAACAAAATGTTGCCATCTTACTAGTTATATGGTTTTAAATTAAGCTTAAATGGAAACTGATGTTGTTTCTACTACAATTTTATTTCAGCGCTTACTGTTTAGAATTACTTAGTAAGATATCAACCATAAACCGTCCTCTGATCACTTCACTTTGCTGAAAATGTACACAGTTATTTCTGTTCTGAAGTTCAAACTGACACTAACTGTTTTATGCATAGAGTTAAATGTTGGCCTTCAAAGCTGGGAATGCCAGATCAGATCCATGTTAATCGACTGCCTCTAATGTTTGGTGTGCAGAATTTTTGCCTTGCAATATCATGATGAGATCTGTCTTGGTAGAATGCAAATGGTAGATGGAATAACCAATCTGGTTTCCATCTGTTTAACAAAAATTATATTTAAAATGTGGCATTCCAGCTTAGAAGGTGTACCTTATTCCGCAGCATCCATTCTCTCCAAATTCCCCCACAAACCCCCACCCATTTGGACTCTTTTACATTGGACACATTTTTTCTGGTGTAACTTCACAAAATTACACACAAAAATCTCCAGAGATCTTAAGAAGTGTCTTTGCAGGTAGTTCTGATCTTGTGAGTTGGGCAACTGTATATTGAAACAAACCAATTGTGGCCCCACAAAATTCTTTGGTTTGGCTTTTATTGCCATCCAAATTTGTCGTGTTTTACTCCTGCAAACGATTCGTTCGTGGTCCTTACCTGAAGTTGTCACCTGCATGAATGTAGTGTGCGTAACCATGGTGACTGATTTCTTGCAGTAGCTCCCCCTGGTGACGCCTGCTGGGTTGTAGGCGTGGAATGGTATGTTTCGTGGGCTTGCGATGCACCACACTGGTTTCGTGGCGTCTTGTGTAATACACCCGCGATTTGCTGCACGTTTCTTTAGTAATTTGTCAGTTCAGATGGCTGAACATTAAATCCACATCGCAGGACCTTCTGTCCAGACCGCAGGACCTACCCACCCCTCTGGCCATACCCACTGGCCATACCCAGGCGTTACCCAAGTCCTTGCTCCGCATCAACTCTTGATTCCTATAGCGCATGTCGATGTTGTTACGTTGATACTTGCATCCTACCAGGCTCAAAGCAGACATGGTATGGCCACATGTCCCCCTTTATGCTGTGACCGTGTATGTTCAAATTGAGTGGCCGCCAGAGGGCAGCACATGCCTGCAGTCGCCCGACTTAACTTGCATTTACGTTGTTGTTGTTGTTTTCTATTGCGGCTATCAGAGGAAAGGTCAACAGAGTGAAGAGGTTTGTGACGTCGCTTACCCTCCACCTTGGCACATCTGCCCTCACGCTGTCTCCTAGCTTTGCCTCTCCTGCTCCTCTCTCCACCCTCCGTTCCACTCAGCCCTGTCGTCTCCCCTTCCAACATTCAACTGCACTCACTAACTCGCTAATTTTCAAGGTTCTTCGTACGATGTCGTTATTTTTCTGCAGTCCTCTCGCTTTGGTTATGCATGGATGTCTGAGGTTTTGAGTAGTTCATTGATAAAATGTACTAATATGTGATGGAATAGTTAAGTGCCTATTGACCAGACTCAAGTAAAAACTTGTGTTAAGCTTCGTGTGTTCTATTAACTTAGTTAAGCTTCACCATGTCTTTTTTCAGTTTTATGAATATTTGCAGAACTGGGCAAAGTTTCAACAAGAAAACCCGTCTCATATTTTAAAACAAATTCATGAATTGGTTAACCCCTTACGGATAGATGAAATGCTGATTGTTATAAGAAACTTAAAGTAGTTCTTTTGCAGGTTGGATAATAATCAGTTTTAATAACCAGTATGTCAAGCTTTGTTTATAGAAAGCATGATCTGATTAAATCACAGTATCATCTTAGATGCCAAATTAGATTGTGTTTAATACACATGATTTATTATTACAGGCTGATAAATTGGCTGATGTTTTTACATCAAATAATAAAACAATTCCATTTCAAATCAAATATTCTTTAGATCACAAAGTTCTGTGACGTTTAATTTAATCAGCGTTTTAACTACAATTGGTAGCCTTCATCAGGAACTGAATTTAGTTTTTCTTTAGCTCACCAGATGGTGTGGCACACACATGACTGAGGGACACGATTCTGTTTGTGATAGACTACCAGTGGTAGTTGAAACGTTGATATAAATTAAACTAGGTACAATCCTGTAGTTGTGATCGAAAAAAAGGTTGATTCCAAATATTTTTTTTCATCATTATAAGTCCACTTGAGTGTAGATTAGAAGCTTGTAGAAATACACGTGCTCCTGTTGTTAGTTCTGGCTGTCGTTGTTTATGTGTTTCACAAAACAGTTGAAACAAAATACTAGCTGCTTCCATGTTTGCTGAAGTCTTATCCACTAGGTGGCGATAGGGGTAGACAATAACATCTGGTGACAATGTAATAAATAAGAAACTTATCCACTAGGTGGCGATAGGGGTAGACAATAACATCTGGTGACAATGTAATAAATAAGAAACTTATCCACTAGGTGGCGATAGGGGTAGACAATAACATCTGGTGACAATGTAATAAATAAGAAACTTATCCACTAGGTGGCGATAGGGGTAGACAATAACATCTGGTGACAATGTAATAAATAAGAAACTTATCCACTAGGTGGCGATAGGGGTAGACAATAACATCTGGTGACAATGTAATAAATAAGAAACTTATCCACTAGGTGGCGATAGGGGTAGACAATAACATCTGGTGACAATGTAATAAATAAGAAACTTATCCACTAGGTGGCGATAGGGGTAGACAATAACATCTGGTGACAATGTAATAAATAAGAAACTTGAAGAAAAAATGTTTTGTCATGAAATGTGCTGAAAACGAAATTACACTAAATATAAATCATGAATTTCTAAACATGTCTCCAGAAATGCATGAAGTGTGATTAAACTATCTTATTTGTATGATAAAATCTTTAGATCACAAATGTTTAAGAATATATAATTTGACTATTATTTGTGTCATTTGAATATTTCAACTAGAATACTGTGTTTGATTTTTGCTTGCTGAATGGCAATTTATTAACTGGTAACAGCCAAGTTATGTATTAAAAACACAATTTGGCAGCTAGGATTCTTTCAGTACCCCAAGATACAGTGTATACCACAGATTATGGTGTTACAATAAAAACAGCCAGACTTTGTAAAGAGAAGGGACATGCCAGACCAAACAATATCTTGCAATGTGTGTATCTTAATAAGAACTTACAAGTTGCCTTTTTAATGTTCATGTTGTACAATTAAACGCAGATGGTGGTACAATAAAAGTAATTACATTACTACTAAATGACAACTGCGGGTAATTAATAAAGAATATAAGCAGTTTTGTACCCAACTATTGACCTTCCCTACAGTAACTCCATTTGGTGGCAAGTTCAGCAAACATGACTGCTTGGGGCATTCAACTGCAGTGGCAATGTGGAATGAATAATGCCAATCAAATATTAATATAGGTGTTTGTTGTTGTTTTCCTAAAGCCGCCAGTTCTGGAAGCACCACAGGTATGGATAGCCACGTCAGTGGTAGCGCGTTTTGTGTCTCAGTAGGCAGTGTATATCTGTCGCTTACAATCTCTGCCCCTTCTGCATGCTGGTGCACGGGTGCGCATCACCACAATCATGTGCGCTAATCTAGTTCTCTAATGCGGTTGGTGTCGGTTCATTCACAAATACATTGACCAGTGCAGCACTACACGATACCGTTGGCGCACTACACAGTAATATGCTACGCTAGAAGAGTATGGAACGATATTAGGGCCAAAATTCCACAATGCTACATTGTCAAATTGTGACTTTCAATTATCCATTTATGCTGTCATTGTCAAATTGTGTGTTTCGATTATCCATTTACGCTGTCATTGTGCAAGATTGTTGTCAAATACTTCACTAGAATGCCGTTTGGTCAAAAATGTTTGGTCAAATAACATTGCACACAAAAGTGCTCAAATATGTTTGCACAAAAAAGTCTGCTCAAATAAGCATTCTTTGTGGCATAAGTTAGGTATATATATATATATATATATATATTAATATAACTATATATAATATATTAAATATAATATATATATATATTAAATATAATATATATATTATGTGTTCGTGTGGCCAGAGAGTTGCGGGATACGGACATAAGCCTCCCCGGGAAAAAGTCACCCAGATAAAAGCATGGAAAAAGCCCTCCATAAGAAAATAAAGCAAAGAATAAAAACTCTTCCATCATTTTATTGTTTTTTGTTGTTATCCAGATACTCATATATGCAAGTCAGATATTCATATTAGTCAGAGACTTGTCTTAGTCAGAATTGTTATTCTTTGCTTTATTCATTGTACACTGCCTTGAATGATGGGAATCAAACCATCTTATTGTTATTCCTTGCTTGTTTCCGGGTTTTTTTTTTTCGGGTGGGATTTCTTCTGGGGGGCTTATTTCCGAATTTCATGTACGGGGGGGTAGCAAATTGCAAAATAAAAGTGTCTTTGGACTTTTACATCCTTTAGGCACTACACAAATTACCGTACAGTGATTTTAAGTGCTGGACAAGTGCTGCGTAATTATATATTATGTACCATACTCATTGTTCTTAAAGTTACACTCTGAGATGGTCAATCTTTTAAATTCAAATCTCCATTGAATCATCAAGCCTCATACACTATATATCACTTTCCCCAACTCAAACATATTATGTTAACTTTTTCACATAACATGCAATTTTAAGATAAAACAGCACAAAAGTTGAAAAATTATATACACATGTCATACATTTATTATTTCGCTGGTTGGACATGACAGGTTAGCAAGTGCTTATTTGAGCAGACTTTTTTGTGCAAACGTATTTGACCAAACATATTTGACCAAACGGCATTCTAGTGAATTATTTGACAACAATCTTGCACAATGACAGCATAACTGGATAATCGAAAGACATAATTTGACAATGACATCATGAATGGATAATGGAATGTCACAATTCAACAATGTAACATTGTGGAATTATGGCCCTAATATCGTTCCATAGAAGAGCACCCTGCTGTTAAGATGCTTAAATGTAATATTTTGGTACACTACACATTGGTGCAACAATTTATTGCACATCACATATTATTGTACACCGTAGCTGCTCTACGCACAACATTATAAAACACATCACATATTATTGTACACCGTAGCTGCTCTACGCACAACATTGTAAAACACATCACATATTATTGTACACCGTAGCTGCTCTACGCACAACATTATAAAACACATCACATATTATTGTACACCGTAGCTGCTCTACGCACAACATTATAAAACACATCACATATTATTGTACACCGTAGCTGCTCTAAGCACAACATTGTAAAACACATCACATATTATTGTACACCGTAGCTGCTCTACGCACAACATTGTAAAACACATCACATATTATTGTACACCGTAGCTGCTCTACGCACAACATTGTAAAACACATCACATATTATTGTACACCGTAGCTGCTCTACACACAACATTATAAAACACATCACATATTATTGTACACCGTAGCTGCTCTACGCACAACATTGTAAAACACATCACATATTATTGTACACCGTAGCTGCTCTACGCACAACATTATAAAACACATCACATATTATTGTACACCGTAGCTGCTTTACGCACAACATTGTAAACCACATCACATATTATTGTACACCATAGCTGCTCTACGCACAACATTATAAAACACATCACATATTATTGTACACCGTAGCTGCTCTACGCACAACATTGTAAAACACATCACATATTATTGTACACCGTAGCTGCTCTACGCACAACATTGTAAAACACATCACATATTATTGTACACCGTAGCTGCTCTACGCACAACATTGTAAAACACATCACATATTATTGTACACCGTAGCTGCTCTACGCACAACATTATAAAACACATCACATATTATTGTACACCGTAGCTGCTTTACGCACAACATTGTAAACCACATCACATATTATTGTACACCATAGCTGCTCTACGCACAACATTATAAAACACATCACATATTATTGTACACCGTAGCTGCTCTACGCACAACATTGTAAAACACATCACATATTATTGTACACCGTAGCTGCTTTACGCACAACATTATAAAACACATCACATATTATTGTACACCGTAGCTGCTCTACACACAACATTATAAAACACATCACATATTATTGTACACCGTAGCTGCTCTATGCACAACATTGTAAAACACATCACATATTATTGTACACCGTAGCTGCTCTACGCACAACATTGTAAAACACATCACATATTATTGTACACCGTAGCTGCTCTACGCACAACATTTTAAAACACATCACATATTATTGTACACCGTAGCTGCTCTACGCACAACATTGTAAACCACATCACATATTATTGTACACCGTAGCTGCTCTACGCACAACATTGTAAAACACATCACATATTATTGTACACCGTAGCTGCTCTACGCACAACATTGTAAAACACATCACATATTATTGTACACCGTAGCTGCTTTATGCACAACATTATAAAACACATCACATATTATTGTACACCGTAGCTGCTCTACGCACAACATTGTAAAACACATCACATATTATTGTACACCGTAGCTGCTCTACGCACAACATTATAAAACACATCACATATTATTGTACACCGTAGCTGCTCTACACACAACATTGTAAAACACATCACATATTATTGTACACCGTAGCTGCTCTACGCACAACATTATAAAATACATCACATATTATTGTACACCGTAGCTGCTCTACACACAACATTGTAAAACACATCACATATTATTGTACACCGTAGCTGCTCTACACACAACATTGTAAAACACATCACATATTATTGTACACCGTAGCTGCTCTACGCACAACATTATAAAATACATCACATATTATTGTACACCGTAGCTGCTCTACACACAACATTGTAAAACACATCACATATTATTGTACACCGTAGCTGCTTTACGCACAACATTATAAAACACATCACATATTATTGTACACCGTAGCTGCTCTACGCACAACATTGTAAAACACATCACATATTATTGTACACCGTAGCTGCTTTATGCACAACATTATAAAACACATCACATATTATTGTACACCGTAGCTGCTCTACGCACAACATTGTAAAACACATCACATATTATTGTACACCGTAGCTGCTCTACGCACAACATTATAAAACACATCACATATTATTGTACACCGTAGCTGCTCTACGCACAACATTGTAAAACACATCACATATTATTGTGATGTAGTATAATTGATTGATCATTTATTTTTAATAGTAATGAATCTTTTTGTGATGATTTAATTTATTCATAATTTATTGTTAATAGTAGTTATAAATCATATATGTTGTGTGATTATTTAATTTGTTTGATTTAATTGATAAGTAAATAAATAACCTGAGTATCTGGTACCAATTATGTAAATACAATTCTTCATCTCATATATATTATATATGTATAATGATACATATCTGTACATCAATAATAAAACAATAGTATAAAATAATATAACAGACGCTTTATGTGCAAAAGGCAGTAGTCCAGCGGTAAGAGCTTCGGACTCTCGACTGAGAGAACCCGGGTTCAAATCCTGTGCAGCGGTGTCGAACCTTGGGCATGTTCGTTTACTCTACCTTGCTTCGCTTCAGTTCATTCAGCTGTATGAATGAGTACCTGGCTATAGACAGTGGTGGATATTTGTGTACGAATAGTTTTCGCGCATTAATTGCAGCATGGATGAATGCTTCCCAGAGATGTCGAGATGGTGATCGATTGAAATTTTCTGCCAGGGAGTAAAGTTTATAAAGTGCTTTGAACAGTCCTGAGGACTGGATACTGCGCTATATAAGAAGTTACCTTTTTTAATGAGAATGGAACATAATAACCAGTAACTGGACAGTTCAAATTATTGGCTAAGATGGTCCATTTCACGGAAATAGCAGCTATTTCTGCATGCAAAAGAGATTAAGTCACATTACTGTGTTTTTTCTAAATAGTTTCTAAAAAGTTGGTTTGATATTTGCACTGTCGATATCAAAACGTCTTGTGTTTTTCAACAAACGCCTCCATTTTTGTTGCATCATTTTGATCAGTTTCTCATCTTTTAATTGTATCATCATCGATGTTTTGTTCGTAGCATCTTGTTGGTGCCATATGTACGGTGTTAGAAACATTCCATGGTGGAAGCTATTAGGCAGCAAACATTTCATGGTGGAAGCTTTTAAGCAGCAAACATTCCATGGTGGAAGCTATTAGGCTTGCAGCAAAGAGCTAACAAAGACGTGCGCAACATAGCAGGTTTGGTGAGAACAGAATTATAATCTGTATTAAATGCTGGATTGGGTGTTGCAAGATCTCGTGCCGGGTGACCTCGGGTGTTGTATTATTTACATATCTCCAGGTGACGGCTAAAGTGTAGTGCACCTATTGTGATATGGATCAGAACGGTGTTCATCGTGCAGTTGGCTAGCGATATTCCGTAGATGCCGGGCAATAGAGTTGACAAGCTGCTGTAGTTGAGAAGTGGTGGTTGTAGAAGGTGATGGGAACGTAGCAACAGTTGGTGGGACAGCGACTTTAACGGGGTCAGTCCGCGTCTCCTCGTGTTTAGTATCATATCATTACTGCTTGCTGAAGTCACACGTATTGTATATATATTCTTAGCTTCCTCCCGTTTCTTAAAATTCCCTCTTTCCCGCGTGGCCCATGTGCCAGCCTACGGATGAAAGTACAACGCGTGTTGTATTGGTGAGGGGTTTGGGAAACGCCTAGGTTTGGCGCAGCGTCTTTGCCGGGAAAGCGTCCGTTGCCTCGCAACAACGAAACATGCCATTCAGTCGTCGATGTCGGCCAAATCGGACGTCACTAACACATTTCAGGTTGTGACGGGAGACCGCCAATTGCCAATCTACAGCCGCAGCACATGGTTCAGCTACTGTCGTCGCATTCACTGCGAGTAACGTCCGATGAAAGCAAAGGATTATGCAATCGCAAAATCGGTATTTGAAATATTAAAGAGGTCAGCAGGCTAATCTGGTCATTAAACTGGGAACGCCCCCTATTTTTGCATTCCAACGAATCACAGTAAACATCGTGTTGGCGTATGCTTACGCGTTATGGGAAATGGAGGATTCGAGAACGCAGTTCACAAGTCTGATGTGCAGTCTTTCTGAGGATACGTGATAACATTGCGTGAACCATGTGATGCGGTGTTGCCCTCTGCCACGTGTAGGTTCGCCACGCGCCGACACCCGCCGCCGTGCGGGTGGCAAGGCCGGTGGTTTGTCGCCTGATTTCGAAGTCGGAGCATTTACGCAGGTGCAGGGTATGCAGCACACGTCGTCGTTGTCACTCGGGTGCCCGTTTCAGGCGCGCCTTGTCAAAGTTTCTGAACGCTACCCCGAACCCCCGCCACCGCCGCCTCCCTCGTCGGTGTGCACCTACGCCCCGGCCGTGGCAGCAGCGGCCTGGAGGGCGGCTCAGGGCAGTGTAGAGCCAACCGTCGAGGACGAAGGGGAACGCCACATGATGAGCCCGTATAGCCCACCGGACGTCGTCACCTTCTATGAATCGCCGCCGCAGCAGTCCGCGACCGACGACGTCGTCGACGACGTCGTCGTCGAGAACAGGGACGACCGTTCGTACACGTTCTTCGAGAGCTTCTACCCCGAGGCGCCGATGACACACACGGAGCTATACCCGACCCCCCTCGAGGAGGTGTACGGGGCGAAGGAGTTCGCGCAGACGTGGTCGACCTACAACGAGCCGCCCCCACCGCCGGAACCGGAGATACTCGTCAACATCGTCGTCGAAGATCTGCCGGCAGAGACTGACGTCAACCATAACGAAATAGACAGCAAGCGAGCGCCGGTAGAGGATGTTGAAATTGTTGAGGTGCTGATCACGGATGCCGAGCGATCTGCCGACGTGGCTGCAAACGTTTGTGGAGATGATGGCAGGAGTGAACCGGAAGTGTTTTCTATGGCTGGGGGTGACATGGTGGTTATTAACGGGGATAAAGCTGAGGTACCCAGCGACGACGACGACGGTAGGGAAACGGCGTCCAACTCGAGTGAAGGCCCGTCGGCCGACGGCGACACGGTGAGTGCTGGCGAGTGGTCTGTGCTGGCAAGTGGTTTGTCTAGCTCCACCGCCAAGTGTTTGAGGTTTGTGGCGGGCGCTCTTGGCGAAAGCGGCGGACGAATCTAGGTTCTGCCGTGGGTTAGTATAACGCAGATCGACGCAGATAGACTCGTCACGTATGGATTGTGTGTGCCGCTGCTTATCGCGGTCACGGCCTGTACGTGGTGTGTAAGCGAGATGATGTTATGTTGTAATACCCCAGTCGTGTGGCTGTTCCTGGCTGTTATTTGATCCATCGAATGTTGTGATGTTAGTGGTCTCGTTTCAAACACGTAGACTATTGGAAAGGGGCTATTTTTCTATAACCATTATAATGTGCAATTATGACGCCATTGTGTTTACATTAAGATCAGCCACACATGCATACGCTGTCGTGAAATGATGGGTCCATTGTAGCTACGGGGCGCCGTCTAAATGGTTCAACTGTTCGTCTTTGTTGTAGCTGAATAGTTTAGGCGGCAGCAACAACAGTTCCCGGGAATGGTCTTTCTGTGTGCTATACGGCGCGTTCACAGCAACGACAGTCAATTGGACAAGCCGTTCCCTGGAATGGTCTTTCTGTGTGCTATACGGCGCGTTCACAGCAACGACAGTCAGTTGGACAAGCCGTTCCCTGGAATGGTCTTTCTGTGTGCTATACGGCGCGTTCACAGCAACGACAGTCAGTTGGACAAGCCGTTCCCTGGAATGGTCTTTCTGTGTGCTATACGGCGCGTTCACAGCAACGACAGTCAGTTGGACAAGCCGTTCCCGGGAATGGTCTTTCTGTGTGCTATACGGCGCGTTCACAGCAACGACAGTCGGTTGGACAAGCCGTTCCCTGGAATGGTCTTTCTGTGTGCTATACGGCGCGTTCACAGCAACGACAGTCAGTTGGACAAGCCGTTCCCGGGAATGGTCTTTCTGTGTGCTATACGGCGCGTTCACAGCAACGACAGTCGGTTGGACAAGCCGTTCCCTGGAATGGTCTTTCTGTGTGCTATACGGCGCGTTCACAGCAACGACAGTCAGTTGGACAAGCCGTTCCCGGGAATGGTCTTTCTGTGTGCTATACGGCGCGTTCACAGCAACGACAGTCAGTTGGACAAGCCGTTCCCTGGAATGGTCTTTCTGTGTGCTATACGGCGCGTTCACAGCAACGACAGTCGGTTGGACAAGCCGTTCCCTGGAATGGTCTTTCTGTGTGCTATACGGCGCGTTCACAGCAACGACAGTCGGTTGGACAAGCCGTTCCCTGGAATGGTCTTTCTGTGTGCTATACGGCGCGTTCACAGCAACGACAGTCGGTTGGACAAGCCGTTCCCTGGAATGGTCTTTCTGTGTGCTATACGGCGCGTTCACAGCAACGACAGTCAGTTGGACAAGCCGTTCCCTGGAATGGTCTTTCTGTGTGCTATACGGCGCGTTCACAGCAACGACAGTCAGTTGGACAAGCCGTTCCCTGGAATGGTCTATCTGTGTGCTATACGGCGCGTTCACAGCAACGACAGTCAATTGGACAAGCCGTTCCCGGGAATGGTCTTTCTGTGTGCTATACGGCGCGTTCACAGCAACGACAGTCAGTTGGACAAGCCGTTCCCTGGAATGGTCTTTCTGTGTGCTATACGGCGCGTTCACAGCAACGACAGTCAGTTGGACAAGCCGTTCCCGGGAATGGTCTTTCTGTGTGCTATACGGCGCGTTCACAGCAACGACAGTCAATTGGACAAGCCGTTCCCGGGAATGGTCTTTCTGTGTGCTATACGGCGCGTTCACAGCAACGACAGTCGGTTGGACAAGCCGTTCCCGGGAATGGTCTTTCTGTGTGCTATACGGCGCGTTCACAGCAACGACAGTCGGTTGGACAAGCCGTTCCCTGGAATGGTCTTTCTGTGTGCTATACGGCGCGTTCACAGCAACGACAGTCAGTTGGACAAGCCGTTCCCGGGAATGGTCTTTCTGTGTGGTATACGGCGCGTTGACAGCAACGACAGTCGGTTGGACAAGCCGTTCCCGGGAATGGTCTTTCTGTGTGCTATACGGCGCGTTCACAGCAACGACAGTCGGTTGGACAAGCCGTTCCCTGGAATGGTCTTTCTGTGTGCTATACGGCGCGTTCACAGCAACGACAGTCAGTTGGACAAGCCGTTCCCGGGAATGGTCTTTCTGTGTGCTATACGGCGCGTTCACAGCAACGACAGTCAGTTGGACAAGCCGTTCCCGGGAATGGTCTTTCTGTGTGCTATACGGCGCGTTCATGTTAGGCCTACACATACCTAGCATTTTCAATACGTCTCCAATCATGTTTGAAACTAAATGTAATTGGTGCAAGTTGTGGGTATTGGGAGCTGTTCTACTGTTCGCCAGGAGCCGGACATCGTGTATTTGACACACACAAAATGCCCTTTGTTTTTCGGTCAAATCAATATAAATTCGTCTAATGTGCTTGTGGTATGAGATGGTTACATGACGAAGACGAGGACATTTCGACACGTGTCTGTACATCTAACTAATCTAGCCAGCATATGTATGCATGCTAAGCTTTTCCTGGAGACAGTTTGCAACTCGGGCTCCATACTTTCAGGTGTTCATCTATGACCCTTATGAAAAAAGTATAGGTTTTATATGTTTTAATAAAGCTTAATTTAAAGGTTTTTACGTGTTACGGGTGCGTACGGACGTTAAACGATTGTTCTCCAAGTTAACCCCATGTTCTCTACGATTGTTCCGCGCTACATAAACCGTCTACGGAGCAGTTCAAGGCGCCGAGTTCCGTAGCAGTTTTCAAGTTTACGTCCTGTTTCTTAAACGTTAGTTAAGACTACTTCGGCAAACCGTCGTCGGCGTATGTAAGTAGCGCCATCCGGTGGGTGAGCATTTTTTTCGATAAAGACACCTGTTTCGTGTTGTGTGTAAAATTATGTTTTTAGATGCCCCCTCCGTGTGGACATTCAAAAGTTAAGTAGGTCCGGGATAAACTGGATTTATAAACATGTATTCGTTATAATAGTGCGTATATGCTGTTTGTTGCTTTCCAGTGTCGCGCTATCAAACTGCTATTTTTTTCTTCCGTATATTGCTAGTGTGTTGACTTGTTACTAGGTGGCGTGGCATACATACGGTGATGTTGCATGCGTGACTAAATATATCCCAACGTATACGTTAACATAACTTTTATTTATTAAAAAAAAAATTGTAGTTTTAGTTAAACCATAAGTTATTGCGTATATCATTTTTAGAAAATTGTATTGAAAAGTATGCTAGTTCTATTTTTGTTAAACTTAATTGCATTTCTATTTTAGCGATAGTTGTGTCGTTGTACCGGAAACAGTTGTATAGCTAGACGTTTGCCGTTAGTCTGAGTTGGACCGTGTCTGATTGCGTGCACACGTGTTCGCTAGGTCAGCATTGTGGGCGGTTTGGCGAACATACGACTGAACAAGGAGTCGTACTCGGCCACTCAGCTGGACGATCGCAGCCGGCAGTTCGCCTGGGAGCGCGGTCAGATCGACTACTGCGGCATCGACTCGTTTGACAACATCCGTCGCCAGGTAGGACAAAGCAGAAATTACATTTGCCAGTCTTGAATTAATCAGAAGTGTGCCTTTTAGTGCGCCCAAGGCGTGGAGGCCATTCACGTCAGTCACTTCCATTTTTTATCCTGATCCATTCGATTTGTTTCACTACCAGTTGTGGTAGTGAAACAATAATAGTTATTGATGTGGGCCCCTAGACTTGGAACTATCAGTTAATCTGGTGGCCAGCTGACCATCTCTAAATTCCACTCGCCTTATCAGTTGTAATTATCCGTCTTGGCCAATCATTTACTTGAAAATAGGCAGACGGGTCTTTGGCCAAGTCCCTGGATCATAGGACCGTAGTCGTAGCGGGGGCTTTAGGCAAACATGTACACATCGAGTCGACCAACTTTCGCCAGGTTCGGACTCGGAGACGAACTGCCATCCCTTGAAATGCCACCTAGTTGAGCCAACCTAAGTGATCAAAATGCCGTAAACTCACGAGTAAACGGGTAAAAATTTTACAGTCAAATTTCAATTGACTGTATACTTCAAAGGTATTATTTCAACTTTTGATGCCAGTTGGCGCAGCGGCTGCTGGGAACAGTGTATTTGGTTTCTGGTCAACTCAGCTACGATTTGACCGTACAGTTTCCGTGTGATTCATGCGTTCAATGCGTTGTCAACGTGAAGTGCTGTGTCAACGAACGTCCCACGTGTTCTTCCTTGCGTCCGCCTACCCTCAACTGGAACAGTGCTTTTATATACAGGGTGTTTTTTTATTGATTTAACACAAATAACATGCAACTAAGAAGGATTCGTGCAGAAGAGCTCGGCGTGTAGAATGTTGGATGTGTCAATGTATGGATATTGTTTTCGAATGTTGCATGTCATGCTTTGCGTCGTTGCAGCTGGACAAGGTGCTGAGTGACCCCGACTTGAAGGCCAGCGGAAACGGCGCCATCCCGGCTGCGTTCAAGTAGACAGCACGGAAACCCACCCACGGACACCGTCGACTCACAACTCCATGTCACTTGCCGACCAGTCGCCAACATTTTCGCCCATTCGGCGCGGCACGACCGATAGCAAGGTCGGATCCACGGGGCGCATGCGTGATTTGAAGGAGTGGCGTTTCGCATCGGACGATGTCAGACACTTGCGCGTTGTGAACACTTTCAAACTTGGCCACCATCTTAAGTGTGTACGTGTCGTTTTAGTTACGTTTGTTCAAGGCCATGGCGTAGATCTGTCGCCAAGGTATCGTTGTGTCGGACAACTACAGCGATGTTTAGTAGAACCGTGTCGGACACGGGGCAGTTTGTAAGCGACGCTCAGTTACTGTTGTCTTTATCTGTTGCCACGGGTGTCGCTACCAGTGTGTTCGGTGGGTGCCCGACAGACGGCAGTCGTTCGCCGGTGATATTGATCAGCGACGAGATGAGCCGCTGTAGTGTGTAAGTGTGTAAGTGTGTAAGAGATGCCGTGTGTGGCATGAGTGCACACGAGTGTCTAGGTCATACGCGGTACCGTGCAGGCGGGCATTGCGGTGTCGCACGGGACGGGATTTTGCTAAGAATACTTGCGATAAATGGATAGCGACGACACACGTTTATATCTATGCACTTGGGACGTCCGGATCTCGCGTCCAGCTCGTGTTTGTTTCCATATAAATAGTTGGTTGTGGCACGCCGAGTCACGCATTGCGCCGGCGTCGACCTGTCACGTGGCCCAAGCGCATGTGTGATTTGGGTGACGGATACGTTATAATAACTCTAGTCGAATGTTATGAGCAATAAAGTTAACCAAATCGCTTGCGTTTTCTCGTTGTTCATATTCGGACTGGGGATGTCGTGACTACTACAGGTACGATACTATCGGGAAGGTGTTACTGCATAGATTATCATAATAGAGAAAAAGGGCAAATGATAATTTATGCGTGGCAATATGGCGTGATTAGGGAGGACGTTGCACTCCCAGAATGGTAACTCCGTGAATGACGCTGGTACTGTTCATGTTAGCGCGCACACATAATAGACGCACACTCGTACAGCGCCGAGCGGCAAGATTTGTGAAGAATAAAGCTATTATTCCATGTATACTGAAAGGTGTGCGGTCACGCATGGGGAATACCTCTGTAGTGACGTCACTACTGGGAATTTCCTATCCGATTCGTGTGCGGATACGATTCCAATCGCTACACGGAGCGATTCAATTCATCCGCCCGAGTACGTTTGGAACTATTTATGTTAATTTCCACCGGGCACTATATTCATTGTTTTGCCGCATCCGCACATATGGAATCCTAGCTTTAGAACAGCCGGAAAAGCAGTGATGTCACTGATGATGAAAGAACTGAAGTGAAAGTCCCTAGAGCGCCGCACGTGATGGTCTGTAAATCTATACACGGAGAGACAGCTCTTCCTTTGTTGCACCACCTTGTTCACCAAATTAACTACACACGTGGCTACAGTGAACGGTTTATTCAGATGCCGGCCACAATATAGGTTTATGCCAACAAATGTTCAACTGAACTGGAAAGGACTATCTGAACAGTTGTGAATACAGCCACGGTGGACATTTATACACTATACTTGTCCATGAAAACAACGGAAACTGGTGTATATATAAGCCAAATGTGTGCTCCAACGTGTGTGTATTAGATTTTTAAAACGTGCAGGTCTTGTTATTCAAATTGATGATCAACGCGAGGCGGTGAAGTGCGCCCAAAATGGGCCCCTGAGCAGACCGCCATACTAACACAATATACTAATACAACACGCACACACAATATACTAATACAACACGCACATACACACAATATACTAATACAACACTCACACGCACACACAATATACTAATACAACATCCACACACGCACACACAATATACTAATACAACACCCACACGCGTACGCACACAAACACCTACATTTGTAATGTATTATTATATTACATTATTTTACACACACATATAGGGTGTTACACATTACCCAGCTATGAAATAATAATAATAATAAAGTTCTCAAGCAAAGCAATGATAATTAATTACTACTATGATTGTTATACAGCGTCAGTATGAGCTGTGTGGACATATAATGTATTGTTATATTATTAAGTAGTGTAATATACAAGTATGTTGTCAAGTTGCATCTCTTACCAACCACGATAATAAACCCCCAAGGCGAGTGTATCACGTATATGAAAGGCGATCACTCAACAAAGTGAAATTCGAGTAACTGAGCAAAGACCTGCATCACCACGCTCAGTCCATACATCACCACGCTCAGTCCATACACCACCACGCTCAGTCCATACAAACGTCAACTTCGATTTGAAAACAAAAATCGTTCAACGCAGAAGATACCAAAACTCAGCACGAGTGGAACTACACGGGGAAGGAAGAGATCGCTCGTTCGCTGCGATATTTTGAAGCTTCGAAAACAAGCGATACAACTGGGTGCAGAAACTATAATGCACCAACTGTTTTCGGACAGTAAGGACGGGGAAGAAAGAATAAAATGTGAATCATATGCGGCGTGAACGCACCACGACTACCCAGGGACCAAGTGTGAACAATGTGTTTGAAAAATGTGTGATGGTGACCAAAATTAATAATATAAGTGGATGTGCAGGGGCCCGTTTTGGACGCACCTTTTTAGCGAGTCAAAAATCGGGCAGTGTTCTGAAACCCCCTGTAGATACAGTAATTTTAACAGCAGTACGCTACATTTTAGCATATACGTAGTCCGATAAGTGGGGAAAATGATCCCTTTGAGAAAATATTATTATAATAAAAATGTCAACTTTAAGACAAATCTCGCTTAAGGGCACCGTTTTGCACACCGTTCCCCTATTGTTAATCTAGTTTATTGACTTTACGAGCTCTGACATACTTTTCACACAAACCAGTCTGCCGGAGTCGGTGGTGAAACACATTGTCCACCGGGCAGCGAGTTTCGTGCCACGTTCAGTACGAATTATAGCTCACTTATTTTATGGTCCCTTTGTCATTAATTTGGAGACATCGATGTACTTTTACAAACGATTGCTGTACTGCTTTTTCATAAAATGTTGTCTTTGATTAGTATAATTATGGCTTCTAACAAGTACCGGCACTATTTTAATTTGGCCTAGTCCAAAGCCCACGTGGGTCATTATTATTGGGACATTTCTCCCAAGAGGGGACGTAGTGACATACATGAAACATACCCAGGATGCTGGTTATATCTTAGGAATATGTGCGCCATTCCCCAAGAATTGTTGGCGACACTTTAGGGGTCGTTTTGGTCTCGGGCGCTCGTTTCGCGTTGTTGTCAATCTCGTTATTAATCAGGATAAAAGTTATCATTATACATAGTTAGGGTCAGTAGTAGGAAATAGTTAGGTTTAGGCTTCCAGCGATTACGCAGCCGACGTCACTCTTTCGCACAGTATGAAACAAACGCTCGTGACCAAACCGGCTGGGCTCAACAAATAATTATTGGCGCAATTTGCTCCTGGGTACGTTTCACATCAAGGAAGACACTACGCCCTCAGTTGCAGGAAATATCCGAATATTGTCTTAAATTTATTGGACCTATGTTTTCATGTGTGGATTATTATTTGGGAAACAATTATTTATGGCGTAGCATGGAATATTGTGAACATTTCGTATTCCAATGGACTTTTGTGACGCCTGAAAAAAAATAG
The DNA here is from genome assembly GCA_963995525.1 of Escarpia spicata. Taxonomy (NCBI): domain Eukaryota; kingdom Metazoa; phylum Annelida; class Polychaeta; order Sabellida; family Siboglinidae; genus Escarpia; species Escarpia spicata. The sequence goes on along the minus strand of OZ023207.1, from coordinate 12,143,783 downwards.
TAGGCTAAGCTGAAATCGGTCAGGCCTATATTACCCAAAGAATTTTGTTATGTAACATATACAGGCTGTACTAGATAATGTAGTATTTTACAACTGGTGGGTAGTTTGTTTAGATGTCACCAAATCATAACGTACGTGCAGCGATCTTTGTTCCATTTTGGCCTTTAGCAGTTTGTACTCGTCTGTAAGCATGCATGTGATTACTTGCTCGAGTTCGATTTTGTTTGATCAATAATTCCTTCTCTGGCGACTGATTCATTCAATTTACAAAATAAACTTGAGCATGGACACTTCGTTACATGAAAGTTTAGTGAAACAATTATATATGTATAATTATGTGTGTGCAATATATATCATATATATATATATTACAGACACGATATATCTTGTGTGTGGTGGTGGTGGTGTGTCCACGTGTCAGTATCCATATTATATATGAATGAACCATTGACGCTGGCTTCTGTCAGATGTAAGGAGAATTTTAGTTATTAATAGGAGACAGCCAATTATAACATGGAATATAAATTCAATTTATTTTCAACGTACACAACAAATACAAGCCTATATAACTGGAACAAATAACGTCACAAGCAGTGTTGTTTACTACCGTCATAACATTTCACATTCAACAAATTACAATTAAGTTGTCTGGAGACTGGGGCATTTTTCGAACAATGTGCTGTTCAGCTGTTTACAGGACATCAAAAAGTTATTGCATTTATGCACATTTGAGCCAACCTTATAAGTTATATAAATACTATAAATTAATAAACACCATTGACTGCCCCTTGCCACCCGCCACCCCTTTAGTAACTGTAGCAAGGAAACCGTATTTCCTTATCGGTGGGCAAAATTGAGACAATTATATGCACCAAACTAAATAAGACACTATTAGACTTGGTGAATAGCTACAAAGATAATTATTTTGTAATAGTTTGGACAGTTTCAAATGCATCCCATAGCTGTCATTTTGTTGCTTGAACACTTTATAGTTCTTAATTCTTTCATTTCATTCATTAAACATACAAAATCAACCCAATCACAGATGGTTTTCCTAAAGCAAGTTTCACAAATAACTGGTATATGCATTGTCAGTGATTTAAACATATACAGTAAATAATATTTGTCTTTTAGTCAACATTTTCATGTTACATTTGCCATGCTTATTATCATACATTAACGGAATGCATGCTCTGACTGGTCTATTGTGATTTATCCTTAGAATAAAGCAAGGTTAAAAAAATCCCATCCTAATACACCAATAATTCCCCTCTACCCTGACCAGTTCAAATATTGCAGCCAATTGAACACGGATTGCCACAGCTTTGGATACCACCTTTAATTTTAAAGGGAGCCAGTTTGCTCCTCTACCCAGAATTAGCCAGCGTCGTAATTTGTGACAGGAAGTCGGCAGTGTAGAGTGGGAAAATGGAAATTGTTGAACATCAAAGGGTATTGTGGTTAATTCAGCCTGCACCGGCAGTATTGCTTATAAATCTTGTTTTGAAAATGGGTGTTTTGTTTACTATTTGAACAAGCACGAGGGTTGTATCTGCCAAATTGTTAACATTGTTGCAGGCTTACTACACACAATTTGGCAGGCAATATAACTTTAATAGTTATTATAGTCTTAAGAACAATATATTAAACAATAAAATGATAAGCTTGGAACAGACCGTCTCCTTTTAACCATTAGTTCTATGGTTAGCTCAACATGTATTCTTAGGGTACTTTTGATGTTACATGAACACTGCAGAATACACCCTAACAGGAATCTATGGTGCAAAGTCAGCCGTTTATATAAACTTTTATCTAAAAAAACAGGACTTGCAAATCCTCAGTCTGTTGCCATGGAATATACGGTTTCCTAGCAACAGCTACTAAGGGGGGCATTTGGAAGTGCAAAAATAACATTAAAAAAATATATCACCAGCTATCCTCTTATTCAACAAGTATATTGATTGATGTATAACATTTTGTCCACTGCTGAGGAAACATGTTTTTTTTCCATTTGAAAATGCCTCCACATTTGTCTCCAAAAATGTATCATTATGCCAACGTTCATGCTTTTTTACAAACCGAGCAACTACTATCCAATTATATCACACATGCAGGGCAGTCATGGTGACTTGCCAATTCTTCCTGCACACCTGCACTGGCTTATTAGGTCATTTCTCATTATGCTACATATAATTACATACTTTGCACTGAGATGACCTTTGCATCAACTAATTAAAAACAAAGACTCGTAACAACTGTCTGTCTGTCTGGGTCTACAACATTTGTCATCACACAGCAGGTGAAACCAACTGACATTTGCAAAACTGAGTCTTTTAAGTGGGTTAGCTCTGGCATTACTAGCATAGTGTAGCCTACAACTTGAAAGGGCTGCCAGTTTTGGTGTCAATGTTTTGACTTTATAACAATAGTCAAACTTTGCTTTACGGTCACTTTATAGTAATTTGGTAAAACCAATATTAATATAGCCACCTTGCAATTATTGTCACCCTAGTAGTCGCTAATTATATCCGTAACACTAATTTAAGTACCCAAAATTGTGTCCTGCTAAGAAGCTTACCTTGCTATTCATGTCACTTTGGTCAAGTCTCAAGGACGTCCTTAACAGAGGTTCTACTATTCTAACAGAAATTAATAGTAGCCGTGAAAGTATGATAACACATCATTCTCTGCACTTTGTAATAAGATGTGTGACAAATTTCCAGCACCCATCTCTCTGAATAATGTAACATTAACACCTAATTAATGGTAGTGTTGTCTATTGCTGTTTTATCAGTTCATATTCGACAACGCCACATGCTTGAGATATTTCACTGAGGCAGACATTTGTGACACGACATCAATTAACCTGACTGTCCACAAATGCAGCATAAACAAACATTCACTTCATGCAATTTGTATTGATGCATCTTTCTCTTAATGTTACCAACACACCCAGTGCCTTCTTAATGTCAACATTTGTTCAACAGTTTGAGTTACACTTCTATGTTTTCTCTTTGATGGGTGGAAAGTTTGTGTCTCCTACAATTTGATCTGTCAGCAAACTGTGCCCCACAGTTGTCACATTTGTAGGGTTTCTCCCCAGTGTGAGTTCGCTGATGTCTCTTTAAATGACCACCCTGTGCAAACTGTGCCCCACAGATGTCACATTTGTAGGGTTTCTCTTCAGTGTGAGTTCGCTGATGTTTCTTTAAATCACCACTCTGTGCAAACTGTGCCCCACAGATGTCACATTTGTAGGGTTTCTCTTCAGTGTGAGTTCGCTGATGTTTCTTTAAATCACCACTCTGTGCAAACTGTGCCCCACAGATGTCACATTTGTAGGGTTTCTCCCCAGTGTGAGTTCGCTGATGTATCTTTAAAGGATCACTTCGTGCAAACTGTGCCCCACAGATGTCACATTTGTAGGGTTTCTCCCCAGTGTGAGTTCGCAGATGTCCCTTTAAATGACCACCCAGTGCAAACTGTGCCCCACAGATGTCACATTTGTAGGGTTTCTCCCCAGTGTGAGTTCGCAGATGTCCCTTTAAATGACCACCCAGTGCAAACTGTGCCCCACAGATGTCACATTTGTAGGGTTTCTCCCCAGTGTGAGTTCGCTGATGTATCTTTAAATTACCACTGTGTGCAAACTGTGCCCCACAGATGTCACATTTGTAGGGTTTCTCCCCAGTGTGAGTTCTCAGATGTCTCTTTAAATTACCACTGTGTGCAAACTGTGCCCCACAGATGTCACATTTGTAGGGTTTCTCCCCAGTGTGAGTTCTCAGATGTCTCTTTAAAGGACCACAGTGTGTAAACTGTGCCCCACAGATGTCACATTTATGTGGTTTCCCTGCTACTTTGGTTTGTTGATAGTCAGTTGTTAGTTTCTTCTCTGCCTTCTTCAACCGAGACTTGTTCCTAACACAAAATTGTCTTGCTGTGTGACTGTTGGTGACAGTTTGGTGACCTGTGTCTTGTAGTTGATGTCCTTGGTTGTGTTGATGCACAGCCAAGTGTTGTTGGAAGCTGTCAACATTGTCATCAGAGTAAAGACAAAGTTTGCACTTGTACAAACCGCATCGACCATTGTTGTTGACGTCAGCAAGCGGATGTTTGCGTTGTCTGTGCTTCATCATGTAGACGTCTGTTGAGAACGACTGGCCACACACGTCACATGCACTGTCACCTGAAAACATATGACATGTTTGATGTCACATAACACACTGAGTGACTGGTAAACCACAAAATAAGAAATTACTTGAGGTACAGGTTAGACTTACCTCTGAATATTGGCAAATATGTATTATTTCTTACAGTTGGCATCTAAAGACACCTTTACGTTGAGAGAAGTTATACAGTTAATATTACCTGAACATCCTCTACCTAGAAATATTGTACATTTATTGGTCTGTTTCTCAGCTATGCATATCTATGTCAGTTATCCTTTTGTCCACCCATCAAACATCTTAAAAGCCAACCATTCCATTTATCTGTCAATCAGTGAGTTTTTAATTTACTTATCTATCAGTATTTATCCATTTACCTATCCATCAATGAGTTTGTCCATTTACCTGTCAATCAGCGAGTTTGTCCATTTACCTGTCTATCAGCGAGTTTGTCCATTTACCTGTCTATCAGTGAGTTTGTCCATTTACCTGTCTATCAGTGAGTTTGTCCATTTACCGTTCTATCAGTGAGTTTGTCCATTTACCTGCCTATTGGTGAGTTTGTCCATTTACCTGTCTATCGGTGAGTTTGTCCATTTACCTGCCTATCGGTGAGTTTGTCCATTTACCTGCCTATCGGTGAGTTTGTCCATTTACCTGTCTATCGGTGAGTTTGTCCATTTACCTGCCTATCGGTGAGTTTGTCCATTTACCTGTCTATCGGTGAGTTTGTCCATTTACCTGTCTATCGGTGAGTTTGTCCATTTACCTGTCTATCAGCGAGTTTGTCCATTTACCGTTCTATCGGCGAGTTTGTCCATTTACCTGCCTATCGGTGAGTTTGTCCATTTACCTGTCTATCGGTGAGTTTGTCCATTTACCTGTCTATCAATGAGTTTGTCCATTTACCAGTCTATCGGCGAGTTTGTCCATTTACCTGTCTATCGGCGAGTTTGTCCATTTACCTGTCTATCGGCGAGTTTGTCCATTTACCTGTCTATCGGCGAGTTTGTCCATTTACCTGTCTATCGGCGAGTTTGTCCATTTACCTGTCTATCGGCGAGTTTGTCCATTTACCTGGCTATCGACGAGTTTGTCCATTTACCTGTCAATCGGCGAGTTTGTCCATTTACCTGTCAATCGGCGAGTTTGTCCATTTACCTGTCTATCGGCGAGTTTGTCCATTTACCTGTCAATCGGCGAGTTTGTCCATTTACCTGTCAATCGGCGAGTTTGTCCATTTACCTGTCTATCGGCGAGTTTGTCCATTTACCTGTCTATCGGCGAGTTTGTCCATTTACCTGTCTATCGGCGAGTTTGTCCATTTACCTGTCTATCGGCGAGTTTGTCCATTTACCTGGCTATCGGCGAGTTTGTCCATTTACCTGTCAATCGGTGAGTTTGTCCATTTACCTGTCAATCGGCAAGTTTGTCCATTTACCTGTCTATCAGGGAGTTTGTCCTTTACCGATCTGTCAGCAAATTTGTTCATTTACTCGTTTGTCAGCGAATTTGTTCATTTATCTGTCTATTAGTGAGTTTATCCATTTACCCATCTCTCAGTGAATTTGTCCATTTACCAGTCTATATGTGAGTTTGTCCATTTACCTGTCTATCAGTGAGTTTGTCCATTTACTAGTCAATCAGTGAGTTTGTTCATTCGTTGGTCCACTGTTAATAAAACTTACCTGAGCTACATCTGCTGTTGTTTTCTTTCTTTGACACAAAGTCCTGTCGTGTAATGCCGAGTTCTTGTCCATATTCATCTCCGTACCAAACCAGCAGCTCTGTGTTGGCAGGCACATTCTCTATGGTGCGATAGTAGATCTCTCCGTGGAACTGGAATGCCAGGAGATTCTGGTCTTCCTCACGACATGCGCAGTTCACATAACGCATCCAGTTTGACTCGTTCTTGTCAGCAGCGTCGACATAATGGTGTGACTTGCCCTGCTTGTAGATCTGTCTCGCAAAAACAATTATACATGGATTATGTATCAAAAGTGGTCCTAGTTGCATAAGTTTACATGGGATTGCATAAATAAAACGGCACAAATTTTTCAACTGGTAAACTTAAACACAAATTTGTGAATGTATAAAATTAAGGGAAGACACGGCAGTCTGAAATACGTCAATAATTATTTTTATGACTTGTTTTCTTTCTTTAAGTTTTTGACAGATTGACATATCTACTTCACAATAAAGATCGTTTTTTAACAGCTACTCACCGCTAAGTCACTATATTAGCACTAACTTAGATGGCCCATCAAATGTGAAATGACAATAAATATTTGAATCGATGAAACAAGCCAAGAGTAATCCATGCTTATGCCTTGACAACGACCACGTTTGTTCACGATACGCTATTTTGTTTGATATCAAAAGAACGGCCGTCTTCTTGGGTATCTGTCAGTTATGTTGATAGTCACGCCCCTTTTCTCCAAAGTAGAATTTTCCAACATTGAAACCAAGTCCAAATTTCCGATGATCTCCTTATTTAACACAGAACTTATGCAAATGAGACACGGAACTGGCCAAAAGCCTCGCATTCGTGGTGTTGACGCGTTTTTTTTAATCAAAATGAGGCACAGAACTAGCGGAAAGCAAGTTCAAGGATCATTCAGCCGGTTTTATGACACGTCTTTGTTCAAAATGAGGCAAATCAATCCCACGATGCTTTTCGTTGTCTACTTTCCTGTTTAAATTGTTGCTAGGGAGAATAGTTTGACACTCGATAAATGGACGATATACTTTGTTAAAAAGAGAGTTTAAATGAGATGCCGCCTAAGAAATCGAAAGTTATACACAAGTGCCTGAGTGAGTGCAATGCTGCACGTCGTTGGTCGTCTGAGAAAGCGAATTTAGCAGCCGTGATCGACGGCGAAAGCGAATTTATTGGATCGGTCTCACTGCGACTGACACTGACAGTGCCGGAAAGATCGCAACTGCACAGCTTCCGGGAACACAGTGTCGCCTTACAGTCGTCTCATCACGCAAAATCGACACCATGAACACCATTAAATGTGACAACCCTGACAAACATAAGGAACTGAGCAGTCGAGATTGGTGTATCATCGATGTTGGCCAACTCAGTGATGTGGTCGCTGATGTCTCCTGCCCTGCCTGTCACCGTGTTGGTACACTGTCAGTGGTGAAAGATGGACTGCAGCCGATGGGATTTGCTGAATCACTCCATCTTCAGTGCACACACTGCCCATACACTGGCAGTCGTGTATATGCGTCACTTCGCCTGCATGATTCCATTCTGCACAATGTTGCCTTCGAGATCAACACAGTAATGACAATGCTGACCCAGGAGCTGGGCAAGGGGCATGAGGCACCACAGACGATGCAGAAGGTGCTGGGTGTCAACAATATGCATCTGAAGACATTCCAGCGACACAACCGCACATTCCAGCAGGCGTGCCAGTCAGTTGCTGACAACAGTTTGGACACTGCTGCCGAGGTGATCCGTGGGGTGTATGGGGACTTGATGGACGATGCCGGGGTCACTGATTTGACCGTGAGCTACGACGGCACATGACAGAAACGAGGATTTACGTCCCATCACGGTGTCGTCATTGAGGTGCAGACCAGACTTGTGGTACACTATGAGGTCGTCTCCAACTACTGCCATGCATGTGTGCTGGCAGAGAAACGATTCGGCGTGCGTTCAGCAGCAATGCAAGCCTGGTAAACTGCACATACTGGATGCGATCGAAACTTTGACAGCTCTTCGAAGGTGATGGAAGCCGAGGCAGCCAGGCGGATCTGGAGTCGCTCCGTGCAGATGTACTCATTTCGCTTCTCACACATCCTAAGTGACAGCGATTAGAGTACGTTTGCTGCTCTGACACAGTTGGAACCCTATGGGCCAGACCATACCATCGCCAAGCTCGACTGTGTCAACCATGCTGAGAAGAGAATGGATACGGCTCTGCGGAAGGCTGCCAAATCGGCAAAGTTAGGTGGACATGGTGTCGGCCGTCTAACTAAATCTACGAAGATGCAGACTTACTACGGCAGTGCACTTCGAGGCAATGTGGGGAATGCAGACACAACAAAGCAGACTGTGTGGACAACACTGTTCCACTCGATGTCCACCAACAATGTCCCACACCACCAGAGATGCCCACACGGACCGGGCAGTTGGTGTGTGTTTAACACGTCCGTAGCTCTGGGATTGCCGATGCCACTGCACGAGGCCAGTACTGTGGGCACACTGCTCGACCATGAAGTGGCCCAGAAACTCATCCCCATCTACCAGCGGATGACTGATGACAATCTGTTGGTGCACATGACCACTGGTGGCACACAGAATGCGAACGAGAGACTGAACAGCCTGATCTGGCTGTGCTGCCCGAAGACACAGTTTGTGGGTCACCGGAAAGTAGTCAGTGCGGTGCAGTCGGTTGTGTCGCTTCAATGGTGGTGCCACTGCTACCACTGAAAGAATGCGGTGTTTAGGCATTGCGCCTACCGAGATGCAGATGGCCTGCACGGTGACGACCGACCAGTGCTTGGTGCAGAGTGCAATGTGGGCAGCGGACGACAATGTCAAGATGGTTCGCAAGAATTGCCAGATGGCACAGCTCGAGGCTGGTGTTTAAAGGAGTCCAATATGCTGCTGGAGAGTTTTAGACTGCAGTGCAATCATTATCACTGTACACATTGTTTATTCCATTTTACCTTATATTGTAATGGCGTCCGTGACAGCAGACACTTCTAATGTTATTGCATTATACTGTTGAAACATGTTGATCAGAAGTTACTTGTTATGCTCCACACTGTTCCTTATAGTGTACATGGATGTTGTGTTATATATACCAAATGTTTCAGAGTTAGTGATGATTGACTGACATGTCAAACATGTGATGATTGTATGGACACACTGCTGTTGCATTTGTAAAATGCCTCGGTGAAGTGGTGCTTAGGTTGATAATTCTCATAAAACCTATTTCTACACATGCAAGTTTGAAGCAAGCAAGTCTATGGAGTGCTGCATGCAATTATTATTCATGTTTCATGTTGGTCACAAGTCACAACATGTGCAGAGTGGGAAACTGTCCGAATTCTTGCTTCAGCTATGATTCCTGGCATTATAATGTGTGGGGGGGGTAAACATGTTATAATCATGTCACTTTTAATGGACTATTAATCCTATAAACATTTATGTATATTACATCTTCTTTATCTAACATGCATTTCAAAGTTGAAGAAAACAGGCTGACATGTCACGACTGTATGTGGATACATACAGGCTGCATTTGTAAAAGTGAAGAGATGTTTACTTAGGAAAATACCTCTCTGATCTTATAATCAGGTTGCTTTGCATGATAACCAATGCATATCGACTGTTACATGCTATCAATATGCTTGTTTTATGTTGGACACAAATCACCATGTATGCAATGTGAAAACTGTCTGAATTGGTGCGTCAACCATGATTACTCCCATTATGAATTAGGGGGGTAGGGGTAAACAGTGACATAATTGTGTCACTGTTAATGAAGTATTACTCTTAGAAACAATCACATATTGTATATACATGGTAATACTATCATATTGATGCTTATTTGCCACAGCTGGTGTGTGCAAGACATTAAAATTGCTTTGTTCATACGTTGAGTACCGTTTTCTCAGTTATCACTTTTTTTGTAGGAAAAATGAATAGAACTCCAAAACTAACCAAGCAATTCATACCAACTTTTTATACAATAATAACTATCTACATTCTTGTGCATTAAAATTATGATAAGTCATTTGGATTATATCCTAGAGGGGTTTGAATGTGAATTTTTTTTTTTAATAACAAATTGTAAAAATAAATCTGACTAACATATACAAACAGCTATGCACAGAAAGTTAGAATAATTCATTATCTAAATAAAAACATTTGAATTGCATAAATTAGTATAGGGGTTTCAATGTTCTATTCATTTAAACTTTTGCTGTTTTATGACTTATTTTTTCGATTAAAACCCCCTAGCGCACTTAAATATTAGAAAATAAAAATCATGAAATATTAGTTTTAGTACAGTAACTTCATACAATACATAATTGGTTAAATTCATCAGCTTGAAAAAAAAAATTATGTATCCTGTGACCCCTTAAGGCGGCGATACACGATACGATTGTCTCGGATGAAACCGTCCGATTACCACGTAAACTATGAAATCGTATCGTGTAGCAGTCCGGCCGAGTCAATCGCATCTGAGTCACTCGGACGAAATGTTTTTAGAGCAGGTTCTATTTTTCCTACGATTCCATTGGATGTTTGGTGACATTTACCAATCAGAGAACAGCAACAAGGTTGAACTTCGACCTCCTTCAATAAAATGGTCACCGATGACTTCAGTAAAACGTCACCTTAAATATTTGTCGAGCTATATCATAAAAGATTCGCCGTGGAACGTAGCGAACCCAATTTACAATGACAGAAAAAACAGTTACGGATTGCCTGAAAGTTTTCGAGGATGACGGCTAGTGACGCAAGTTTCAAAAAATGGGCCAAGTGGCCCTGAAGTCCTTTGGACTAATACGTCTATATGTGACCACGGCTGACCAAATGAGTGATAAGTCGGAAAAATTGTAACATTGTTTTCTTACATCCTTGTAAAGTTTTGGTAGGGTGCTTTACTGTTTCAAAAATTATGACTGCTACAAAAATTTGCGAAGTTATGGAGCATTGAACATGGTAGGGGTTAAAAAGTGAAAATGAAGAAAACGGCTGTTGAAGTTTTACATTATATATGCAAATGGATTGCATGGAAATGTTACATGCACAACATTCAAATGTGGCACACAGTATGTAATATGTATGTTATGTTGCAATGATACACTGGAAGTACAAATGTGCTGCTACAAAGACTTATCGAGTTATGCCAGATTATGTCTTTATGTGTAAAACTAAGAGGACAGATTATTTGAAAGTAAAAGGTAGACTCACTGTTTGACATAGTTTAAAACCTACAGGCAACTGTCCAGTTTAACAGGGGTCTAGTGGCTTAATGCTGTCTGTTGACACAAGCTACTGCCAGTGACCAATTACAGATTAGTCACAGTTTCTATCAAACAATAGCAGGCAAAGAATCTTAGCTCCACAGCTGGGTGTAATACACAACAAGTGAGTAATATATGATACACTTGAAATACAAATGTGTTGCTACAAAAATGTATAAAGTTATGCCAGATTATGTCTTTATGTATAAAATTAAGAGGACAGATTATTTGAGAGCAAAAGGTAGTCTAAAGAAAATTAAAAATGGGTCAGCTGGACAGTAATAGACCGTTTGAACTTGAAGCCTTTGTCAAACTTTTGTCTCGACTTCACCGAAGGCGGTGTCCTGCTGTCAGAACTTCGAAGGTGTTACTCACCTAACTTACAGGTCTTTGTCAGTAAAAATAATGGGATGATAATTTACACCAACGTTGGTTCACGTACAAGTCATTTTGTGGGATATACAGCTGTATTAGCATTAGTCGTGCCAATTCGAGAATTAGTGCTATATAATAGTAGTTTGTCAAAATGTAAACAAACTCAGACAGTTGCAGCTTAGCGTTAGCCTGTTTGGAAATATTTTAATGGCATAATGATATATTTCACATAAATATATAGGGAGCTAATGGAGAGGCCCATCATAATCCATTGCACTACAAAATGAAGTATCTGAAAGACACACTTCATATATTGAGTGACACATCTCATACTGTCTTTCTGGACTGTCGCAATGTCCAATAGTTTCCTATCACAACCTTCGTGTACAATATACCAAAGCTATATATTTCCAACACCACAACATATGTATTATCATTGGATAGGTAATTGAATAATCTTTCAGATGAACGCAACTTGTAGCAGCAGAAAATGAAGAATACAAAAGTTACACTGCAAACAATTTCATACATTCTCAAAAGGTGATTTATTAAAAAAATTAGTGCTATATAATAGTAGTTTGTCAAAATGTAAACAAACTCAGACAGTTGCAGCTTACTGTCCACCAAGCAGTAGCAGAGCAGTTTTATAATAATAATAATCCACAAGTTAAGTGGCAGTGATCTTCCTTTTATTATTCATGTGATGTTTATTGTGAGCATGGCGGACAAATGGTTATCATACGTAGACAGGTACAGAGAGAAACTTACATTTTCTATAAAAAGAACACGTTTGCCTATCAATGACATGTATTTCCTATTGTTGCTGTTTCTGCCAGGCAGAAACAGTTTCTGCCCGGCATAAATCAAACAACTCTGTAGGTAATTATTAATCAAATGTTTTTTGGTGAATCATAGTTACAGATCATTAAGGGTTATGATGGAAGTAAAATGTTTACATGTTTACTGTTCACTTATTGCACCATGTCTTGCATTTAGAGGAATAATTATAATAGAAAATAAAATGTTGTGGCACATATTTTTAAATACATGCATCGATGAGAAACCGGAAATTACTTTTCTGTGGCCTAAGAATAACTAATTTCAATTAACTTTCTGCTTACATAAAACAACTGCATAAAATATATATCCATACAAGACACAGACTCAGCATGTGACATATGTTTTGGGAAGGGGAATAGTGTTCTGTTTCTGGTACAAGGTGTTGTGTTTGTTGACCTAAGCCTCTGCCAGTGACACATTACAGATTAGTCATACTTCCTACCACCAGCCACAGTGACCAATTACAGATTAGTCACAGTTTAACCAGCCAGCCACAGTGAGGTGTGACTGATGTTGTGGGAAAAGGGATTAGTTGAACAAAAGGACTGGAAGCCTGCTAGAGCTGCTGCTACAGTAGACCATTTAGTTTAACAAATTAGCATTTTAGGGGACATTATTGAATCAAACACAAATTTCTTGTGTATAATGGCACTACCATATGAAATGTCTATACAAATTAGAAAACGTTGCTGAACAATTGTTTAAAAAAATTGGCAAAATGTTAAATTTTTACCAGTTTTGGGGTCCTTGGAGGCCCTAGGGAGCCCTTAGAATGATTCAATCAAATACATATTTCTACAAATACTGCATAGTGGCAGTGCCCTAAGATATGTCTATGCAAAATTAGAGAAAAATTTGCTGAACAGTTTCTGAGATACGGCAGCTAACGGCGGACGTAGAGTGATGGCAATAGTCCCTTGGACCTTCGGCCAAAGGACTAAAAATGGAAGATTATAACGCAGAACGTCTGTCACTCACTCACTGTCAGAATTGTCAACGCCAACGGACGGCGAACAGACCGAGTCAGAAATGACAGAATGTCAGAAGTAGCGACGGCGACGTCATAATATTTGAATTATCAATTAATTGTATTTAAGTTAAAATGCTATATACACTGTAGTTATATTAATAAGTGTCAACGTGAAGTGAAATGAGCATTTTTATTTTGCAAAGCAGTGCTCATCTGAAATACATTTATAATAGGCCATGGGCCAGATATGCTCCTCGTGCACCCCCCATAACTCTACCAACCCATGTTTGTTTAAGCTTTGGTAAATTAGGTGATTTCAAGTGGTAACAGTGAAAAAGTTGGGTCTCACTACCCATTTTGAACCTATCTTGGATGGTATCCTGAAATATTGTATTTCTCATCAATGTCGCGTGGTATTTAATCACCCACACAACAATCGTCATTGTATAGTCATATGTCTCAATATGTACTTGTGATATGTCAAATTGAAGGTTTTCATCTGCTGATCATTATAACAGCATTCCATAAATATCTATTATGGCATGTGCCCTAATTAGCATAGAATAACTATACCCCATTCTCACTCGTGACCGCATAGATGACATAATTATTTTTGTCAAATATATCAATTTCCTTTGATCCTATGGCCTCTTTAAGATCAAAATAATAATGCTTGACACTCTGCAGCATCATATCTTTCATTTGATACCAGAACTGTCTTTCCGACATTACAAATGGATTAGATATGATGCTTCAAAGATAACCGTAGTGTTGCAGATCAAGAGGCGTAACCCAGGGCATTTTTTTTTATTACACACTGTATTCCATCAGCAATGGATTGTTTAAAATGTAATGAAGAAGTGTCTATAATATTGTTGTTTTATAAGTCATTTACGTTCTTTTGGAGTATCTAGGTACATGTTTGCAGTTGGACTACTAGTTTTCTTACATGTTTCATCGTGGTATGCGGAGATCACAAGGTTGTATCCCGTGTTATATTATTTAAGTTTCATATTATATTTTTTAAGTCTCATATTATATTATTAATCTAAGTATACGATATCTACTGGTGATCCCTCATCTAATACACTTAGTGATGTCTTCCAAAAAACATAACATATTTGTTAAGCATGACCTCGCTTTAAAAAAACCATGTTGAGATGAGTTTATCAAGTTTTGTTTAACAAGAAAATCCACCATGTGATCTTTAATTAGTCTTTCTAACAATTTACAAATCATTGATGTTAAACTCACTGGTCTATAGTTCTCCGACTTGTTTCTCGAACCTTTTTTGAATAACGGTATAATGTTTGCTTCTTTCCATTCTAAAGGAACCACTCCCTCTTCTAATGACAAGTTGAAAACTGTTGCAAGCGGTATGCTAATTTGTTCTACAATTTCCAATAGTAGTTTGGGTGGAATCCCGTCCACTCCAGGTGATTTATTCTCCTTCATAGCCCTTATTTTCTTAGCTACCATTTCCGGGGTTACAATTAATTGTCCTAAATAGTCTGAATCTGCCCCCTTGAACTTAGCCTCTGGTACTGGCAGTGAACTAATATCTTCCCTGGTAAACACTGAACTAAAGTACTCATTCAGGTCTTCTGCCATTAAGAATCCTTCTGATATTATATTTCCAGCACTACCTTCTAGAGGACCAACTTTATCTTGAACTTTCTGTTTGCTTCGAACATACGCATAAAAACTCTTGCTGTCATGTTTTATATTACTAGCTAATTGTTGTTCACAGCTTCTCTTTGAATTTCTAATTTCAGCTGTAGCTTGGTTAAGTGCTTCTTTATAATTGTTGTAGTCTTCATCATTTCCAGTACATCTATATGACTTCCACATCATTTGTTTATACTTAATTTTTCTAATGGCTTCTTTCGATAAGTGTTTCTTTTTGGACCGTTTTCCTTGTTTTTTGAAGGGTACAAATTTATCGACTATGCACTTAATTTCACTCTTTAATATATTCCAGCATTCTGTTGCCGTCTTATTTTTCAGTGTGTTATTCCAGTCTATCTTTGCTAAATATTTCCTCATGTCATTATACCTTCCTTTGTGGAAATTTCTCCTATACTGCTTTTTACTATTCCTTTCTGATTTTACTTTGATGGTAAAATGTATCTGGTTGTGATCGCTACTCCCCAGTGGCTCACATATCTTGACATTGTCAACTAATTCATTCTGTGAGGACAAAACTATGTCTAACACATTCTCACCCCTGGTTGGTTCTAGCACATGTTGAGAAAGGAATGTATCTTGAACTAAAACTAAAAACTTGTGGTCCTCACTCCCCATACTCTGTAGAGATTTCCATTGTATATGCCCGTGGTTAAAATCCCCCATAATAACACAGTCTCGTTTGCTTACTTCCCTTATAGCGTTTTGTATTTTTTCATTCTCTTCTATGCTTATGTTTGGACTTCGATAAACTAACCCAACTGTTAACGTTGAGTTTCGTGTAACTATGTTACACCAAACAGCTTCTTCACAATCTGCTTCTCTTTCTAATTTTATTTCATAAGCCTGAATAGATTCTTTAATATATAAAATAACTCCACCTCCCTTTCTTCCTATTCTATCTTTTCTAAACATTACATATCCTGTCAGTCCCAATTCAGCATCTGATATATCGGTGGTGGTCCAGGATTCAGTTATACCTATTATATGAGGGTCAATATCTTCTACCATAATATTTAGTTCATTTCTTTTGTTTACTATACTCCTTGCATTTAAACAAACACATTTATATCCAGCTTCAAAAGAGTTTTCCAGACTGTTATTTGCCGATTTATTTGTGCTGTCTTTATCTATGCCTCCATTTTCAGGCTTTTCTGTGAGTCCCCCCTGCGAATCTAGTTTAAATAGATACAACCTGTCCCACTGTCAACAGATCGCAGCAGGTTCTCTGAGAAAACTGCTGCCCCCTTTCCACTAAGATGGAGGCCATCTCTCATGTACATATGTTCCCTCCCACCAAAGTATCCCCATAAATCTGTGAATACCACCCCCTCTTCTTCACACATCTGCTCAACTAGTGCGTTGATCGCCATCCTCTTGCAGTTTCTATACGTTGCCCCCCTTCCTCCCATTACTGGCAAAATTCCTGACAAAATAACCTGTTCAACTCTCGTCTTCTTTAGCTTCCTCACTAACTGTCTATACTTCTGTACTATCGCAGTTGTTCCCTCCCTGTCTGCATTATTTGTTCCTACGTGTACCAGTATAGACCCCCCCCCCTTGCCATGTCCCAATACCTTCATTACCCTGTCAGTTACATGTTCAATCCTAGCCCCCGGTAAACAAACAACGACGTCCTTCCCCTCGCTCAGTGTCTTGTCGGTCTTTCTCATAATGGAGTCACCCATAAACACCCTCTCTTTCCTCATTGCCCCCTCAATCACTGCCTTAGAATAGCTCCTTCTTCGGTTTGCATCTGTCTGGTTGTTGTCTTTCCCCCCTGTCGTCTTCTCTCCTAATTTATGTCCTGCATGATCGGAAGATGGTGAAATTGGCTGACCTGCAACAAGTATACATATCCAGCCTAGAGAATACAGAGCATAGTAATCCTGACTGCCGGAGTGAGAAATTAAAACTCAAACTTGAAACCCATGAACCCTTCAAAGGCAGACTGTCCTTCTGCGATATGGGGAAGTTCCAGTCAAGACCACTGGTACATATCTTCAACTGATTATCCAGGATGGGTTTGCTGAAGCCCCTGATCTTAAATGGCCACCAACTCCCCGTGATTGTGACAGAATTTACACTATCGTACCAGACACACTCCAAAAATTGTTGTTATGTCATAACTGGGATGGCAGCTACCACATCATCCCGTGCAGAGAGACTTGTTCTGTGAATTGGTCAGGACATCTGCCGGGCAACAACCAATGAATTGTGGAAGCTGCCAAAACACATCTTCATGAGCATGTCCTTGCGTCATATGTTGAAATGTGAAAAACTCGTAATTCTCCTGAATAGAATGGGACACTGTGACAGCTACTCCTTTTCATTGCAGCTGGAGACAGCGCTAGCTCAACCTGTTAAGCAGTCGTCCACTCTTCTCTCCAACCAGATTGTCAGGTCACCACCAGGACCAACAGTATTCCATTCAGAATTTTATAATTTCAAATAGCTTCTGAATGATCTCACAGGGAAAGGATAGGATCAGTTCACACAGCTCATGGCATCATGTTACAGGAAGTTGGCAGTGATGATCATTCTGCGGAATCTGGTGACTGTCCTGAGATACCATCTCAAACAAGGAAAAAGGAGAGATCGCTGAACCTGAAGGAGTCGGCCACACTGGAGAGAAGCCGATTCTGAAAGGAGAGGCAACCAAGAGGCCACCTCGATTGGAAATCATCCTTGTCCAATGTTGAAAACAAGTGTCAGTTCATCAAACTGCTTCTGAAGCTGTGGCAGAGTGATGGATACACATCAAAACTGCATGAAAGACAAGTGATTTTCATATATGAGGAGAATGCCACTCTGCTGACTTCCAATGATGGCCGGACGACAGTAACCCATGAACTACCCCTTCTGAAGTCATCACAGGAAATTGACTCAAGAGTTATTCTCTATGTTAATTACGCGAGTAGGAATTACCGATTCGTTCGTGTGAAGAGCCCAGATTCAAACATCTTCGTTCTTCTGCACTATGCTGCATCAATTGGAGACATCACCATCTTGTTTGACACTGGTGTAGGAAATAAGCAAAGATTGATTTATGTCAGCAAACTAGGAGTTGATCTCGGCCAAGACAAATGTACGGCTCTGATGGTTCTGTATGCTTTCAGTAGATGTGACAGCACTAGTGCTTTCCGAGGGATTGGCAAACTCAAACTAGTGAAACCTCTACTGAATATTCCCAAATACATTCATGTACTCAAGAAGCTGGGAGATACATGGGACCTACCTGAAGAAAGGATTAATGAGCTGGACAGCTTCACTTGTGCTGTGTATGGTAGAGCATCAAATGTGTCAAAAGTTGATGACTTCAGGCTAATTCGTATCAATGACCTGTGTGCCAAGGATAACCGTGTTATTACTTCAGTTGATGTTGACATGGCCAATCTACCATCATGCAATCGCAGTCTCACCCAGCATGTCAGAAGAGTCAACTATCAAGTTTTCATATGGAAGAGAGCACATATTCCTGAGCCTGACGTCCCCAAAGTGAGCAGAAACCATGGCTGGAACATCAGTAATGAAAGCATTGAGCCACTCAGGCATAATGAAGATGAGCTGCCACGGGAACTGGCTGATATAGCTCAGGTAGATCCCGACCACACTGATAGTGATGACGAGTCTGACATGAACATGTCTGATGGAATGGAACAATATGCTGACAGTGACTATGACAGAGCATCAAAATGTGACTAATGTAATTGGTTAAGTAGCTATCAATGTTTTGCAAGTGTCCGTTCATCAACCTAGATGCTGTATGTCATTGCATACAATTAAGATGTGAATAATTTTTTGGCATCTAACTACATTTTGTTTTATCAATGGCTAGCATTTAAATGAATGTCATACATACGTAATTCGCTTTAAACTGAATTATCATATTTTGAGATACTGGCTTTCGATTTGTCTTATATACATGTACATTATATGAAATATGTAGTACTTTGTCTTATGCATCTGAAATTAATAATGGTATAAATGTATACCTGAAAACACACACATAATCTAGACAGTTTTGACATGTATGCCATCCATATCCATGGTTATCTTTGCTTTCGCCACTTGATCCGCAATACTATGGTTATCTTTGAAGCATCATATCTAATCCATTTGTAATGACAGAAAGACAATTCTGGTATCAAATGAAAGATATGATGCTGCAGAGTGTCATGCATTATTATTGTGATCTTAAAGAGGCCATAGAGATCAAAGGAAATTGATATATTTGACAAAAATAATGATATCATCTATGCGGTCACAAGTGAGAAAGGGGTATAGTTATTCTATGCTAATTAGGGCACATGCCATAATAGTAGATATTTTTGGAATGCTATTATAATGATCAGCAGATGAAAACCTTCAATTTGACATATCACAAGTACATATTGAGACATATGACTATACAATGACGATTGTGGTGTGGGTGATTAAATACCATGCGGCATTGATGAGAAATACGATATTTCAGGGTACCATCCAAGATAGGTTCGAAATGGGTAGCGAGACCCAACTTTTTCACTGTTACCACTTGAAATCATCTTCAAGGGACCCCAAAGCTTAAAAAAAACATGGATTGGTAGAGTTGTGGGGGGGTGTCCGAGGGGCATATCTGGCCCATGGCCTATAACATTGATGATTGACATATCATTGTCCTGGGGCTGGGCTGTGCATTTCCTTTTCGTGTATTGTTTATTATCGCTGCAACTTGCAAGTGCCAACACTGTACCAAACTTGTATCAACCATGAAATTATACTAGAATTTACTCCTTTTAAAGTGTTCAGGCGGCGGCAATGGCATTTTAACAAACGTAATTTTCGTGTTTGACATTCGACTTTGTACAAAATTATAGACCTACTGACTATCGTTGCGTGTCCCACTTTTGTGCTTGTGGGCCTTGGACTTGGTATCGAGTCATTTTGCCTCTTCCCTTAGCCAGCTTCAGTGAAAATTTATGTTGTAGTGGCAGCTACAATTTCTAATAATAAACCTGGTTGGCTGTCACCATCCAGTCAAACGTTGTTGATTTGAAAAAACTACACTATATCAGGATACCACAGAATTTCGCGACGTACGAATTTTGCGAACTGATAAACTTTATAGTTCACTTGTTCTCTTTCACGCGTAGAATGGAAACACTTATAATATTTACTGGCTGTGTTAGCGTTTCTGTTACCAGTGTGAAATTTTTTTATAAACAAATGTTCTACAGGCATTGGCTGGTACTAGAAAGGGGTTGGGTAGATGACACATTGTTGAAAATTGTGCCTGTGGCTGTGGTGTCCTTGTCAATATGCTATCTGGATCTTCACTCTTGCTGACTTGTTGATATAGATGACAATCTTGTAATGTTTTGTTAAAACAATATTCAACCATTTGTTTGCACTCAACCGGTGAAGTAATTGCTAATTTAAGGTTAGAATTATTGCTAAGTCAGTTTTTTGAAGGCACAACATTGTGTGATTTGTGATTAGATCCACCTAAATGTGTATATCTTTTTAATAAAAAATGTGTACTGAACATACAAGTGATTTTGTTTGCCTTCTTGTTTTCAGAAAAGGTGAACATGACCAAGATTACAATCAACATCATGCAGTATATCTTGCATGAAGACTTTGTGTCATCGATTCAAGCCACAAGGATTGATTTTACTGTGAACAGTTATTTATGTATTGTGGCAAATTTAAAATATATCATTATGCGATGCTGTTAAAAATAAAATAATGTAACATTATTTTTGAAGCTGTGGATTATGTATGTTTCTGTAAACGTTTCTAGCATTAACATGACTTTGTAATATTAAACTGTTATTGTATGAATTCTTGTGATAAGGATCACACTGAACTTATATATATATATATGATGTTCCTTGTGTCAATGATTGTACATTATAGTTCATGCCAGAATGGGTGTTTCACGGTGGTTCCTCTTAACTAAGCGGATGTTCGTTATATTAGGCATCCTAACAGTCATGGTGATTGTTTCTTCCACTTTGGTGCAGACTACTTGGTAATGTGTTGAAGGATGAATGAGTGTCAGTTCATGTGTAAAACTGGGTCAGTCCATGTGATACTTCATTCTGTGATATGTTGTGCATCAAGAGGATTTTTTCTCCTTTATTATTTCCCATTTACATTAATATTTTATTTCCCATTTTCAAATATTGTAACTATGTTTTACACATTATTGCTAAATGCTTTATGTATTGCAACTATTTGTTTTACTATTACTACTATTAACTACACTTTGTGTAGGAATAGTCTTCGTGTGCCCAGTAAATGCAGTGTGGCCACATCAATAGTTTGGGACTCTCCTAGGAAAACCATAATTGAAAGGAGGCTGTGTTACCGAGGTGATCATAAAGAGAGGTCTGCATTATATTACCCCATATTGGAATACAATAACAAATATAATTTGGTAATCAAACTGTAACCCTCCGGAGACACTTATTCCTGAGACAAATATGTATGTGCCTCCTTGTTGTGGTTTCACTTTTAATGTAGTGTTGTCCTACACCCAATATTTGAAGGTATGGCATATATTGAACATTGCTTTAAAACAGTTTACTGTAAGTGCATTTATTGTGTAATAAAATATGTGATGCATCATAGTGTTGTCTTATTAGTTTGTACTATAGTTTGAAGAAAAAAAATTCAATGCACTAATAATGAACCAACGTCAAATGTATGTATATTCATGTAGATATATATATACGTATTGTTTAAATAAATAATGAAAATTTCATCTACATGTGGACCAGCAATTGCGAATATAATCATATACATACATACTTATATATATATATATATGGTCGATTCTCACAAAAGTGCAGCACTTTTAAAATCACTTATTTACTTGCATTGTTCCCAGCTTTTGCTACCATAAATAGACATGTTGGGGAACCCTACCAAGAAATTGGCCACCTTAAATCCTACTTCTGTGGTAATAGCAGTGGGTCAAAGTTGGAAGTGATAATTCAAAAATAACCATACCAATGCACATATGTTGCATTGTATACGTTCCAGGGTCCAATAATCTATTTTATATTTGACAGTTCTGCTTGTTTGCAAGTATGCTGAACATGTTACTGCATCTGTGACAAAATAGATTTTTGGTGTGTTAGATCAGTTGAATATATTACAGTTGAATTATATCATTATTTTTGTCACTACACAATAAAGATAAAAAACATGGATGTTTTCAACCTTGATCGAACTCAGAATCAATTTATTTGACCTATAAATACGATACATATACAACGAATAACACAAGTAATAGATAAGGTCAGGAGACTCCAATTAAGATATATAACATCGCTAGCACAGGAGCCACCCCATAAATATAAACAACAATAACATTTACATGACAAATCAGAATAGCACGACTTGTTTTTATAGTCGATGTGTCAACATGCATACATAATACAAGGACTGATGATATGAACTCGTGTACACATTGACGTACATATGGATACTTAGGTATACATTCTAATATGTATTACGAATTACAAATAAAGCAATTATGGATACAAATATTAGTAAAATACAAATAAATACAGTAATTAAATAAATATACTAAAATAATGATCATAGCTACAGTTCTATGTAGAAATAAGACATTGTCAATTCATTTAACTGAACTAATGTACATGTAGGTATAAAATAAATGTATAAATAGGTTAATTAATAAATAAGAGATATAAAACAAATCAATGCAGAGACGAAACTATGCCACATTGGACAAGAACGAGTCCAAAAAAATGAGTCTTTAAGCGTGCCTTGAAAGTAGAGACGTGTTAATGTCATTAGGCAGTGTTCCACAAAGTCGCCACGGCGACCGCAAACAAACTGTCCCCAGCTTTGACATGAGTCCGCAGGACCGTTAACATGTTATTGTTGGTAGAGCGCAGGGCTCTTGTTGGTTTGTATTGGCATACAAGGTCGCATAAATATTTTGGGGCATCGCCATGCACAGCTTGATATGTAAACACTAATAGCTTAAAGTCGATTCTGTGTGCTACAGGCAACCAGTGAAGACTGCGCAACAAAGGCATGGCGCTGTCACTCCGTGGGCGGCGTCGGATCAACCTAGCAGAAGAGTTGTGTATTCTCTGCAGTCGAGCGATGTTGTTGACAGAAGTACCATATAGAAGTGAATTGCAGTAATCAAGCCGTGATGTAATAACGGCGTTGACGACACGTTCCTTTCTCGTCGTTGGGATATAACGACTTATCTGGTTAATATGGCGCAGGTGAAATGAGCACACTGACGATGCTTGAAACTTGCTTCTTAAAATCGAGGTGGCAATCCATAACGACACCAAGGTTACGAACACATCTTGAGGCAGTAATCGAAACATCTCCTACGCGTATCACACTGCCGTCAATAAGCGCAGCAGCAGTCTTTGGCACTACGGGAAGATAGTCCGTTTTATTGTTGTTCATGCACATGTAGTTTGATGTCATCCACTGATTTACAATATCTAGACACTCCTCCATACATCAGAGTAGCAGCCAACGCAGTCGCAGTGAGGTCAAAATGGCAGTACAATTGCAGATCATGCGCATAATGATGAAAACAAAGTCCATGCGCTCTGATTATGTCGCCAATGGGTTGTACGTACAACGAGAATAACAAAGGACCCAGCACCGAACCCTGTGGGACACCCGATGTCACGCAAGTTGTATTCGATGACACATCACGAATGACCACACACTGGGTCCGGCCCTGCAGATAGGATAGCAGCCAGCCAAGCACCTTGCCAACAATGCCGTAACGCAACCGAAGGCGCTGGATCATTATCTTGCGATTGATTGTGTCAAAGGCCGCACTAAAGTCAATAAGAACTAGTGCCGTGCCTTGTCTATACCGGCTTTCATGCCATTTGTTACACACAATAGTGCAGTATCTACACTGCTCCTTTACTAATGTAGCTTCATGTCCTCTGGTCCTTCTATCTTTCTTAACTGAGAAAAAAATGTTTCTATCAATATTTTCATAACCATTCAATATTTTAAGCACTTCTATGTGATCTCCTCTCAATCTCCTGGTCTCTAGTGTTGTTAAACCACATTCTTTTAGGCGTATTTCGTAACTAAGATCCCTCAGATTTGGTATCATTTTAGTCGCTCTCCTCTGTACTCTTTCTAGCATATCTATGTCCTTCTTGCGATATGGCCTCCATGCTTGTATTCAATATTCTAAATGAGGCCTCACTATTGTTTTGTACAGCGGTACTATTAATTCTTTTTTCTTATACGCTATATTTCGCCTAATTAATCCAAGGATTTGATTTCCCTTTGACGCTGCAATTCCGCACTGCTCTGAAACCTTCATATCAGCACTAATGGTTAACCCTAAGTCCTTTTCTTTTACAGTAGTACTTAGAACAGTACCCCCCATTTTATATTTTACCTCTTCATTCCCATGACCTGTGTGGAGGCATTTACATTTCCCAAAATTGAACAGCATTTGCCACTTTTCAGACCATTTGATCAACCTATCAAGATCATCTTGTAAATGCTGTCTGTCTCCATCACTTTTAATCCTTCTAAACACTTTTGTATCATCCGCAAATTTTAACACCTTGCTTGTTATATCATCGTCCAAATCGTTGATATATATTAAGAATAATATAGGTCATAGTACTGATCCCTGTGGTACCCCACTCAATACCGATTTCCAGTTTGAAGCCTCCCCATCAACTACTACACGTTGTCTTCTGTCATTCAGCCATTTTTCTATCCAGTTTATTATACCATTTCCTATGCCATGGGCCTTTAGCTTAAGGAGTAATCTTTGATGTGGCACTTTGTCGAAAGCTTTTTGAAAATCTAAATAGATGATATCTACTGGTGATCCCTCATCTACCCACCTAGTGATGTCTTCCAAAAAACATAACATATTTGTTAAGCATGACCTTGCTTTTAAAAACCCATGTTGAGATGGGTTTATCAAGTTATGTTTAACAAGAAAATCCACCATGTGATCTTTAATTAGTCTTTCTAATAATTTGCAAATCACTGATGTTAAACTCACTGGTCTATAGTTCTCTGACTTGTTTCTCGAACCTTTTTTAAATAACGGTATAATGTTTGCCTCTTTCCATTCTAAAGGAACCACTCCCTCATCTAATGACAAATTGAAAACTGTTGCAAGCGGTGCGCTAATTTGTTCTACAATTTCCAATAGTAGTTTGGGCGGAATCCCGTCCACTCCAGGTGATTTATTATCCTTCATAGCCCTTATTTTCTTAGCTACCTTTTCCGAGGTTACAACTAACTGTCCTAAATAGTCTGAATCTGCCCCCTCGAACTTAGCCTCTGGTACTGGCAGTGAACTAATATCTTCCCTGGTAAACACTGAACTAAAATACTCATTCAGGTCTTCTGCCATTAAGAATCCCTCTGATATTGTATTTCCAGCACTATCTTCTAGAGGACCGACCTTATCCTGAACTTTCTGTTTGCTTCGAATATACGCATAAAAACTCTTACTGTCATGTTTTATATTACTAGCTAATTTTGTTTCATAGCTTCTCTTTGTATTTCTAATTTCAGCTGTAGCTTGATTAAGTGCTTCTTTATAAATGTTGTAGTCTTCATAATTTCCAGTACATCTATATGACTTCCACATCATTTGTTTATACTTAATTTTTCTAATGGCTTCTTTCGATAAGTGTTTCTTTTTAGACCGTTTCCCTTGTTTTTTGAAAGGTACAAATTTATCGACTATGCACTTAATTGCACTATTTAAGATATTCCAGCATTCAGTTGCTGTCTTATTCTTCAGTGTGATATTCCAGTCTATCTTTGCTAAATATTTCCTCATGTCCTTATACCTTCCTTTGTGGAAATTTCTCCTATACTGCTTTTTACTATTCCTTTCTGATTTTACTTTGATGGTAAAATGTATCTGGTTGTGATCACTACTCCCCAGTGGCTCACATATCTTGACATTGTCAACTAATTCTTTCTGCAAGGACAAAACTAAGTCTAACACATTCTCTCCCCTGGTTGGTTCTAGCACATGTTGAGAAAGGAAACTATCTTGTACTAAAACTAAAAACTTGTGGTCCTCACTCCCCATACTCTGTAGAGATTTCCATTGTATATGCCCATGGTTAAAGTCCCCCATAATAATACAGTTCCGTTTGCTTACTTCCCTTATAGCGTTTTGTATTTTTTCATTCTCTTCTATGCTTATGTTTGGACTTCGATAAACTAACCCAACTGTTAACGTTGAGTTTCCTGTAACTATGTTACACCAAACAGCTTCTTCGCAATCTGCTTCTCTTTCTAATTTTATTTCATAAGCCTGGATAGATTCTTTAATATATAAAATAACTCCACCTCCCTTTCTTCCTATTCTATCTTTCCTAAACATTACATATCCTGTTAGTCCCAATTCGGCATCTGATATATCAGTGGTGGCCCACGATTCGGTTATACCTATTATGTAAGGGTCAATATCTTCTACCATAATGTTTAGTTCACTTCTTTTGTTTACTATGCTCCTTGCATTTAAACAAATGCATTTATATCCTGATTCAGAACAGTTTTCCAGGCTGTTCTTTGCCGATTTATTTCTGCTGTCTTTATCTATGCCTCCAGTTTCAGGCTTCTCTGTGAATCTAGTTTAAATAGATGCAGCCTGTCCCACTGTCAACAGATTGCAGCAAGTTCTCTGAGAAAACTGCTGCCCCCTTTCCACTTAGATGTAGGCCATCTCTCATGTACATATCTTCCCTCCCAACAAAGTATCCCCATAAATCTACGAATCCCACCCCCTCTTCTTTACACATCTGCTCAACTAGTGCGTTGATCGCCATCCTCTTGCAGTTTCTATATGTCGGCCCCCTTCCTCCCATTACTGGCAAAATTCCTGAGAGGATAATCTGTTCTACTCTTGTCTTCTTTAACTTCTTCACTAACTGTCTGTACTTCTGAACTATCCCAGTTGTTCCCTCCCTCTCTGCGTTATTTGTCCCTACATGTACTAGTATAGACCCTCCCTTGCCATGCCCCAGTACCTTCTCTACCCTTTCAGTTACATGTTCTATCCTAGCCCCCGGTAGACAAACAACGACGTCCTCCCCCTCGCTTAGAGTCTTATCTGTCTTTCTCATAATCGAATCGCCCATAAACACCCTCTCTTTCCTCATTGCCCCCTCAATCACTGCCTCAATGTAGCTCTTTCTACGGTTTGCATCTGTCTGGTTGTAATCTTGTTCCCCTGTCTTCTGCTCTCCCGTCACAATCTCGTCCGTTCCATTCTTCTGCTGGTTTCTTCTGGGCTCATCTATTATACAATGTGATTGCAAACATAATTCTGTTCTTTGGGCAATAAAGATTATTATTACTATTAATAAATGAAAAACCATTGTACATTTAGAATCTATGATCATAAATATTTGCAGAGATATTCTTGCATTACTTATTGTATTGTAACTTACTTTTGAAATTATACTGGGATATACTGAATCTGATTAAATTATTATCACCCTTTAGGTGGGAATTTTTACCTGTCTAGAAACACATCATTCAGACTTTGTGATTTACCGTGAACCTGCCTGATATGATAGTAGATCTCAGAATGGAACTAACCAAAGACCTAACCAGATAAGTAGTCATGAGTTTGACGGAGGTATATCAGTACCAATGTCGTCATCTATGTTTTGACAATTTCTTTTCCTCGATACCTCTCATGCGTGACCTGGAGGAGTGTCTTACATATGCGTGTTCGACAGTGCGTTCGAAAAGGAAGGGCTTGCCACTAGTCATAAAAGAACCTGGTCAGATGCAACGTGGTGAAAGCATCAAACTGCAGTGTGGAAACATGTTGGTGCTCATCTGGCATGATAATCGTGGTGTCCGAATGCTGAGCACCAACTCCAATCCGGTGGATGGTGTTGTCCAGAGGCGAGTGGGCAAGGAGAAGGTGCCTGTGCCATGTCCTGACAGCATCGTCAAGTACAACGCTAACATGGGTGGCGTTGACTTGGCCGACCAGAACCGATCGTATTAAGGCCGTATTATAGTCGCGAATCAACCAAGTTCTGGCGTTACCTGGCATGGTACTTGTTCAACACAGCAATCATCAACAATTACATCTACTCTCACTCACTTGCACGCCCACTCACCCGCAAACAACACACGCTGACACACCTGAAATACAGAATACAAGTAGTGAAACAGTTCATCGCTGGATTCTGCAGCAGAAAGAGAGCGGGACGCAAGGCCGTGAACCGACAGTCATGGACCCGTCTAATATGCTGGGACACGACCTTGTAAAGATGGGGCAAAAAACTTGTGTGTCGTAACTGCAGCCAGCTGAAACGAAAGACTGAGCGAGGCCGTGGTATTACCACCACATGGAAGTGCAGGGCGTGCGATGTTCCACTGTGCCGGGATGGTTGCCTGGTACAGTACCATACCCGTCACATGATGAGACTGACGTTCACACTCGCCACGTGATGAAGGACTGATGTTCTACTTTGCCGGGATGGTTATTTGATGTTTCTGCAGTTGATAGTTGCGGTTCATGAGTTCAATTAATTAATAAAGATGTTTCAACGTTTCTGATGTTTCAGGTCAATTTTATCGAAAATCTTGAAATTACGTGCATTCAGAAAAAATAATGTCATTTCTGTTTCGTGAACACTATGCAAGAATTTATTTTTGCATTTTGCAGCTTATTAATTTATCTACATTTCATATGCAGCATGTATCTGCTAATTATTAGCAGAAAATAATTTTTTTAATGGATTACCAAGAATAATTTTGATAAACAATTTTTTTCTTCAGAATTTCACGAAGCATATTTTGTTACTAAATTCACATACAGCTTTCATTTTTGGCTATTTACTTCAGCAGTTATTTATCTAACTGCTGTGCAAAGGTTATTTTAATTGAATAAAAAAAAAATTACACACATTCATGCAACCTGAGCCAGTTACAGAATATGTTCACCACGTCATTTCATGATTTAATAGCATTCTCTAGGACACAATGTATTGAAACAATACAATTCAGCAGCAGGTACATTTTGGCATTAATCTGGCCTTGAGAGGGTTAAGCCTTAACCCTCTCGTGGTCAGAACGCCCGAATCAACCCGACTCCCACTCACGGCCAGAACGCCTAAATACGCCTGAATACAGGGGCACATTTAAAATGGTACTGCGAAACAGTGTCATCCAATAACGGTAATTTATTTCGGCAGTTAGCATATAATAATATTGAAGTTTCACTGGGAAGCGTCAAAAGTGAGAAATGATGGCGATTTCCGTGGTTAAATAGTGCCAACCACCATGCGGTTTTGTAGTCGAACGCAGTGACACATAATTTCCAGTCCCTCTTTTACGCCACGCAGTGAATATTTTAATGGTGATTTTCAGCCAATGAGATTAAAAAAACATTTGCTGCGGGCATAAACATGGAAGCACCCAGGAATTATTCCCAAACACGCGTCCGCAGGAGATTTCTACGATTAAATGCTAACTTTTGAGCGGTCTATTTTGTTGTAAAGAAGTATTAATGCGCCGCGCAACGAGGTGGGTGGTGTTTTTTAGCTTTGGTGTAATTCTCAACATTGTCACTATGTCGAACTCCAGTAATTCGGACTTTGATGGGATTTTCTAATCGAGTTTATAACGAACGCTGCCATCGAAGAGGAATGTTTTGCACTATAATTACGCATTTTAAATATAACACCAACTTAATAGTTCAGACGGGATGACGGCTATCATCACAAAGAACGCCATTTCGTATAAAATCTTGAAACTACATGCACTCTGAAAAACTGAAATTATTTCAGTTTTATTTACCATAGACATTTAATTAGTTTTCCATTCTGTAGCATAGTAATTTATGAACATTTCATACACAGCATGTAACCGCTAATTTAAAAAAAATTATTGTTGAAAATTATTTAAGTATTTTATTTTTGTCAAACTTTAGCAATTCATATTTTGGTAATAAATTCACATATATTTCACATACTTGGCTAGTTACACCAGGAATTAGTTCTTCAGATGTAGTGAACATTTTATTTGAATCGGATCAAAAATTATTTATTTATTTGCATTCATGCAACCCGAGTATATCACGATTCACTCACAGCACATTCTCTCGATTTAATAGGATGCAATAACAGGCACATATTTGCATTAATCTGGCCTTGAGAGGGTTAATTTAAACCACGTCATCCTGGCATTAACAGCACACTCACAGTCTGTAGTTTATTCTCTATATATTTCTGGGTAGTAATAATTACCCCCATTTGGCTTCTAACAGACGGGTCCATGCTATTTGTTTGGTTTGTATATGTGTGTTGCAGTATGACTGGCACTCATTTCAAGTTCTAGCTCATGGTGTATTTAATGATAATACCTACCAGCTGTGTGATGTGTTTACATTTCAAATACGGGTCCCGCTAGTTGATGGTGTTGTACGTATGTCGCAGCATCAGTGGCTTTCATTCAGCTTCAGGCTATCATAAATATGCCACTTTTAATTATATATATATATCCGAAATTTGTCTGTGGCATTGCATTTGGTGGTTCGATATATCAACACTACTCACAACAATATGGTCCCATCAAGTTGAACTTATGGGATGTCTAAATTGGGTGCTGACATTCTGAGTGTTAAGGTAGGTAGTATGGATTAAAAAAGTGATTTTTTACATTTTTTTGGAAAAGGACTTTCTTTGCTATTTATGTACTTTCATATCTTTACCTCAATATGCAGTTAGTATATTAGCTGAAAAAGTAATAAAAAGTGGCAATATTGAGGTTTCTTCTGATGCCTTTGACAGAATTTGGTTATAAAAATTACCTTGTCATCGTTTTCTCGGAATACCATTTTTGCTGTGAGTACTTAAAGTTGCGGCGCTCTAGTAGAATAAATACTGGGTATAACTGCAAAACATTTTGCACCGCAGTGCCTAATGAGTATATCTACATCATGAATTAAAAGAAATCATAATATATTTAATGGTTTATAGGCATTAATTATGTGAAAAAGTTACACAAAATAGTTTTTTTCGACAAAAAATCTTTTTTCATGTAAACAACACATCTGATTTCTGTGATATTCCTGCAGTAGATATGCATAACAGTAATCCCTGTGCTAAATTACAAGCTTGTAACTTGAATACGTTTTTGGTTAGAGCGCGGCCAAAAATACCAAATTTTCCCTATTATGGTGGTCATATTGGATACCTAATTTGCATAATTTATGCGAAACATGAAAAAAAACTTTACTATGTTGGTATGTATCTGCATACCAAATATGGTTGATCTGTGTTGAAAACTAGATTTTTGGTGGAATACATACTACCTACCTTAATGCAGCTGCAAATTTATTACTACATTCGTGTTTTCTGGATGTTTATATTCCGGGTTGTTTTTCGATGTTAATTTAGATCATCAGTGAACTATGACATGTCTTTTTATTCCATGTTTATTGTGTTGTGATACATAGTGGTTTCTCTGGTTAGATAGTGGTTTCTCTGGTTAGATAGTGGTTTCTCTTGTTAAATGGCCACATCTTGTATCCATGTTATTGGTGGGTGCTATGGTTCAATGGCCCCATATTGGATCATTGTTTATTGGTTAATTGTCCCCATTTCGCAACCACAGCTATCAGGTGTGCAATGGCTAATTCGCCCCATAGTGGATCCACGTTTATCCACATTCTGGTTTGTGCTATGGTTAATTGGTCCTGATAATGGGTCATAGTTTATTGGGTGTGCGATGGTTAATCGACCCCATTTAGATCCATGTTTCGTGGGTGTGCGATGGTTAATCAACCCCATTTTTGAACCACTGTTATTGGGTGTGGGATGGCTAATTCGCCCCATAGTGGATCCATGTTACTTGTTTGTGCTATGGGTTAATCTGCCTACATTGGATCATTGTTTATTGGGTGTGCGATGGTTAATTGACCCCATTTAGATCCATGTTTTGTGGGTGTGCGATGGTTAATCGACCCCATTTTGGAACCACAATTATTGGGTGTGGGATGGCTAATTCGCCCCATAGTGGATCCACGTTACTGGTTTGTGCTATGGTTATTTGTCCCCATATTGGATCATTGTTCTTTGGGTGTGCGATGGCACCCCATTTAGATCCAAATTTCTTGGTGTATGATGGCAAACGGGCCCCATTTTGGATCCATGTTTCGTGGGTGTGTGATGGTTAACCCTCTCAAGGCCAGATTAATGCAAATATGTGCCTGCTATTGAATCCTATTAAATCGAGAGAATATGCTGTGAGTGAATCATGTGATATACTCGGGTTGCATGAATGCAAATAAATAAATAATTTTTGATCCGACTCAAGTAAAATTTTCACTACATTTGAAGAACTAATTCCTGGTGTAACTAGCCAAGTATGTGACATATATGTCAATTTATTACCCAAATATGAATTGCTAAAGTTTGACAAAAATAAAATACTTAAATAATTTTCAACAATTCATTTTTTTTAAATATTTTTCATTAATAATTAGCGGTTACATGCTGCGTATGAAATGTTCACAAATTACTATGCTACAGAATGGAAAACTAATTAAATGTCTATGGTAAATAAAACTGAAATAATTTAAGTTTTTCAGAGTGCATGTATTTTCAAGATTTTATACAAAATGGCGTTCTTTGTGATCATAGCCGTCATCCCGTCTGAACTATTAAGTTTGTGTTATATTTAAAATGCGTAATCATAGTACAAAACATTCCCCTTCGATGGCAGCGTTCGTTATAAACTCGATTGGAAAATCCCATCAAAGTCCGAATTACTGGAGTTCGACATAATGACAATGTCGAGAATTACAACAAAGCTAAAAAACACCACCCGCTTCGTTGCGCGGCGCATTAATATTTTTTTACAACAAAATAGACTGCTCAAAAGTTAGCATTTAATCGTAGAAATCGCCTGCGGACGCGTGTTTTGGAATAACTCCTGGGTGCTTCCATGTTTATGCCCGCAGCAAATGTTAAACTTAAATCTCATTGGCTGAAAATCACCATTAAAATATTCACTGCGTGGCGTAAAAGAGGGACCGGAAATTGTGTGTCGCTGCGTTCGACTACAAAACCGCTTGGTGGTTGGCGCTATTTAGTCACGGAAATCGCCATCATATCTCACTTTTGATGCTTCCCAGTGAAACTTCAATATTATTATATGCTAACTGCCGAAATAAATTGCCGTTACTGGATGACACTGTTTCGCGGTACCAGTTTAAATGTGCCCCTGTATTCGGGTTGATTCGGGCGTTCTGGCCGTGAGGCATACTCGGGTTGATTCGGGCGTTCTGACCACGAGAGGGTTAATCGATGCATTGTTGTGTTTGTGGTTGCCAACTGTTATTCACGCTGGTTGCCCATGTCATGTTTAATTGATAATTAGACCAGTGACAGTTTTACCAAGTAATCAGGCATAACATATTATGTCCCTGTCTTGATTGTTTGGCGTTTCCATAATGGTGTATCATCATTTGCTATGTAGAAGTCATTCCTGCCCCTTTTGTTTACCATTTTGCAATATGCCGCGCAAACGTCTGTCAAAGTCTGTAGGGGCACAGCGAGGCCAGATGCCACCAGCACAGCTGAAATGGTTGCAATCATAACAAGAGAGGTCCTCAAGCAGCTGCGAGAGGACCAAGATCTGCTGCAGGATGTCGTGACTGTCCCGGATGTGCCGCTTGAAGGACATCAAGCAGAGCCAGCAGATCTGCTGGACTTTGCTGTTGCGGGAGCACCGAGTACCCTGGTGGAGGACAATAGCTCTGGTGAGTCCACACGTAACCACCCCACTGGACCATTGCATGCCACTGCATTGGGCGCCGATCTGCCGGGCAGAATTAAATCAAGTATGTGGGGCAACGAATTTGTCGAATTTTACAACCTCATCAACGTCCACCAACATCAGCCACAACAAATGGCTGTCTCGTCCGGTCACTCCCATCAAATTGTTTCAATCATGCCCCAAGCCAGGGGAAGGCAGATTTCCACCATCGACCAGTGGACTTCTGCTTTCTTGGTGTTTGGGGCGGTGTACACCCAACGGTTTGCACAAGCCGCGCCAGGTCTGTTTAAATACTGTGAAATAGTTCGGGATATTGCCGTGACAGGCCCACCATTGGCCTGGCGACAATATGACACCCAGTTCCGTACCCTCCAACAGTCGGACCCAGAAAGTTTCCCCTGGGCGCAACCCAGGTGGGACTTTTTTCGATTTATGTACACTAAAGGGGGGTTGGGTCATGCTCCAGCGATTTTTTCTAACAAGTCTTCCTGTCGCCCCCAGCCCTATCCAGCCGGCTACTGCTGGTTGTACTAACAAGGGGGGAAGTGTCAGGTGCATAGGTGCAGGTACAAGCATGTGTGTGCCAAATGACACGCCCCTCACCCATCCAGCTCATGTCACCAGCACATCACCCCCAGCACCATTAAACCCTGAACACTTACAACAGGCAATACAGGGGTATGATCATGATTTGTGGCTGCTCTGGAGCTGTGGGGCCTGTGTCTGGGTAATCACTCAGTTTTCCAGATTCATCACTCAACCGAGCTGTGGTGGAAGAAATCAGTAGTCTGCTAAGAACTGTCATTTGTTGCACTGAATGGGAAGGCTAGTTATGACTGCTTTAAGGGATCACAGGACACGAAATTTTTTTTTTTTAAAGCTGATAAATTTCACCAACTATGTATTGTATGAAGTTACTGTACTAAAACTAAGGATATTTAATGATTTTTATTTTTGTTTTCTAATATTTAAGTGCGCTAGGGGGTTTTAATCGAAAAAATAAGTCATAAAACAGCAAAAGTTTAACTGAATAGAACACTGAAACCCCTATACTAATTTATGCAATTCAAATGTTTTTATTTAGATAATGAACTATTCTAACTTTCTGTGCATAGCCATTTGTATGTCATTCAGATTTTTTTGGACAATTTTTTGTTTTATTTTAATTTATTTCTTCAATATTTTCACATTCAAACCCCTATGGGATATAATCCAAATGACTGATCATAATTTCAATGCACAGGAATGTAGATAGTTGTCATTATTACTGTGTAAAAAGTTGGTATGAATTGCTTGGTTAGTTTTGGAGTTCTATTCATTTTTCCTACAAAAAAGTGATAACTGAGAAAACGGCACTCAAAGGATGAACAAAGTAATTTTAATGTCTTGCACATACTAGATGTTGCAAATAAGCATCAGTATGGTAGGCTTACCATGTATATACAATATGTGAGTGTTTCTAAGTGAAACATTTAATTAACAGTGACACAATTATGTCATTGTTTACCCCTACCCCCCTAATTCATAATGCGAGTAATCATGGTCGACGCACCAATTCAGACAGTTTTCACACAATTCACATTGCATACATTGTGACTTGTGACTAACATAAAACATGCATACTGATAGCATGTAACAGTCCATATGCATTGGTTATCATGCAAAGAAACCTGATTATGAGATCAGAGAGGTATTTTCCTAAGTAAGCATCACTTCACTTTTACAAATGCAGCTTGTATGTATCCACATAGAGTCGAGACATGTCAGCCTGTTTTCTTCAACTCATGAAGAAAACATGCATGTTAGATAAAGAAGATGTAATATACATAAATGTTTATAGGATTAATAGTCCATTAAAAGTGACATCATTATAACATTTTCACCCCCCCCCCCCCCCCCCACTGCCACCCCACACATTATAATGCCAAGCAAGAATTCGGACAGTTTCCCACTCTGCACAGGTTGTGACTTGTCAACCTAAGCACCACTTCACCGAGGCATTTTACAAATGCAACAGCCGTGTGTCCATACAACCATCACATGTTTGACATGTCAGTCAATCATCACTAACACTGATACATTTGGTATGTATAACACAACATCCATGTACACCATATGGCACAGTGTGGAGCATAAAAAGTCACTTCTGATCAACATGTTTCAACAGTATAATCCAATAGCATTAGAAGTGTTCAGTGCAGGGCAGAATACATCAGCGACCACTTCATTGAGTTGGCCAACATCGACAATACTGAATACACCAATCTCGACTGCTCAGTTCCCTCTGTTCGTCAGGGTTGTCACATTTAACGGCGTTCATGGTGACAATTTTGCGTGACGAGACGACTGTAGTGCGACACGGTGTTGCCTGGGCCGTCCCTGGTAGCTGTGCAGTCGCTCCGGCGTCAGCTGTTGCGATCTTCCCGGCGCTGTCAGTGTCAGTGTCGTCTGCTTCAAATCAATTCGCTTTCGCCGTCGATTACGGCTGCTAAGTCGGCTTCCTTGGACGACAAATGACGTGCAGCATTGCACTCACTCAGGCGCTTGCGTATAACTTTTGATTTCTTCGGCGGCATCTCATTTAAACTCTCTTTTTAACCAAATATATCGTCCGTTTATCGAGTGTCAAACTGTTCTCCGTAGCAACAATGTAAACAGGAAAGCAGACAACGCAAAGCATCGTGGGATTGATTTGCCTCGTTTTGAACGAAGACGCGTCATAAAACCGGTTGAATGATCCTTGAACTTGCTTTCGGCTGGTTGCGTGCCTCATTTTGAGAAAAAAACGCGTCATAAAACTACGAATGCGAGGCTTTCGGCCAGTTCCGTGTCTCATTTGCATAATTATGTGCTAAATAAGGAGATCATCGGAAATTTGGACTCGGTTTCAACGCGGGAAAACTCAACTTTGGAGAAAAGGGGCGTGACTATCAACATAACTGACAGATAGCCAAGAAGACGGCCGTTCTTTTGATACCAAACAAAATGGCGTATCATGAACAAACGTTGTCGTTGTCAAGGCATAAACTTGGATTACTTTTGGCGTGTTTCATCGATTCAAATATTTATTGTCATTTCACATTTGATGGGCCATCTAAGTTAGTGCTAATATAATGACTTAGCGGTGAGTAACTGTTAAAATACGATCTTTAATATGAAGTAGATATGTCAATCTGTCAAAAACTGAAAGAAACCAAAAATGTCATAAAAATAATTATTGACGTATTTCAGACTGCCGTGTCTCCCCTTAAAATGTAATGCTTATTTTAAGGAAGAACATATTCCTAGACAGCCTAATGTCATTGCTAACAACAAATTGTTCTTGCTTCAACTGGTGTCTTAGCCGTCTTGTTAGCAAGTCTAGTTTATTTGCATTATGTTCCAGCTAGTTTAAAGACATTGTTATATATATACAAAACTTGGCCGATAAGGTTGCTTTACAATGTGTTGTACTAGACCCTAGTAAATGCTATCCCTATGCTGCAGACATCCAGGCCTCACAAAGTTTCTGGGTGATTACTGTAAGCGGTGGGCGATTCGTATGATTGTCATCCATCGTGTGCAGTGATATTTCCATGCAAACCCCTTTTTTATTAATTTGAGATAATTGTTCTCTTGATTAGTGCTGTACACAGTGGATGATGCAGTATGATCTGGCATTCATGGTTCCATTACATACCAACTTTTATTTGTTGGGAATGACATTTCATTATAAACTTACTTTGCAAGTACTGTAGGCAGTGGATGATGCAGTATGACTGGCATCCATTATATGCAGCATGACAGTGGGGAGCACGACTAAAACCACACTGGCACACATTTTCATGTTATAAAAACTGAGTAAATAGAGGTGAATACATGTCCGTGTTAGTATAGCCGTGGTATTATATAAGTGTTGCAGTATGACTGACATCTATTAATGAGCATGCCACTTTGTGGAAAATCAGGCATTATGTATTTATAATCACTAATTTAATGATTTCCTTGCACTATTCACACATCTGAAGGAGCTTAAGACACTGGCAGAGCCCTGGGGTGAGGGTTGGGTCTCTGCTACAGGAGCCCTGGGGTGAGGGTTGGGTCTCTGCTACAGGAGCCCTGGGGTGAGGGTTGGGTCTCTGCTACAGGAGTCCTGGGGTGGGGGTTGGGCCTCTGCTACAGGAGTCCTGGGGTGGGGGTTGGGCCTCTGCTACAGGAGTCCTGGGGTGGGGGTTGGGCCTCTGCTACAGGAGTCCTGGGGTGAGGGTTGGGTCTCTGCTACAGGAGCCCTGGGGTGAGGGTTGGGCCTCTGCTACAGGAGCCCTGGGGTGAGGGTTGGGTCTCTGCTACAGGAGTCCTGGGGTGGGGGTTGGGCCTCTGCTACAGGAGCCCTGGGGAGGGGTTGGGCCTCTGCTACAGGAGCCCTGGGGTGAGGGTTGGGCCTCTGCTACAGAAGGCCGGGTGGAGAAAAATGACCGCCCCACCTTTGCTAATCTTGTCATTCAATAATTGTGTTTATATGTTATCCCAATGAGTATGTTTGTCTATCTCATCGATCGATATGTGATTTACCCCGGTAATTCATGTTGGTACAATTATTAAACGACCTTTACCAACAATTACTCTTGTGTCATTCATATAGCAAACGAGCTCAGGATTCTGCCATTAAGCAGGGTATAAAAACAGCATTATAAAACAAATAGCAAGGAAAACAATTATTGTCTCATTCCTATTATCGTAATAATTATTTATTACTAATAAAAGTGTTCATATCAGCATCACTAAAATATTGGTATACATCATGTAACGTGTCTACTTTTAATATTCGTGATGAATAATAATGATAATGGACCAGAAAATAGTTGCAAATATAATTTTGCAATTTCAAAATTTGCAGATTAAATCAAATTGTGTCTTTGATCACAAATCACTCAGATGTACATGTAATGAAACAGCAGAAACATTGTGCTGTTGTCATAAAAATAAGACAGGCTTTAATGTTTTTTCCGAAGCTTCGATTCCCCTTGACAACCACTCGGACAAGTTAAAATTTTGGCGGACAAGTTAAAATTTTGGCAGACAAGTAGATTTCAAAACTTACTTGTCCGGTGGACAAGTAAATATTCTGGCTTATTTCTATCGCTGAATATGGACGTTTTACGGGGAATTATTTCTGTATGCATTAATTTGGTAGAATCCTAAATGTGAGTTGGTTGTTGAAAATGTCGGATCTGTTCAAGTTCGGGTTTAAGCGTGACAAAGATGACAATGCCAGCCAGTCAGAGTCTTCTAAGAAACCAATGGTTGGCAGAGCAGAATCACAACAAAAGGATGATACGCAGAAGAGGGAGAGAAATTTCATACCCGCATGGAAAGATCAGTTCCAATGGGTAGAAGTGACTGAAGATAACCGAGGCATGAGATGCATCATGTGTCAGACGCAACCCAAGCTTGCTGACACGAAGAGCAGTCTTTTCAAAGGAACCGCTTCCTTCTAGAGAGATATCTTAGCAAGCCATGACACAAGTGCAGCCCACTGCAGATATCATGCTGCATTTCAGAGGCAGAACATCCAAAGACGACGTCAAGCAGGAGAGGATGTTGACCTCATGCAAGGACCAATGGATTAGCAGCTGCGCCAGATGAACCAACAAGAGCGTGTCACAATTGGCCATCTGTTCAATGCAGCCTATTTTACAGCTAAGGAGGAGTACCCATTTACAATTTACCCCGAGTTGGTATCGCTGCAGATTTTAAATGGTACAAAAATGGGAGCAATGTACCAGTCGGACAATGCTTGTCGATGGTTTATCCGCTACATCCATGAGGACGTAATGGCAGACACTCTGCGTCAACTGTGAGCATGTGCCATGTTTGATGGTGCCACGGATAAAAGTGTAATGGAGATGGAGCTCATCTACGCTCGACTAGTGGTCGATGGCCAAGTTAGAAACATGTACGTATGTGTCCAACCAATCCAACACGTTAACGCTGAAGGAATTTATGGAGCCGTAAATGAAGCTTTCACTGATCTTGACGTGGATTGGCAATCCAAAGTTGTGGGGGTAGGATGTGATGGAGCTGCCGTCAACATTGGGCGTCGCAAGTGTGTTGGCGAGGATACAGGACGGACATCCATATGTGATCCCAATGCACCGTGTGGCGCATCGCTTGGAACTAGGAGCCATTGATGCGGCCAAAGACAGGGGTTTTCCACAGTTTGGACAAATTCACGACACGTTGAAGCTGATTCACAAACATTATGAATATAGCCCAAAAGCCACTAGAGACAGACTTAGACTTTAGACCCTCAGTGAATTTCCGAAGATGGCGTGGATGCACATGGTGCTTGACATCATGGCTGTACTGGACCAACTGAGTCTGGTCTTTCAGAGGGACGAGCCAACCATCACTGATGCTTTTGAGGCGTTATCCACAGCCAATCTGGGTCTGGTTGCTCTAACGCTACGTCCAGGGGAACATTTGCAGAGCTTCCTGAACAAATGTGATGGACCAAAGCTAGTTCCAAGGGCATGAGTTGACCAACATTCAACTGAACTGGCCAGAACAGGAGAGAAACAAGATCAACCAATTGGTTGATTCTGTGATGAGCCACTTGAACAGCCGTTTAAGAAGCACCGAGACTAATCCAGACCTCGCAGCCTTACGTCTGCTGACAACACCTTCTGAATGGCCTGACGAACCTACAGCTCTGGCAATCTGCGGGGGAAATGAGATCCATGTAATCAGCAAGCAGTTCAGGCCCTTGCTAGAAAGGATAGGATGTGACACGGATGCAGTCCAGCAGTGAGAATGGCCTGCCTTCAAGGTGTATGCCAAGAGATTGACAGAGCTCTCAACCACAGATCTCCTTCAGCGTGTTTTTACGAACCCTGACCTAATGAAGCGTTTCCCAAACTTGTGTCACATCTTCACTATCTTCTTATGCATCCCATCATCCTCTGCAGTGTGTGAACGGGGATTCTCTGCCATGAAGAGGATCAAGTCAGATTGGCGGGCGAGCCTCAAGCCAGAGATGATGGATGTGCTGATGGGCATTGCCATTGCCGGTCCTCCTACAGAGGAATATGACCCCCATGGTGCCGTTCAGCTGTGGCTAAATGGTGGAAAGCGACGTCGTTGCTACGAAGGACTAGTAGTGAGTAAATCTGTGCATGAACTCACTCAGAGGATTGAGTATGTCTGGGACTAGCTGATGAGTAAATATGTGAGTGAAGTCACTCCGAGGACAGAGTATGTCTGGGACTAATAACTGATGAGTAAATATCTGCATTAGCTCACTCCAAGGACTGACAACTTCTGAAGACTGGACTGTGGACTCAGTAAATATGTTCTTTACATATGCTTTCAGTCAATAATTTACTTTTGCAGAATTATTGTTGATTACACGTTGGTCAACATTACTAAGTTTTGGTTCTTGGAATTATCATTATGTATAATTATATTTCCGTCTAACCTCAATAAATGCACTAATATGTTAACATCCGGCTGGGTGTTGTGCTGTCACTGTAAATCGCTGCAGCTTGTAATTTTTTTGGTGGGACAAGTAGATTTCTGGTGGGACAAGTGATCATGAGGTAGCACTTGTCCTACTGGACAAGTGCTTTCTGTGAGTTAATGTAGAGCCCTGGTGTAAGCCTTAATGGCC
The DNA here is from genome assembly GCA_963995525.1 of Escarpia spicata. Taxonomy (NCBI): domain Eukaryota; kingdom Metazoa; phylum Annelida; class Polychaeta; order Sabellida; family Siboglinidae; genus Escarpia; species Escarpia spicata. Next base: position 12,102,280 of record OZ023207.1, on the reverse strand, counting down.
AGAACAAAATTTTATCAGTAGTCCTAACCGTGATGTTGATAGTGTTTGCATAAATTATTTTTGTGAAATTGTAACATTTTTTCATAACTGATTTTTGACCGCTGAAACAATACCACTTTGATATAGAATGTAAAACAACATGTTTTCTAGCTTACCCCAAGTATGTCCTTTAACTAGCTTTACATCCTAAGAAAGTTTGCCTTTCTTTCATATAATTTAGATACGCAAACATTTGATGGGTTAAAAATGTACGTAAACACAAATGACAATTTGAATGTGGGCACACTTGGTGCAACTATGGTTGTTCTTACCACGCTACAACAGTTAAGTCACGCCGCGGGACCGGAATTGCCAGATAATGATAAAAGTTTCGATTTTTAATAAAGTCGGTTTTTAGAACGAACAATGTCTTTCACACGTGTTGCTAACTATATTTCACTGAATTCGTCCTACAGGCATGTGAGAGGAGGCAAGTCACTTCCGAGGAACATTTGCATGCGACGCGGCAAACTGGGGAAGAAAGGGGGATCTGGATTGGAACTCAGAATTTTTGTTTAAAGACATCAGTGTTTGTGATGCAATCTAGTGTACTTTCAATGTTTTTGTCTAATCCTGTAACTTCCATTTTATATAAAATCACAAACATAGTGCATAGAAACACTACATTTGGGATTTTATTAATCAAAAGAGTAAGCATATAGTTCCCTGCACATAACTGTAAAAGCACATCATTTTCACATCACACAAAAAACCAGAAGCAGGGTATCCTACATTGTCAAAACTACAACATTACACAAGTGGTCAATGTGAAAAAATACACAAAAATGCTTTAAATAACCAAGGTTTATTAAATTGAACAGTACACTGAAATTCACACACAAATGTCCACTAGTGTTCACTGAAACCATAAACTTGTAAACTTTACAAGTGTTCATTGTGGACGTGTGACTTCAATCCCACGATGCTTTGCGTTGTCTGCTTTCCTGTTTACATTGTTGCTACGGAGAACAGTTTGACACTCGATAAACGGACGATATATTTTGTTAAAAGAAAGTTTAAATGAGATGCCGCCGAAGAAATCAAAAGTTATACGCAAGCGCCTGAGTGAGTGCAATGCTGCACGTCGTTGGTCATCCGAGGAAGCCGACTGAGCAGCCGTAATCGACGGCGAAAGCGAATTGATTTGAAGCAGACGACACTGCGACTGACACTGACAGCGCAGGGAAGATCGCAACAGTTGACGCCGGAGCGACTGCACAGCTACCAGGGACGGCCCAGGCAACATCGTGTCGCACTAGTCGTCTCGTCACGCAAAATTGTCGCCATGAATGCCGTTAAATGTGACAACCCTGACGAACAGAGGGAACTGAGCAGTCGAGATTGGTGTATTGTCGATGTTGGCCAACTCAATGAAGTGGTCGCTGATGTCTCCTGCCCTGCACTGAACACTTCTAATGCTATTGCATTATACTGTTGAAACATGTTGATCAGAAGTGAATTTTTATGCTCCACACTGTGCCATATGGTGTACATGGATGTTGTGTTATATATACCAAATGTTTCAGAGTTAGTGATGATTGACTGACATGTCAAACATGTGATGATTGTATGGACACACTGCTGTTGCATTTGTAAAATGCCTCAGTGAAGTGGTGCTTAGGTTGACAAGTCACAACCTGTGCAGAGTGGGAAACTGTCCGAATTCTTGCTTAAGCTATGATTCCTGGCATTATAATGTGTGGGGTGGCAGTGGGGGGGGGGGGGGGGGTGAAAATGTTATAATGATGTCACTTTTAATGGACTATTAATCCTATAAACATTTATGTATATTACATCTTCTTTATCTAACATGCATTTCAGAGTTGAAGAAAACAGGCTGACATGTCACGACTGTATGTGGATACATACAAGCTGCATTTGTAAAAGTGAAGTGATGCTTACTTAGGAAAATACCTCTCTGATCTCATAATCAGGTTTCTTTGCATAACCAATGCATATGGACTGTTACATGCTATCAGTATGCATGTTTTATGTTGGAAACAAGTCACAGTGTATGCAATGTGAATTATGTGTGAAAACTGTCTGAATTGGTGCGTCGACCATGATTACTCGCATTATGAATTAGGGGGGTAGGGGTAAACAATGACATAATTATGTCACTGTTAATGAAATGTTTCACTTAGAAACACTCACATATTGTATATACATGGTAAGCCTACCATACTGATGCTTATTTGCAACATCTAGTATGTGCAAGACATTAAAATTACTTTGTTCATACTTTGAGTGCCGTTTTCTCAGTTATCACTTTTTTGTAGGAAAAATGAATAGAACTCCAAAACTAACCAAGCAATTCATACCAACTTTTTACACAGTAATAATGACATAACTATCTACATAAATTATGATCAGTCATTTGGATTATATCCCATAGGGGTTTGAATGTGAAAATATTGAAGAAAAAAATTAAAATTTTTAAAAAAATTGTCCCAAAAAATCTGAATGACATATACAAATGGCTATGCACAAAAAGTTAGAATAGTTCATTATCTAAATAAAAACATTTGAATTGCATAAATTAGTATAGGGGTTTCAGTGTTCTATTCATTTAAACTTTTGCTGTTTTATGACTTATTTTTTCGATTAAAACCCCCTAGCACACTTAAATATTAGAAAACAAAAATAAAAATCATGAAATATCCTTAGTTTTAGTACAATAACTTCATACAATACATAGTTGGTGAAATTTATCAGCTTTAAATTTAAAAAAAAAATGTTTGTCCTGTGATCCCTTAAATAAGCCAAATTGAGGTTATTACCAAAGATGTACATGTAGTGATTTTAACAATTTCAACAACAGTCTTATACAGTCAGGGTTCATACAGACAACTAACAATTAAATTCAAGGGTTTTCTTGATATAAAAAACATGCCATTTTCAAGGGTGTATATTTCAGTTATTTATTTAGTTTTTCAGCCCCATTTTTTACCGGACCAGTCCATCATTCCATACCTGGGGTTTACAAGTAATCCACCAGCCATTGAAAAGATCGGTTACACATCAATAAATCAAGCAAGCACACACTTCAGGAATGAATGAAGCAAATAAACAATCAATCACAGGACCCTTAGGCTTAGAACAATGAGGGGGATCATCAGCCAAACATTCAAATAACAAATCAATCTTGACGAAGATGCTTAAGTTTTAACTGCCTGTTTATTACATACAGTAAATTAATCAGGAAACAATAACGTTCATTGACATTATATACTGTTGCTGCCAGTGTCACATTACAGTCTTTTCAAGCTTTTCACTTCTTCTCACTCAACTGGCGAACTAAACATGTTCCCGGTGTAGCCAGCATGCGGCGCAGTTGCTAATTGTGTTTCGCGGACACGTTGTTCTTGTGCGTCGCACTTTTAACGTAACTGTCCAGGCTGTATCGACTTCCGTTCCCGATGTTGATGGATTTTGCGCAAAATCGACATCGAGCAGAACGAACATTTACCACTGGGTCTCGACACACCCATTCTTTGTATTCCGCGATTGCCAACCATTCATCTTTAAATTTACAGTTTCCTTTCTCGGGAGCCATCGTAATGCAAATTCAAATCGACCAATAATATTTTTAACGAACATGCTTTTGTCACTTTCCAAAATGGCAACTTAATACCCGTATGTAGCGTTACCCGTATGAGCAGTACTTATGGTGCTATCTAGCGGATTATTAATATAATTTTTGGTCACTTGGACTCACTCCTCGTGTTTTGTCAATCACCTTTTAGTTTTGTCGTTCCGACGTTGAATATGAATTGCACATTTACTTTCGCACTTATTAAATAATTTATATTACAATGACACGGCCGAGATATAATAGCTTTTATGCAAGCAACAACACAGAGTCCAATATAGTGATGAAAAAAGGCCAAATGAATGACGTTTATTTATTAACGTGATAAGAGAGAAATGTGGGCTCGACATCCCAAGGCCAGGCCTGTGACTGAGCCCATACTAGTCTCCTGTACCTCAGGTTGACAGAGCCCACATTTCGGCACATAAAACAAGCAGTATTGGTATACATGATATCATATATCAAACAATGTCATAATAATAGCTTAATTGCACATTTAAAGCAAAAACATGCATTTTAAAGGGTTTTCAAGGGTTTATTCTGAAAACGGGTGATAATCAAGGGTTTTTGGGTACCCTTGAATGTAATTTCAAAATTCAAGAGTTTATAAGGGTTTTCGGGGATCCGTGCGAACCCTGTATACAGTGGACTGCCTTGAATATTGACTGATGTTTATCTGGAATAACTATATAAATTTAAAAAAAAATTGCTGCAACCAGCAAGTCTTACCTGCCAGCAGTAGCCAGAATGAGCATCCTCCGAGTCCTCCACAATGATTCCCTCGTACGGACCAAACCTCACACCTTTGGGCACTGGTGTTTCCGCCCACACGCCCGCCCCAGCATTGGGGATGCTGGAAGGTTTGATGACCAGGCCACTGGGAAGACTGAGATGGCACCTGTAAATGCCAGGCTTCAAATCTACATCGTTAACCTGAAAAACAATACAATGATTTACAAAAGACTATAAACAATCACTTCATTGTGTGTGTCATACATTTTTTAAGCAATAACATTTTAATGTAACATTTATTAAATCAATGTAACTACTGTATATCCATAACCAGCTTTTAATGTAACATTTATTAAATCAATGTAACTACTGTATATCCATAACCAGCTTTTAATGTAACATTTATTAAATCAATGTAACTACTGTATAACTATAACCAGCTTTTAATGTAACATTTATTAAATCAATGTAACTACTGTATATCTATAACCAGCTTTTAATGTAACATTTATTAAATCAATGTAACTACTGTATATCTATAACCAGCTTTTTAACACATGCTTTTTAACACATTAATTCCCATCGTACCAGTTTGATAGGTACGTATTACAGTTTGGTCCCTCCTGTTTTCAAATATCTTTTTTCTCTACTGCGCAAGGTGCCCAGACCCACCCAACCCCTCTAACGTGCAACCATTCCAAAACCGCCCACTAAACTTGCGGCTGCTAGGCCTTTCGTTTATCTCGTTCAGATCCTGCGTTAACCATCCAGTGGAAACTGGTGACATAGGCTATATAACAGCCAAGGAAGCACGTGGTTTTCGCCACATCTTGAAAAAGAAGTTTGTGTTTGTATTTCGAAGGAAGTCAAGTTGCGTTCGTCAAAATTTGTGTGGGGTTGTTTGGGTGGTTTCTGGGCCCCACATTTATTCCGCTTAGATAGTTAATTATTGGCATTCCCATCGACAGATATGTACGACTCATCTACGTTTGTAAGGGGAATTGCCTTTTGCTATCTAGGTTGACGGCAATGCCCATTGTCTGTCTTTACCATTTACATTACTTTTGACTACATGTAATTAAAGGGCATTGCCATTTTCCACCCTTATTCCGTGACTCTCTTTCTCTTCATAAACCTAGCAACGCGCAGCAGATTCCAATACACATCACATCCTATAACTACACTATAGATGAGGCGAGGAGCAGTGAATAAAATGGATTTCGACATCGTGTGGCATTTGGCAGTTTTGAATGAAGTCGTTTTCCGACAATTTCGAGTCAGATGTCCATATTTGCCTGTGTTGACAACGAACAGGGAGACCATATTATCATCCAACTACGCTATTTGTGTGACTTTGATGTAGAGATACAAAGTAGATCTTAAATTGTTGATCGAGCACCATCCGTACCAAGCTTGATTAGTTAATTTTAGCGTTATTTAATTTTTATCACATTGTTACTGTTAAAGGAGCACATACTTGTGAAAGAGTTTTCTAACTTTCGTAATTTTGGGTGAGAATTTTGTACTGGAACAGAAAATTCCAATTCCATTCCATATGATCGGTAGACAGTAGCCATTTTGTAAATAATTTTGTTTTGTTTTCACAGTTGTTGGTGTCATCGACAAATTGAATTGTATTTCAAAAACTAACCATTAGTATTGGATGTTTTATTACGACTAAATTAACACATAGGGCTAAATTTGTTTCTCTGGACAACTTATGTGCTGTGATTTTTGTGTATAACATGATGAAGTTTACATGTAATTTTGTCTTTGTAATTTTTGAACTTTGCTTCATGATCTGAAATTTAACTGATTGCAACACAGCAATTTCAACAGCATATCTTATTCACACATTCATTTTTATGTACAATGTAATTAATTTCATGTAATTTCATGCATCGGTTGTCAATATATTATAATTTTAATGCTAGCAACACAATATAAGTCACAATATATTGGACGCCATCTTCAAATCATCTGCCCACAGCAGGATGTAAAATAAGAAGGTTGCCTACCCAGTAGAGTTAAACTGTTGTTGTATATTATGCAAAGTGATTGTTCATGGTGGCAACATTTTCTGGTAAAATTTAATTATTTGCAGTATTGAGACCTGTTTTTATTTTATCATACTTAAAGTTTCACAGAAGTTAGTAGATCTTTCTCGAAATGTTCTCTTTTTACGACACTTAATATGTCCATATTTGCCTGTTACAATATACTTAGAACTGGATGTTTCATAGTTAATTTTTTTTTGTTACTTTGTACCAAAGAGAAAAATCTGTAGCAAACAAATTATAGATATCACCAGTGACCTGCATACGATCCATGGAAAAAATATCTCCACAAATATAGAAACTTGCAGCAGGCTCTAGGCACACGACAACTGTCTGTTGTATTATATGTGACAATACTTACCTCTGTGTCTTTGATGATAATGAGAGGTCCATGCACTGGGCAGTCTCCTTCGTACTCAGTGTTACAATCATCACAGACTACAAGAACAACATACAAAATGTGTAAACATTGCCAGCATATTACAACAATTTGTTATGTACTGTGTCTCCTGCTAATGCTCAAAAATGCTTTCTTCAAACTTGACAAGAACACATATCTTGGATTGGAATACATGTAAAATCATAATTCACATTGTCTATATAAATACAATTGTCTCAGACAAGGTTTTGGCACTCATCCAACAGAAAACAACTTGAGAGTTTAGTGTGAACCATATACCAGTCTTGGCAGGTGTCGGTAGAAATTGATAACAGAGGTATTGATTTAAACTATGACAATGAAATAAGGCAAAGATAAGTTCTTATATAGCGAAGTATCCAGTATTAGAGTTTGCTCACATATCAAAAAAATTTAATGTGCAAACACAATTGCCATTTTTGTAATAATCAATTCATTGCTGTGTGTTTCATGCCATTTGTAAACATGATCTTATTAAAATTATAAGTGATCCTGGATCTAACTACTCCACCATAGAATTGTTAATGTTACATCCTTCCTGTGATAGGTCTCAAGTAAATTTATTGTTATTTGTGGTATCTGTATAAATATCATAAATCTACTAGACAAAGTGCTACCACTCACCAGACACTGACATATACCGGACATCTCAAGGTAAACATAAACTATGTCTTGACATGTATACAAGCAGATATACTGAAATAGATGATGATATGCCATGCCTCGGGACCACTTCACTATACTGAAAACTTTCACCACCAAGACACGCTACCAGGACACTTTTGCTGGTGTCTACATCACTAATGAAAACTGTCAAATCTATCAGAGCTGTCTGTATACTATCCACCCTTCTTTATTGTGGAAGACATGCGCACCATCACCACCAGAAGATATGAAACAGGAAGACATGCGCACCATCACCACCAGAAGATACAAAACAGGAAGACATGCACACCATCACCACCAGAAGATACGAAACAGGAAGACATGTACACCATAATCACCAGAAGATACAAAACAGGAAGACATGCGCACCATCACTACCAGAAGGCGCTTAGAAGTGGATTGGCTGTGCTACAAAAAGAGGCCAACTCAATCACCAGAACTGCAGTGCGCTGGACCCCCGAAAGGAAAAGGAAGAGAGGACATCCAAAAACAACCTGGCGCAGGACTGTAGCAGTTGTGATGGAGGCAGGACACAACTGGGGCACCCTCGAGTGATTGGCAAGAGACAGACTGGCATGGAGGAACTTCGTCGCTGCCCTAAATGCCAGTAAGCATAATTGGGAGGAGTGAGCGAGTGTGAAAACTTTCAACACCAAGACACGCCACTGGGACATTTTCGCTGGTGTGTCACAGAAATATTGTCCTTGGTGATACAGCAATGACTTTTTGCATTTTGAAAATGCTTTTAAAATTTAACAACCGATTCTTTTTAATGATGGATTATTCTGATGATTATATTCGTGAAATGGTCCCGTGATCTACTTATAATAACATCATTGTCTCTTCCATCTCATCGACAGTGTCACATATGAACAACTTACACACACCAGTCACTGACACAGGATCCCACCAGATGTCAACTCACAGATGTAATGATCATCATCAGGAACCTCCATCTCTGTGTAGTTCCTCCGGGCAATATTGCGTCTCGGATAACGACGTTTCTCCTCCTCCTCTTTGCCATCTTTCTCTGTCTGCGAGTCTTGTTTCTTTCCTTTGGGTGTTTCTACAACAAACCATGTTACAAGTCTGATGTAGACACGATTCAAAACATTTATATCAAATCAGAGATATATTCAATATTCCTACATTATCAGGACAACCAAGTCTGATCACAACGAAAACATTTTTGTTGACAAATAAACCTACACTATACACAACAATGTTCAATCCAGGTTTGTATGGAAGCAGTTCACAAGCTGGATAAAGTGTGGCAAACACCAATATGCAGAAACATGCACCAAATGATTCATCTTCTAGACCATGATCGAAACTATCCTCATTATGGTTACAAGTCTTGGACACTCAGACAAATGCTCAAGTAAACACTTGATGGAACATGCATAAAACTACTAAGCATCGCCAACCAGGAATTGTTCACACACCAGCTACATCTTTCAGGTCACATGACGCATGAGGCAGCAAGCGAAGTTCTCTGGTAACGCAAGGGCCCTCAGAGACGAGTCTCACCCCAGCATAACTCAGCAAGACAACATTGAGAAACACCAGACTCAGTCGGACTAATTGTGCTAACGCCATTTGTGTCTAAACTTTTCCCTTGGAGTTAGGAGAAATAAATTTAAATACATGTTAGCATGTAAGTTTTGTTATTTTAAAATTGAAAATAACAAAGTGGTGTACAAACCATTTCATTCTTCATACAAAGTGAAGCAGAAAGTCATTCTTAATATTGGCAATATACCGATATCCTGCATCATGCATCTTATCTTCAGCTGTGTATATGGGGCTATCTATAACATGTCGTTAAATTTTTACTTTAAAAAGAACCCCCACCCCTTTCCGAGCCCAGGACTTCAGTGGATATATGAAAATAGTTAATTGTTACAGCCATACAAATTATTTGTTATTGTTAATGCAACTAATAACTGATCACTCCACCAGAAACGTAGCACATACTTTTATTATGATATGTTTCTGCTTCCTCCTCATCATCACCTAACACAAGGTCGGGAGATTCCACCATTGCAAGTTCTCTGCGAGATCTTTCCAGTTCCTTCCTGCATCTTTTCTTTGCAGTCTCAAGGTCCCCGGAAAAATATCCCTCAAACTCTTCATCGTCCGAGTCTTCCAGATAGCAAGCTTTCCCACTACGAGACTTCACAACAGTGCTTTCTGGGACAGCTTTCTGAAATATGCGCACAATTTGGGTTGGGTTTTCTGTATTATCTGTTTGATGTCAATGTGTTGTGTACCTCCTTCTTAGAGCTTGCTTGTAGTAGGCCTGCAGGTTATGCCAGTCTGTATTATGTTTAAACATTCTGAAGAATGTTTCAATTCAACTCAACTGGATTTCAAAAATGTTTTGTTCGCCTTTTGTTCATATTCTTTCATTTATAAGGAAATGCAAATTTATTACGACACTATTTCTCATTGGTAAAATCAGCAGCAAATGAAACATGTCACATACATTGCAGTATCTGCTGCCACCTTTTTCTTAGAATGGAAGCTAACTTTAAGAAACATGGAAATGATTGGCAAGCATTGTAACAAATAAAAATGTTTACATGTTTTATCCCTTGCCATAAATGTAATTTTGTATGTATTTCCGTGTAAATTCTGGACCATCTGGAATGACAGACAGGCCTGGGATAAAAACCATTGGTACGTTACCTTAGTTTTCATCGGTGGTGGTTTCCATACCATTGGCTTAGGAGCTATAAAATAATACAGAAAATTGACGTACATTTCCCCACATGTTTCATAAATATATTGTTCTAGTAGGCATTAGATCTTCTTCCACCTTGGCTCTGCTTTCATTTTGCATGCGAATGAGAAAGAATGCAAAGGAGCGCAACTAAGACGATTCTAGCAATGACAAAAACAATAAATTGTTTTTATACAGTGTGACTTGACAACATGATGAATATTGGTGCAGTATTCTTGGATTGCATTACACTCATTACACATGTAATATAGAAGGTTTACATTTTCATATGTGTCTTAGACACTATAAAAATTATTGTATCCAATAAGAGAATACTTTGTAGCATTATGTCCATTGATGGCGGATATAATTGGTGAATTTCGGGTATCAGGCCATCGAGACCATGATGGGATAACATATATAAACAATATTTAGTTCTTACCCTCGTCTCTGCCACAGTTCTCTTGCTCTCTTTCAAGCTGTGGAGTCCAATCGACGTCTTCGTCTCGGGCCAGTGCTGCTTCATCTCGTCTCCTGATTTTCGCTTGTTCCCGCTTACTCAGCATAAATTCTGGCTTCTTTATGGGAAATCCTACAAACCAAACATGCCATCAATGGACCTCTAGTGCGACCAGTACTTCCACATGGTGCATTTTGAGCTCTGTATCGGTTAAGGTGGGCCACTGGTCTGAAAATGGGTTGAGATGATATCTCGGCAACCACACAAGCAATCTGCCAAATTTTCAGAATGTGTTCATGGGGGAAAAGATTAGCAATTATGTAATTTTATTTCTCATTTGCAAAACTGTAACCACGGTAACCAGTTTTTTGGTGAAAATAGGTTTGCATGATTTTGCTGGTTTCACATTAAAATAAACTAGTTGTTCTTTATTTTTGATTGCCATGGTCCACTGAGATGCTGTAAACTGCAATGCTGCTATTTTTGTTCAATATTTTTTATTTTTGCATAATTATTATCCAAAAGTAGTTCCAAAGAATTTTTGATTTAAATTTTTTTTTATCAACTTCAGTCATTTATAAAAATCTTCATATACATTGTACGTATGACAGCACATTTTTAAATGGCCTCATTGCCCTCACTGTACCATAAGGAATAACTAATAACAATTCAGACACCTATCTTTTATACTTTTCTCGTGAGACATAATGCAAAAATACAGCAATATCAAAAAGTGAGTTTTGAGAAAACAGCAAAAAACGGAATGAACATTAAATATTTTTGATAATAACAATGCAGTCACCTTTATGAGTGTTTTTCATACCAGCAACATGTGGTAACTAAATAATGAGGATGCACAAATCATATTCAATATTTCTGAAGTAAGAATGTATAATTAACACACATTAATTAAAGTACTGGCATCTTGCTCGACATTCGCGCCTCTGACATCAAACCTAGACATACCGAAAAGTGCGTCCAAAATATGCATATTCAAAGACCAGTTGCACAGCGTAAATTGCGAAATTATTTATATATATTACATTCTGGTAAAATTATTGTCTTGGTGGAAATGAACAAATAATAAAAATAAGTATAGGAAGATGTAATATAATATGAATTCAAGCAAAAGTTTTTTTTTATTCCATTTAAAAAACATCTGAATTTATAAATTATTATAGAAATCAACATGTGATAATTCAGGTATAAGTAACCATTTGAATAGAAAAAATCAAATACAATTTTGGCTGACCCTGTAGTTATACTTCCTCTTGTTTGTCCTGTTGAAAATATTATACAATTTTGCAGTCATTTAAAAACATACCTTTATAACCTCGCATATCCACCTTAGCTCCCTCGTGTATAGATCCATCTGTTGACAACATTAATATGGCTTATTGATTCTAATATTGACTAACCCTTTTGTATTGATGCACCTCTGAGCTTGGTTTCCGAGGATTTAGGTGCAAAAAAGTTACCTTATTATTATTAGTTGCGGAGAAACATGCACATCTAATTTGGCATAGTAGAAACCATGTCAACTAATGACTACTAACCCAGCAGCTGCATGGTCTCATAGTTCCTCTTCATGTTCTTAAGCCGCAGCTTCTCATAGTCGCATATATTCTCTAATTCCACCTTGGTGAAATAGCAGTCGATGTTCATCGAGTCGGTATTAATCCAGGGAAGGCTTTCCATCCTCGCTTTGAACTCTTCATCGTTAAATTCAACATACTGTGTCTGAAACAAACAGGAATATTTAGATTCTAGAACAATCAAATAAAGCAGCGATAGAAATAAGCCAGAATATTTACTTGTCCACTGGACAAGTTAGTTTTGAAATCTACTTGTCTGCCAACATTTTGCTAAAACTGTCTAATTTGTATGACAACACAGTGCTCCTGCTGTTTCGTTGCATGTACATCTGAGTGACTTGTGATCAAACACACAATTTGATTTCATCTGCAAATTTTGAAATTGCAAAATTATATTTGTGACTATTTTCCGGTCCATTATCATCGTTATTCATCACGAATATTAAAAGATGTAATAATATTTTAGTGGTGCTGATATAAACACTTCTATTAAAGTAAGTTTTTAGAGTGAATTCCGAGTGATAGCTGACTGAAACTGAATATTTATTCAAGTACTAAGTAAGTAATACATGTCACTTATTTTGAACAATTATTTACCGTCATCAGTGTTTTCAATACTTACTTGATCTGCCTTTCTTGGCATTGTGATGTTGAATGCTTGGAATCACAACCTGAAATATAATATACGGCAGTTTTAGTAATATTCCTAGTTCTAATAGATATTTATAATTTATTGTGCTGTAAACCTTGGCTCTAAGTAATAAATCTTGTCCAGTCCCGTTTCTGGCTTGGCTAACAAAAAGCAACTCTAAAACATGGGAATTCTACCTACCTCTAAGTCATAGGAACACTGATTTTTCCGTTTCAAAAAAGGCAAATTCCTTTTCAATTCCATTTCAGTAAAAGGCAAATTATGTTTCAAACGACATATTTTCCGTTTTAGAAAATTCTGTTTCATGACATATTTTTCGTTTCACAAAAAACTATTTCTGTTTCAAATGACAATCTTCCATGTCAAATGAAGCATTTTTCATTTAAAAATGGCATACATTCTGTTAAATATATAAAATATCACAATGTTATGATCTCTGCATCTAAATAATATTGTTTTACTGGGTGGTTAACTTTTTTCTAACAACATTTATTTGTGCAGTATATGTGTAACACAGCAACAACCGTACATAATCAACATAAATAAAAGAATTCCTGCCACACAATAACGTGACTGGTTGTTTCTAATGCAACAGTACTTAACACATAAGTTAACAAATGCAAATTACACAAGCAATCATATTAATAATTATAAATATATTCAAATGGTGTTTCATTAATAATATTTTGAACCATTTTAGCTAGCGCTATATATGATGTTATCCAATAGAATTTGTTAGAACTACGAAACGTAGTCTAACTCACTTTGAGCCAGCTGTTGTTATTCCTTCAAGTTGTGTTCGAAGTTCCAGAATCTGTACACTTATGCGTGTTCTAATGATGTGACAACTATATTTAATTAGCAACATGTCTTCCATGCGCTTAGCAGACAACAATCGCGAAACAGTTTATGTCAGTGCCTTAGACCCAGATCCCTGTTTACATCGGTTTACACGAGGTAGCACGGGCGCCATGACACTTCATAACAATTTGCTGTGCGCGTTTTTAAAATCCTGCATCATAAATCCACAAAAATAAACAAATACCGTTGCACAATGCACAGTAATCATGTTTGTTTCAAAATATCGCCAAATTATGGCAGGAGTTGGCAACCTGTCGCCCGTGGGCCAACTGCGGCCTGCGAAACTATTTCATGTAGACTAAACATGAGATTGCACACAATGCGACCCGCAGTGTGACACTTTGTACATTTTAAAGGTACATCTTCTGTGTCAGGAAAAAACAAAAGGAGTTGTTTCGCTGATTGGAAAGGTTCGACACACAGGTGCCACTGCAAATCTCTTTAGGCCCTATGCATCATCTATCCCACAAGAAAGCCTGTGTAGCAAACCCATAAAAATGTAAAAGTCACAAAGTCGTAATGAAGTCTGTGAACTACGTTCGCGCTCGTGGCCTAAGCCTCCAGCATTTCAAGCGACTTCTAGCATAGATAAATGTGCAAAAATCAAGATCTCCTATACTATTGCAAAGTGCACTGGCTGGGTTGTGTGCACGAGTTGACATGGTTTGTTTTGGGGTCAATCATAAACAATACGGTTCTTAAAATAACACAATTTTCTTAGTACACAACTAGAAATTTTTGATTCACATTCGATTAGACTGATGTTGAGCCGAAAATTTCTAGTTGTGTTATTTCATTTCTTCCAACTTCATGAACATTTTCACAAATACGGTTCTTAAAAAAAGTTTAAAATGACATCAGTTTTGCAAGTATATGGCTGAAATTTTGTATTCAATTAAGGGGGCCCATTTGGGTTGTTCATTCGGGGATGGGGATCTTGGATTTACAATTTCAAAACAGCAGTATTGGCACCATAGCGTATGAGTAGCGCCCTCATTCGCATCTGACATGTATACTACAGATGGAGGCTACATACCAGTGTCCCAATTGTTGCCCAAGAGCTACAAATAGTGTCAAGTTATTGTATTCAGATATAATTCAGCCAAGAATTGTAAAACATTTGTTTCAAAAGTTACACTGGTAACTCAGAACAAGACACACGTTTACGTTCAAATATACATGATATAATGTTGTGACAGATTAGCCATATCGGTACAATGCCTGCTTAGCATGTCCGGGGTACTAAGTTCGATATGCGGCGTCAACCCATAATATTTATTGTATTATTATTGATGACATAAAATTTATATTTAATATAATAATTACATTTGTCATTAATTTTTTTTAAATAGTGTGGCTTATTTTCCTATCTACTTCACTCAAAACAACTTTTCCAACAGTTTGCAGAAATTTGACAAAAAAGTGTTAGAGATTTAGCACAGATATCTTATAGAAGAATTTTATAGTTTTTGTTAAAACAACAAAAAACAACTGAATGCACGGTTTGTACCACCACCAGACCAGTATATACTTACAACTGGAAAATTTTTGCCAGGTTAAAAGTTGTGACACTGAAATCTTGTGTACTAATTACGGCTTAATGCTCTTGGCGTACTTTAACTCTTACTGCACATGACAACCATACCAAAAGTGCCCACCCCCTCGTATGTACAGGCCAT
The DNA here is from genome assembly GCA_963995525.1 of Escarpia spicata. Taxonomy (NCBI): domain Eukaryota; kingdom Metazoa; phylum Annelida; class Polychaeta; order Sabellida; family Siboglinidae; genus Escarpia; species Escarpia spicata. The sequence continues at coordinate 12,086,804 of OZ023207.1, read as the reverse complement.
CCAAAAACGTCTGCAGAACTTGCTTCGCCTAGGCCTTTTGTATACCGCGATCAGATACTTCTTTTACACTAACTAGCCAGGTAAAATTGGTGGCCTAGATTCTGTAAAGGTCAAGAATAGATGTGCTTTTGCCATCTTGCGAAAGCAGTTTGCGTTTGTGAATTAAGAGTTTATTTGGAAGTTTAATTGCGTTCGTCAAAATGAACTCCGACATCGCACTGCATTTGGCGGATTTGATCGAGATAATTTTCCGTTAATTTTGAGTCAGAAATCAATGTACACATCATCAGTAGTGTAGGCAATGATCACGGTGTTCTACTATCATCAGTAGTGTTGGCAATGATCACGGTGTTCTACTATCATCAGTAGTGTTGGCAATGATCACGGTGTTCTACTATCATCAGTAGTGCTGGCAATGATCACGGTGTTCTACTATCATCAGTAGTGTTGGCAATGATCACGGTGTTCTACTATCATCGGCATCTTCATTTCGCAGTATAATTATATGCTGCTATCTTGTTCATCGTGGCATCGTCCACACCTTGTTTAATGTGTTTATTTTTGCTGTATTTTGCTACCTTGATCGCATTGATAATGCTAAGGGAGCACATACATTTATGAAAGAGGTTGCTGTGTTTCAACATTTAGGGTGTTGATTTTATATTGGAATAGAACATTCCATTCAGAAATATGATTGGTACACGGTAGCCATTTAGGAAAATTATCATTTTTTACATTTTCACACACGTTGATGTCGTTTACAAAATAATGCATCATTTTTAAAATTAACCATCAGAATTTGATGTTTTACTAGGGCAAACTAACATGCATGGCTACATTTAATTGTATGTTGGTTGTTCTTTTTGCTGACCAGATAATTTTGAAATGTACCCTAATATATTTTAAAACGAATATCCAAATTTAGAAACACTGTTTGTGTTAAATATGCGATTACAGAAAGTTTTAATTTAATATAATTTTATAATTAAAACAGTTATACTTAAACAAAGCAAGTTATATTTCTTACAAAACTTAACTCGCTAATTAAACTTTAAAGTACATTAGAAATATCACATTATTTCTTGATATAATTACTTTATTATGTTGTAATGGTTGTTCTGGTTTCAGGTGAAGAACAGTTTTAGTTCTGACAATTTTCCATGACTCAGGTGATCAGGGAAAGTAAACCCATTCTCAAAAGGTCAGATAAAAACCAAACAACATGACATATAGCTCAATTAAACTTGTTTTAAAGTCCACATATCAAATTTATCTTCCAGGTGTTCACATTTTTATTTGCCCGAGTTATATTTTTCAATCTTGTGCTTGTCTCCTGCCAGGTCCTAAACTGCCAAAACATCTTTTTAAAAACATATCTCAAAACCTATCAGTATCATTCACATCCATCTCATATTTTGCGTACTAATTGCAGACCTGCCTACCCCAAACACTTCCTGTCAGTAATCCATCTTCCCACTTACACCCATTTTCAGGAATATAGGCTTGCTGTCAGTAATAGTTCAGAACCGTGTCAGATATTGTTACGAAAAGAACACCACTGTCAGTAATATTTTGATACTGTGACTATGACGATAGTTGCACCCAAAACATAATTGTCTCTAATAAAGTATGAGGTGTTTTGAAGTGTTCAGTTAACAAGGTAAGGTAGATGTTCATGACCCAAGGAAAGGTAGATGTTCATAACCAGCATTGATGGAAATCAAATGTGAAGAAGCGTAACTAATGTAAATGAGTGTATCCACATTGTAATTCTGATTTTATGTAAATTTCAAAAACAGCATGCTGACTACAAAAACTTGACAAATTATAACAATGCATCATGTCATTGTCTATTTGTGGTGTCATTGGGATTAATATTAGTAGCTGGTATACCTACTCCTAGGGCCAGGCTAGACTACACAGTATAGTAGCTTGACTAGATCAAAGACAGTCATGCCGGGGGACGGCAAAACCATCTAGACTCTAGTCTATTCAACTCTAGTATATAAGCATATCCCTGTATTATAGGCTGTAAATGATAAACTAAACTCAATAAATACACTAACTTAGTCTTAGTACAGTCAGTTGGCCTGACACTACAAGTACAACACTCACTACTCTGTCACTAGTACTAATCTAACGACGTAGTCAGTACCTGCAGTTATCCCGGCCACCAGTGACCATGACATGTGAAATAGGAAAATAAATTTTGTGTATCCGACAATATGTAAAGCCGACACCCTTCTTTAAACTTGACAATACGGGCCATGTCTACGTGCATGCTGTTATAAACGTTTGCAGTACACATTTCTTCTTGGCTGGTATTGGTGCTGTTTTGATCCTCGCCATCATTTCGTGCCGCGTGATTCGTGAATTCATTTTGTTTGAGCGCCATGAGCGAGGAAATTCGAATTTGTCGTAACAGTTTCTTATTGGTCAGATTACGACCAGAAGCAGCGAATGAAAAAACATATCACAACAAGCAGCGTATATATGCTGCCACCTGTTGAATAAAGTGAAGCTAAATTTGAGGAGTATGGAAGTGATTGATGCTCATTGTGACAACGAAAGCATCCGTAACGGGGTAGAACTACCCACTAGTCCGTACACTAGTAAAAATTACAGCGGACTATTAAATCCGCCTACCAACTAGTCCGGCTGTCTAATAAAAATCAGCATATTGCGTACCATTGACAAACTAATTCTTTAAATAATGAGGCGACAGTGAAACGGTGCTTTTGATTGGCTGTTGTGCGACATCAAATTCTGAAATCACAGCAACCCTCAAAATTACCACTGAATTGGTCGCATATGCAACTGTTCTTTCTGTTTGGCAACTGACACATTATGATTATGTATGGTCGCCCGCTGGCGACTGCAATGAGTCTGTAATAGCAGATCAACCACGTGTTGTCGTTTCTCAGAAACACCGTAAACTATACTGACTTTATTGGCGGTATTTTGAAACAAACATGACTATCTGCAACAGTATTTTAAAACGCGCAAGGCAAATTGCTAGAAGTGTCATGGCACCCGTAGTACCTCGTGCCCCAACGTAAACAGGGACGCGAGTGGAAGGCGCTAACGTAAACCGTTTCGCGATCGTTGTCTGGCTGTCCGATAAGCGCATGGAAGACATGTTGCTAATTAAATGTAGTTGTTACATCGCTAGAACACACATAAGTGTACATTCCGGTTTTGAATGCAAAACCTTATAGGAATAACAGCAGCTTAGGTTATGCTGGCTCAAAGTGATATAGTCCGTGTTTCGTAGTTCTCACAAATTCCGTTGGATGGCGTCATAATAGTTGAACAAAACTGTCAGTGAAACAGCATCAGTGATTTACACATTCATAACTGTTAATATGACTGTTTGTGTAATTTACATTTGTTAACTTATATATTAAGCACTGCAGCATTAGAAACAACCAGTCATTGATGTTATTGTGTGACAGGAATTATTTTATTATCTAAATTGATTATGTTACTGTGTTACAAATATTGCACAAATAAATGTTGTTAGAAAAGTTAACCATACATAAATCAGTATTATACAGATGCATAGGTCATAAATTCGTAACATTTAAAATATTTGACAGAATCTATCATTTCTCAATGTTAACTTTGAAATAAAATGTAACTTTTCTGAATACTTTGAACACTCTGAACTTTTCTTTTTCACAGGAAATGCATCATTTGACATGGAAAATGCGTCATTTGACAGTATTCGTCTTTTTCTGAAACAGAATTTTGAAACGGAAAATCAGTGTCCCTATACATACATGTATATTTGTTATTAATTATTGGTAATTTCAGGGATTCCACATGACTGTTATTGATTTGCCAGTGTACCGTGTTATAATATATAAAGTTTTTATCCGGCCACATATTCATACATGTTTTAAATGTATTTATATTTCAAACTGACATCTGTGGTTAATTAGGATTAAATTGGTACAGAAAACACAATTACTTGGCTCCTACTTTTTAATTTGGCTCTTAAAACAGGGGTAGAACTACCCACTAGTCCGCTAGTCCGTACACTAGTAAAGATTACGGTGGACTAGTAAACCTATCTACCAACTAGTCCGGCTGTCTAGTAAAAATCAGCATGTTGCGTGGTGCCACCATCCATACCATTGACCAACTAATTATTTACCTAATGAGGCGGCAGTGAAATGGTGCTTTTGAATGGCTGTTGTATGACATCAAATCCTGAAACGACAGTTGTTTGGTTTAGCGTATCTGGTAGAATGGTATGGCTAATGAGTGCAATTGGTGGCCATTTTCAAATGCACGGTTTTTTAATACGGTTTACATCTACATTGCTTGATTAGTCTATGCTTATGCACGATGTATCATTACTTGACTGGGGTTGCGAAACCAGCAGTAAAGCCCAAGCTGGAAAAGCGTCACCGGGACACGCAGTACGACCAGCAGAAACAACAGCACGGGTACTTGAATGTTTGGGAGTGCGACCACACGTGGCTATCTTATGACGAGGACAAGGTTTTGACTCTCTGCAGTGTGCAGGACACACAACGTGATTGGTGTTCGTGGCAAGAATGCCTTCTTGACGGGCACGGACAACTTTTTGACCGGTGGAGCACGGAGGCCAGACACTCAGCCACTTGGGCCGAGGCCTAACTGATAGTAGTGCTTCCAACGCTGGGTGACAGTGACTGACTGGCAGGCAGTGTTAGCACCACCAGGCCTGGATGACACTGTTTTTAGTGGTTGAAATAAAACTGGGGTTGCGAAACCAGCAGTAATGTAAATGTTGTTGTCCTTGGACAGGTGTAATAATTATTATGAGATTCAAGATATTATTTTATTTTTAAAGTTGTATTAAGTAAAAAATGGCATTTTTATAACAAAATGCTTGCCTGATCCTATATAATAATATACTATATACAGCAGCTTATGTTATGTTGATGCAAAGCAGAGCGTTATTTACACCTCAAAAATGCCAATATTCTTAAACGCATACTGGCGTGGGGAATAACCGTGGGTCCAATTGCGTTTGCCATTTTTACTAAAGTAAAACCTGACCAAATTCTTCTGCAAGATATTTATGTGCTAAATCTCTAACACATATTCCTTACAATTTTTGCAAACAAACTGTTACAAAAGTAGTTTTGAGTGAAGTACTTACGAAAATATACCAGCGAAATCCAAATCTCGTCGAAGTCGACGAAGACGCCTGCATAAAAATTCCTATCTACGCTATATAAATTGTTCGCGTCACGTGAATCAGTGCGAGACCAAGCAGTGTATTAAAATAGGCCAAGAGCGTTAAAAGACGAAATTTCAGTACCACGAATTTTGACCTGCCCCGAATTTTCCGGACGCGAGTATAAATATGCTTCGGCTGGGCTAATGTTGTTGACTGAGTGATGGAACTAACGCAGTCAGGTATCAAAGTTATGCAAAACTCCAGTTAATATAACAACGCCGGTTAACGCTAACAGCGAAATCGGATTCGACACAAGACAAGTGACCCTTGGCCTTGGATTTGCCTTAGGCTTTGGCAAAGGCCTTTGGGGCCTTTTTTCAACGTTTGCAGATATTTTACGGATTAGGCGTTACTTAGTTATATTTATAAGTTAGCGATTTAGGCTTTAAGTTTAGCCTTAGGCTTAGCCTTAGGCTTAGGCTTAGCCTTGGCTTAGGCTAGCACCAAAATATCTTAAGGAAGAATTTAATCAGGTGGTTGTTAAAACGACCAAACGACTGAACGCACGAGTTGTATTTTCTTGTAAAAGTTATACTAAAAATAAAGTCTACACTAAATGTATTAAAGTAAAAAACGAACATTCTCTTGGACTTGGTTAAGTTGGTAACTTGGGCTAAACTAAACTTCTAAAGCCTATGCCAGGGGCCCTAGTAAAAGCTAAAATCTTTAGCTAATTGCTCAAATGCTCAGAACTAACAACGACCTAATTAAGTGTACGTGTTGGTTGGTGATATACTTACGAAAACCTGGCTTGTTTCCGCAATAATGCCGCAATATTTGCCCAATCGTATGCGAGGACCTCACGAAACGCACCCACATTCACCGGCTTCTTGTTGCAGACGACTTCAGACGCACACATTTCGCGCCCAAACTGACAACGCTTCCACCAGGTGGTGCTATTTCAAAGACGTTTGCCAACAAATGTGCATTAGTAAAATTACATACTCAAAACAAACCAACTACACGTCAACAGGTATAGAGATGATTAATTTAACTGATGTATAGAAGTGCCGGTGAAATTAAAATTGATAATAAAAAATTATTAAGTTGTGTCCAAACTAGCCGCTAGATGGCAATATATTCACTAGGATTGTCGAAGGGCGGTCACAACCAAAAATAGTAACTATCTGGAAGGGGAGGTCACAACCAAGTTTATTAAATCCTGCCTGGCGACATGCTTCATTTTATATAGCTTCTTATTGATATATATATATATATATATATATATATATATATATATATATTGTAGTTACACTGATTTGATGTATAAAATAAATATATAAATAATACTATTTCTATTTTTTTTTAAATGGTTGGTTGGTTGAATGATTTATTGATTGATTGATTGATCGGTCGATTAATTGATCGATCGATTTGTCGGTCGGTCGGTCGGTCAATCGGTCATATATATAAACTAGACAAAAGAACCTAATAAATTATATTTTATTTTATTAATGATATGTAAAATACACATGAACATAAAAATCCGTATAATAAATATATAAATATAAGATAACAATTAATTGAAAATAATAATAATAATAAGAAAATTGAATGCAAACTTACAATTTTACAAGAGGGCGTCAAAGAGACAGATGTCACACACGTGCGAATTGTCTCATCATTGGTATCCTAAAAATAACTGACTATCTGGGTCTCTTATGCACAGTGACAATACGTAAAAATCTAGCGAAGTATAACATTATACACCATTTATATGGTGTAAATTAATCTTCTGGATTATACTGCACCAACATAATAATTATTATTTTAAATTAATGTATGTCATAGTATAGAAGTTGGTCGCTAGGTGACGACACCGTTTCTGGAGATAGATGGGTCAAATTGGTCTTTGTCAAAACGGACGTAATTTTACGGAGAGTGTAGGTCACAAAGCGCGAAAAGGAGTTTGGGGTCTCAAAAATGTCCACAATTAGCATGGCGTACTTTATGGATGACCCATAATTCGCAACAATCAGAGGAATTAGTCTTGCATTATGCAAAGGTAGGCATACAAGCATCCTCGCGCGCCAGGGGTCGCTGCTGCTGATTACGCCAGTACCCCCTGGCTGATCGCTTTGCGAAACTCTGAATTTAAGGCAATTTAAACTCAGCCTATAAAATCGCTTACTATATCAGTGGTTGGCGGCAGATCAGGTGGTCATAATAAAACTAGTTTCAACCAACCGTGGTGTAATGTAGCCGTTTACTACGCGCAGATTTGTATTTTACTTTTGAATACATTATGGAACTTCCGCTTCTATCCTTTTCACGCACGGCGTGTTCGGTGGTTATCAAACTCACAGTAAAACAACCCAAACACAACAACATTACATTGGCGACGAGCATGAGTAAGTGAGTTAAGATATCATGGCTTCAAACGGTTTGCCGCATTTCGCCGAATTTGACGTGTATACGGACAATGCCAATACGGGCGTCCGATGGAAGAAGTGGTTGTCTCGTTTCACAAACATGATGGTGGCGATGGACGTTAGTAGTTGCGCACGTCAGAGAGCACTGCTGCTACATTATGCTGGCGAGCAGGTGTACGAAATATTTGAAACGTTGCCAGATACAGGCGCGTCTGACGATTTTGACAAAGCTTGTGAAAAGCTCACTGCATATTTCTCGCCAAAGAAGAACATTGAGTACGAAGTGTACCAATTCAGAAAAGAAAAACAAGAAATTGGTGAATCACTCGACACGTACCATACGCGTTTAAGACGTCTTGCTGCAACCTGCGAATTCACTGACACTGATCGTGAAATTAAGACACAGATTGTGCAGAATTGTACGTCGTCAAGACTACAACGCCGTGTGTTGCGTGATGTCACTGAAATGCTGGATGAAAGCAGAGCGATGGAGTTGTCTGAAAAACAAGCGTCAGGGATGGAAACATCAGGAGAAACGTCAAGAGAAGCTGAAGTTAACATCGCCAGCAAACAAGAAAAAGGCAACTCGAAATAAGCGGTTCAATAACGCAACATCAGTGAACACTGCGAGTAGACAGACATCAACAATATGTCGTTTCTGTGGGGACAAATATCCGCATCCGCCGACTAAACAATGCGCTGCAAAAGGCAAAACGTGCAATTTTTGCCATAAGAATGGACATTTCGATAAAGTCTGCAGATCTAAATACGGTAATCGAATGCAAACTAACACTGTCACAAGCACCAACGCAGTCAGTCCAAAAAGTCTGGCAGCTGAATCTGACAATGATTATGTTTTTTCTACAATCAAACAAACAAACGAGCACAACCCATTGCCCACATGCACAGTGCAGATTGAAGGAAATACTATCAAAATTACTGTAGATTCCGGGGCGTCAGTTAATATAATTGACAACAGCACATTCAAAATTATCAGACAATCCAGCAGTATGTTATTCAAACAGCCTACGACGAAAGTGTATCCATATGGCTCACAAACACCACTACCTGTGATCGGCGTGCTTATCACGAAAGTGAAGTTTCGCTCGACGGTCATCGACACAAGCATTCATGTGGTGGAGGGCACGACAGGCAATCTGCTAGGCTGCCAAACTGCACAGGACTTGGGAATCCTCCACATCGCTCAAAACGTCGCAAAAAGACAGAACGTCACAGCAAATGGCACGTTCCAACCACAAATCGTAAATCAGTTCACATATCTCTTTGATGGTGTTGGAAAAGTGGATGGCGTCGAAGTGAAATTACATATCGACCAGAGCGTCACTCCAAAACAGCAACAGCACAGACGCATTCCTTTTCACATCCGACGTGACGTTAAAAAAGAACTTGATAGACTAGAAAAGCTAGACATCATCGAGAGGGTAAACGGACCAACACCATGGGTCAGCCCAATAGTCGTGGTGCCTAAGAAATCGGGTGAAGTCAGAATCTGCGTAGACGTGAGAGAAGAAAATAGAGTTGTACAACGCATCAAACATGTCATTCCAACAATCGACGAGCTAATCACCGATCTGAATGGCTCATCCATACATAACCACATTCACAACAAACGTGGGACTATGGCAATACAAACGACTGATGTTTGGAATTAACGCAGCATCTGAAATATTCCAAAACACACTCGGCGAATTGTTGTCTGGTTTAGTTGGATGCAAGAACATGTCTGATGACATCATCGTCTACGGAAAATCACAGCGCGAACACGACACACGCTTGGAAGCTGTGATTGAGAGACTGAAAAACAAGAACGTCAAACTCAACAGAGAGAAGTGTTTATTCTCTCAAAAACAAGTGTGCTTCTATGGACACATCTTCAGCGCGACTGGCATCGAGGCGGATCCAAAGAACAGCAATCATCAATGCAGCTGCACCGCAGAATGCCAGTGAAGTACGTTCGTTGTTGGGAATGGCACAATACGTGTCGCGATTCATTCCTGGCTACTCGGATGTCACTGCATCACTCCGAGGACTGACACACAAAGACATTCCATGGGAATGGAAAAGCAAACATCAACAGGCACTCGACAATTTGAAGGCGAAGCTAGCCAGTGTGTGCACTGTACAGTACTTTGATGCGACGAAACCGTCAAAAGTGCTGGTCGATGCAAGTCCTGTCGGCATCGGCGCGATTTTGTGTCAAGACGACTAGTTCGTTAGTTACGCCAGCCGAGCGCTATCTTCAATCGAACAGCGATACTCGCAAACTGAACGAAAAATGTTGGCTGTCGTGTGGGGTGCAGAACACTGTCACCTCTACGTCTATGGATCGGAATTCGAGATCATCACCGATCACAAGCCGCTGCTAGGAATATTCGCCAGTCAGAGACAAGCGTCTGCACGAGTGGAGCGATGGCGATTGAGACTCTACTCAACTACTCACTCCTCTATCGTCCAGGACGAGATGACGAGAACCCGGCGGATTACCTGAGTCGCCACCCTGTTGAACCACCGGCAACTGATGCTGTAGAAAATACGGTCAACTACATTTGTAGTAACAGCATACCCAAGGCGATGACGTTGCTGGAGGTGAAACTACAATATCTACAAGACAACGTCATGCAGAAGCTACTGCACGCCATAGAGAGGGGTCAATGGACCGATGAGGAAGTGTCACCCTACCTGAAGCTCAAGGACGAACTAGCTGTATACCAAAGGCATGGTCCTACGACAAACACGCATCGTCCTTCCCTTTTCACTCCGCGAGCGTGCCGTCGATCTTGCACATCGTGGGCATTAAGGAGTCGTAAAGACGAAAAGCCTACTGAGAGAGAGGGTGTGGTTCCCTGGAATCGACATCACGGTAGACGACAAAGTCAAGGCATGCCTGCCTTGCCAAGCCACGACCACGCACGGTTCCGAGCGCTGCACACCGCTGCGAATGTCTCAACTTCCAGACGCACCGTGGCAAGACCTATCGATCGACTTCATCGGACCGTTTCCGAGCGGAGAGTCGCTGATCGTCGTCATCGATGACTTCAGCCGCTTCCCAGAAGTCGAAATCATTAATTCAACAAGCAGCAACACGGTAATTCCCAAGCTAGACGTAATATTTGCTCGCCAAGGGATTCCACAACAAATAAGAACTGATAATGGACCTCCATTCAATGGACATGAATTCACGAAATTTGCATCATATCTTGGTTTCAATCACAGACGCGGCACTCCGCTGTGGCCAGGCGCCAATGGCGAAGTTGAACGTTTCATGAAAACTCTGGGTAAAGCGATCAGATCAGCTTTCATCGAGAAACGAAATTGGAAACAAGATCTCTACACGGTCTTGCGTCAGTATCGTGCAACGCCACATTCTTCGACAGGCGTGTCACCGAGTCAACTACTGAACGGGCGACAGATGAAAGTCTTGCTACCCCAAATGTACGAGAAGAATCCACAGAGAAGAGAGATAGAGAATCGAGATGCCCAAGAGAAAGCCAAGATGAAGAGAAACGCAGACGAGCGACGTCATGCGAGCGACAGCCATCTGCGCGTGGGCGACTTTGTACTCGTCCGATAGACGCGTAAGAATAAACTGTCAGCTGCGTTCGACCCTCGTCCACTGAAAGTGTCGGCCACGAAAGGCAACATGATCACTGCGAGTCGTGGAAACTACTCCATAACACGCAACGTCTCGCACTTCAAAGCTGTGCCGCGCGTGAAGTTCGACGACATCAGTGAAGACGACCAACTCGACCAACTCGACCAACTAGACGACTACCTGACTCGAGCAGTTCGCGATCAGCAAAACGACGAAGCTGCGCACGCGAATGTTCCACAGAGACCTGCGAGACGGGTGAAGGCACCTACGAGGTTTAGATATTTCGTGATGGACGTTTAGAGTAGCAACTCGTATCCTTGTATTTAAGGTGTTTTACTGTTCTTTATTATGCGTATATCACAAGGACACTTAGTTTTAGTTTCGGTTTATTACAGTCACAAGTATTCTTCCGAGACAGGGAGGAATGTAATGTAGCCGTTTACTACGCGCAGATTTGTATTTTATTTTTGAATACATTATGGAACTTCCGCTTCTATCCTTTTCACATACGGCGTGTTCGGTGGTTATCAAACTCACAGTAAAACAACCCAAACACAACAACATTACACGTGGCTCGTGTTACATGCGATGTTTAGGAAGTAGAAGCAATTATTTGAATACACAATATCGTACAGCTGCTCGTTCTAATGCCGCGAACGGGTCATTTATTGGAATTCCCAGAAGTCGTTTATCTGTTTTCAAATTAGGGCGGGTATTTCCGCTGTTCTCTCGGGTGACGCAGTCGCGACCGTATCTGTCAAGTCCTGTGAAACAGAACAGTAGTCATGGCAGACAAAAACCATAAATTATCAGTAAAACCATAATTTTTACACGTAAATGTCCATTGACGCATGTAATAAAAAACTAGTTTTTTTCGCGCCTGCGCATAACACGAAAATGCGTTGGTGAGTGCTCGTTCCGGGGCACTGCATGAATTGTACAGGAATTCTGCCAGGCCCGGAAAAAAGCACGAACTATAAGGGAGTTTGATGAGCGTGTTGGTCGGCGAATTTACCAACAAAAATATAACGATCGCAATAAATTCGTTAAAAAATGTATCTTAAAAGGGTAAAACCATATGGTTTTCCTATTACGCCAGTAGTTTTTATTTTATCAATAAAACCGGAGTGACTACGACTAAATCGTAGAACTTGACAGGTATGCATATGGTCGCGACTGGCGAAGTCAATTACAGGTTTGACTCGGCTAACGTCGCGTAGGAGATATATGTCAGGGCTACTTTTGCATGGCAAACATCCCTGGCTTGCGAGGATGCATACAATGATATTGAATTCCACATCATACATGTATATACATTATATCATTTTATCAACTCCCACGACGTTGTCATTTTTAAGTTGTAACACTAAAGTTTGGAATGTTTAACATTTAAATTTACATATTTATGATGCTCCGAAACAAATCTAATGCCACCTAGTAGCGCCGAACAGGGTTCGAATCCTGTGCGGCGGTGTCGAACCTTGGGCAAGTTTGTTCACTATACGTTGCTCCAGTTTACTCAGCTGTATGAATGAGTACCTGGCTATAGACCGTGGTGGATATTTGTGTTCGGATAGTCTTCGCACATTAATTGCAGCGTGGCTGGATGCTTCCCAAAGAAGTCGAGATGGTGTTCGAGTAAACAGGTCTGTAAAGTGTAAAGCGCTTTGAGCAGTCCTGAGGACTGGATACTGCGCTATATAAGAACTTTCCTCTACTTTACCTTATTTTTCAAACGTTGTGTATAAGATACTCAGCATTCGTTTGTAACGTATTCAGTTCACAGTGCTCTACAAAACATTCATTCAAACTAGAAATAGCGCGCGCTTTCCATTCAGAACAAGGACGGGCCGCGTGCGCGAGCTGTTCAGCATACAGACTGCTCCCTTAGCCACGGGTCTAGTTTGGCTAAAAATAGAATCGAGAGGAGAGCCAAAACAAAGACATGTGCACGGACACTGACAGCCCAGTGTTTACGTCCGAGGAAGGACGGAGAAGCAACGTATATCGGGGCCAGACGGAATAGTTGCGCTGCCGTGATAAGGGCAGACGGAATGACGAAGTTATTGGATCATATTTGACGTTAGTTGCAAACACTTTGAAAGGTCGGTGTTTACTACGCTGTTGCTCAGACGGCCGTATGGCAGAGTGTAGTTTACGTTGGCGTTAAGTGGGTCGAAACCACAGCACGTACAAACAGCTGTTCCGACGTAGTCGAGCATTCAATACACAAAGGAAGTCGACCGCAGGGCCGACAATACGGCCGTCGCGTGGCCATTACTTCCCGCGCGCTGCTCGCTAAAACAAGGTACGTTATAATTCTTGAATATGTTGGTGAGGTCTGTGGTAATTGCGTAGGTAAGAAACAATTAACTTCCTTGTGCGGAACGTCAAGATCATAACGATGACAGCTTATAAATGTGCACAGAGCATTCTAAGTATAATTATTATGTATTTCGTAGCCAATACCAAACATTTAGACAAACATCAAAGCTTTCGACTCAAGAGTCGACAAGGTTAAATTGCCACTGCAAAGCAAAAAACAGATGCATAGCACGTGGGCAGTGACAATAATTATGGCCAGTGCTTTCATGCGCTGTTGTCAGACGTATAACATCGTAATGATGGACGGTGCTGTTGAAAAATGTCATGGATCAACATAAAATGGTGCTGTTTCTCTCAGGGTTAGCAATTCGGGTGAAAAGTGTTTTCAAAATATCGGGGAGCTATAACCCCCCTCCTGCTCCTAATGCTGTTGCAATCTACCCCCCTCCCCAAAAAAATACAATTGACTGGGCTATCTCTGCTATCAGCAGCTCGGCTAGCCGACATTTCAACAATCGTTACGTAAGGCGCTTACCCAGATACTATCCCGCCCAAACATAACACTGCCACGCTTGCCGAACGCTACCTCCCCCCCTCATCCCATATGCGTGACGTACTTTATAGATGTCCCTAACCTGCCATTCTGAGATATTTGTCAATTTTGTTTAAAATGTTATATATTCACGCTGCTTGTATTTATACACAACCAGCCGAGTAGACTGTGTTAATTAAATTAATAATACTGTTATATTTTCATCTTGTCGGCATAGTCCTTGTCTAGGTATACCCTCTATAGAGCTCTAGAAGTTTCTAACCGAGTTTGAATTAATGTTTTGTTATATGCATACGTAGCGCCTCTGTCATAGGCGGATCCGGTGTCTGGGGCACGTGCTTTGCCTGCGCCTCATTATACATTTTGAATGTGCCCCCCCTCTCCCACCTAGACTTTCAGAAATTGTGAACGTCGCCACATATATTTCTAACTGCACCCGGCGAAGTGGCGACTCCCGTTCCCAGATAGGCTACCCTCTATGGATCCCATAGGCTTGGGAACAGGGGGGCAGGGGAGGGGGCAGCTGCGCGGCGGCGCGAAAATTTTTCTGTGGTGCTGACGCTCCGTTAGCCCCCCCTCCCAATATGAATTTTGTTCCCGTGCCACTGCTGGATCCACCTCTGTCTAAATATTTGTCTTGTGGGCTAAAAAAAAACACAGTAACTAACTTGATTGGTGGTAGTCACCACCTAGTACCGTATATAAAACCAACAAGAAACCCTGTGTAACTGGCGGTATACTCATCAGTCCTGGCCCTTAGCTAGAGACCAATTGTCCCGTTATTGCAACAGGTTTTTTGAAATAGCTTTGGGTTTCTCTTTTTCAAGTCACGGGTCTTTTGGTCTTTGGTAAAGGGATTCTTATTTGTTTAGATAACGTGATCTTGTGTTGGATCAAAACGTTGTTTTATTTTCAAAAAGGCAAAGTCAAAATAGCGTTTGCGTTCTCACACAACGGGCTGTGCACTAAGCGTGAGAGCGAGTGTGGGAGTGTAGGAGTGTAGTTTGAGTATTTTGCGAGCCTCGGGGGGTACAGTTTTTTTTTTAGAGCCCACAAAGAGGTGCAGTTGGATAGTTTAAGAAAGCTCACAAATGGGTGCAGTTGGGTAGTTTAGGAGAGTCCACAAAGGGGTGCAGTTGGGTAGTTTAGGAGAGCCCTCAATGGGATTGCAGTTGGGTAGTTTAGGAGAGCCCTAAATGGGGTTGCAGTTGGGTAGTTTAGGAGAGCCCACAAAGGGGTGCAGTTGGGTAGTTTAGGAGAGCCTCCAATGAGGTTGCAGTTGTGTAGTTTAGGAGAGCCCACAAAGGGGTGCAGTTGGGTAGTTTAGGAGAGCCCTCGATGGGGTTGCAGTTGGGTATTTTAGGAGAGCCCACAAAGGGGTGCAGTTGGATGTTTTTTGAGAGCTCCAGAACATTCACCACGTTCCGACGCCAATCACAACAGTTTGTAACGGTATTGTTCGTGAACATGACGGGTAAATAAAAATGAGAATGGCTAAAATGGGAAATTTTCACAATCCTGGCTAAGAGCCTGTTCAACACTCAATACCCGCGGAGACCCAAAAAGGAACCTTAATTTATCCAGCTGGTGTCAGTCAGCACCCAGCACCCAGCACCCAGGCTAGGGTTGGTTGTGTACGGAGAAGTCAACAAATGACGCGCATGTCGTCCTCGGTGGCCTTCTCACGTCCATAATTTTAATGCAGTGCGATTAACAGTAATGAGGTGATTCAAGCGACGTTCGAGGGTACATATATAGCCTAGTGTTGAGAACAAGGGTCTGCAGTAAGTCTTCACATAACATGCCTGGTTTCGCGGCCTAGATCCAGAACCGGATTCGTTATCCGCTACATCGATTACGATAAGGAATTAAGGATTACCCTACATAGAACGTGCTAGTACGATTGGAAGGGTGCCATTTTCCGTGCTGAAAAGATGCATGGTGATATCAACTTATGCTATAGCAAAGTTTTATTTCTTTGAAAATAGGCATATATGATATCAGCGATTAATTGGAATAGGCTATGCGCCAGTTTTATTACGCGGATAGAAACCGCGTTGCTGTAGTTAAAGACAGACCAATAACTAGTTACTACCATCGAAAGTTAAATATAACCAATAACTAGTTATTACCATCGAAAGTTAAATATAACCAATAACTAGTTACTACCATCGAAAGTTAAATATAACCAATAACTAGTTACTACCATCGAAAGTTAAATGTAACCAATAACTAGTTACTACCATCGACAGTTAAATATAACCAATAACTAGTTACTACCATCGAAAGTTAAATATAACCAATAACTAGTTACTACCATCGAAAGTTAAATATAACATGAGCTTAACGCTTGCACAGGGTGGTTTTGATTTATTTGCCACAACTGACAAATTCCCGTTACTTAAATCCTCATCGTCGATATCATCGTATCATTCTTCAAATATTTCCAGATCGTGCCGCAGTGTCCTAGTGGGTACAAGCATATACGGCCGCAGTGTCCCAGTGGGTACAAGCATATACGGCCGCAGTGTCCCAGTGGGTACAAGCATATACGGCCACAGTGTCCCAGTGGGTACAAGCATATACGGCCGCAGTGTCCCAGTGGGTACAAGCATATACGGCCGCAGTGTCCCAGTGGGTACAAGCATATACGGCCGCAGTGTCCCAGTGGGTACAAGCATATACGGCCGCAGTGTCCCAGTGGGTACAAGCATATACGGCCGCAGTGTCCCAGTGGGTACAAGCTTATACGGCCGCAGTGTCCCAGTGGGTACAAGCTTATACGGCCGCAGTGTCCCAGTGGGTACAAGCTTATACGGCCGCAGTGTCCCAGTGGGTAAAAGCTTATACGGCCGCAGTGTCCCAGTGGGTACAAGCCTATACGGCGCCTTTTAGACGTCATTTATGGCCATATTTTGCACGTCGTTTTTGATGTGAAAAAATTTCTCAACATGTACATATAAACTAAGACACAATTTAGACTTTCAGTTGTTCTTATTTTTTAGATAAAACAAAGACGCATTTTAGACGTGAACTCATTATAGTATACTTGAACACATTACAATATACTTGAATTCATTACAGTATACTTGAACTCATTACAGTATACTTGAACTCATTACAGTATACTTGAACTCATTACAGTATACCACCATTTTTTGTCCATGGGATTTACCAAAATATATGTCAGTTGTTATGCGATGTATTTCTGCTGTGAAATTCGTAAACAAAAATGTTACGCAAAATCTCATCTCTGTTACTGAAATTGCTCAAATTAGTTGTCCTCCTAGGCTCCTACTGACCCTAACCCTAGAACTCCACATGCCTCACCCCGCGGTGTCTCTACCTACAAGGCGGATGATGCCAGCAATTTAGGCCAGTTAAGTTAAAGATTGCCCCTCTTTTTGGCACGAGACAAAGATAACACCACAGTATTATATGTGAACACAAATCGTGCACATTCGAGTGTATAGCAGCGTAGAAATTAAGAGTGATTGTCCAAGACATGTCCGGCCAAAGTGTTATGTCCAGTGCACGTAGAGTTCATGCGCACTCAGACGGTGCAGGCGAGACGGTGTTTACGAGCGCGGTCAACGGCCACATCGAGGAGCGACTGTGTGGTCAAGACGAGACAACGTCTCCTGCCAAGTGGACCTATGATAGCGGTCCACTGCGTAGGCAGTCATTGGCGTGTCCGTGTTTACTCTGTCCGGGCGAGTGGATGTGACGAATCCAACAGTTGGCCTGAATGCTGGCCCTGGAACTCTGTAGAGCCAATGTAGGGGCCTGGAACCCTGTAGAGCCAATGTAGGGGCCTAAGCATACCGAAGTTCAGATTACCAACACTCGAAAACGCCAACGTAGTGCTCAAAACACAGTCGGTACCACTCTAAAACACAGTCGGTACCACTCTAAAACACAAAGGTAAGTTCAGAACTGTGTCACTCAAACACTCACAGACTTGCCCAGTGGGCACCCGACATCTTTAATAGACGTTTTTATACGTCGTTTTGATCATACATGTTTGATTTAGATTTTCACTGGCAACCTAAATTTGACATCTATAAGATGTCGAAAAATATGTCAATTTTAGACGTAAAAAAATATCACTTTAACAGTTTTGCCCATTGTGTCGTGCGTACACACGTTCAAAACGTCACAGCGGCAACGTTCAAAACAAGGTGTTTAACCATGTTTTAAAATTCCTGTAAAACAAAATAACAAAACGTCGGCGAGGTATTGTGATTGCCGTAAAAAGCCTGTTGAGAACTGCTGCTATACCACCCATGCTGAGTGGAGACCACAGTTTATGGCTGCGAGTATAGACATTGTTCCTAGTAGGGCCTGAACGATACACCTGTGCACCGGTGTATCGTGATACACACCGCACGGTACGGTACACGGTACACAATATCCGTATCGCGATACGCTGCGATACAAGACAGCGGTAGGCAAAACAGTATTCGCGCCACCTTTGTGAAGCACTAAACGTCCAGCGCAAACCATAACTGTCGGTGTATCGATAATACATCGAGTTATAACGTGTAGTACGTGTATATTATCTAACTATAATCTATGTAAAATCTTTATACACTATTCTATTTTAAATGCACGCATGCAATTTGCAGTGATATGCAAGACTGCGAGTGCAACAGGTGCTGCTGAGTTTGAACCAATGTACTTGTACTACTGATTCGGTTCAATCGTTCACAATAAATAAACGAGTGTTTTACTGTTGTTGTACCATTCTAGTCAATGTAGTCTGTATCGCGAGACCTATCGTGTCGTCACCTCTGTATCGCGATACCGTATCGTATCGCGAAGTAGTGTATCGTTCCGGCCCTAGTTCCTAGGCTACAGCGCCCGTTGCCTCTAGAAGTTCCTTGACATATGTATCCCTGTAAAGAAGACGTGGATTATAGCAAATATTTGGAGGAAATGCATTCATGATCCCAAGTTGTAAATTTTACTTTCAGAAATCGAACTCACTTGTTACTTACAATTATTTGGTTTCCAAAGCAACAGTCCTTACCCACCGTATTCAATCCCTTGCGTAGCAGTATTGTAAACCCTGTTCACCTTAAATACCACCCCTCCCATTTCACCCGACTCCCTCGTAGGGCTCCTAATATTTAGGCATATGTGCCTGTACATGCGTTCACCCCTTTTGGGTTACGCAATCGTCATATAATAACATAACAATACAACACTTGTCTACTCTCACCGAAGATAACACTAACGTACGCACGCACGCACGCACGCACGCACGCACGCACGCACGCACGCACGCACACGCGCGCAGTTAGTTTTGCCAATAATAGTGCATATTTTTGTGGTAAACCATTTCAACATAATTAACACACACACACACACACACACACACACATATATATATATATATATATATATATATATATATATATATATATATATATATAGTTGTAATGGTTTATCAGTAAAATATGCACTATTATTGGCAAAACTAATTTAGAACAATTTGTCAGCAATATACTATACTCGAAATAGGTTCCGGTGGGATTTTTGCTGGCATTAGTATTTTGAAATTAAATGGCACATTTAGTGTACATTAAATGAAAAAATGGTGCCGTTTTGACTTTATATTTAAGCTTTCTAGAGTGTCACAAACCCAACCTCACTTAATCAAACATGCAGTGAAAACACGCACGCACGCACGCACGCACGCACGGACGCACACGCGCGCAGAATGCCTAAGGTTACATGTATTTCCAATGTGGTCTCCAGTTATAATTATTCATGACTACAAAGACCTGCGTTGCTACATACACTGATCCACACTGGTCGCACACTGTTGAACTGTTCCGGGTTCTCGCAAACAAACATATCTACGTCTGTAAATACTTCAGTGACACGAATCTAGTTCAAGTGTTGAGTTCACATGGGCACGACGTTACACAAGGCTAACGATGATACGGTGTATTTACAAAACTCTTGTTAAGTCTGATATCCTGTGGGCACCCGTGGGGATCCACATAAAGTAATTTGTTTGTCAGACAGTCAGTCCATTGTTCCAGTGGAAGTTTTAGGACTTCCATAGACACAGCATTCTGATACACCGTAATCCCCGTCGAGCTTTCTTTTCAGTTATTTTGTGCAGTACCTGGATTCTGTTGATAACTGATACAGAACGCTCTCCAACATTTGCTGACACGCCAGCACAAAGCGGTGCAGCGACACTGTCTATACATGAACCGGTGATATTGCTGTAAGCCCATGTTGACAGCTATGTACCTTCGGAAACGAAGGCCAAGACACCATGAGTCGTACGACGGCCATGCAGTTCCAATGAGCGTACAATCAATTCGTTTTTCAACGCTGTTTAGAATATAATTTATTGGCGGATTTTTTTAATTAAATTACTGTTTTCTTGTGCCTTGTCTTCAATGCTATAAAATGATTCAGATTGAAATGAACGGTGCGTTACCGATCATAATAATTATATGCAATGATGGACTGAATTGGGAAATAGCTAATCGTTTTAGTTGACATTTAGATTGGTCGGGCTTCGGGGTGTAGGACATCATATGCCCTGATAGTATCACACACGTGTGACAAGTCCCCCCATGCAGAACCCACCACTAAAACCCGTCAGCGTACCGATTATTGCAGGTTACACAAGATTACCCACCCGCTGACACAAGAGTTCTGATTGATGGAAACTTGTTAGCCTTGGACATTCAACAAGGAGTCGGCGGGTTGTAATTCACACTAATTGTGTTTGTTTTGTGTTTGTGTGTGCCTCAAAGGGGCGGGATGCAACTCGATGTTTTGGTGTGCATCGAGGGGCCGGGGCTGTTGATGGTTGAAAAACGCACCGCCCCTAAAATCAACTTTTCTACGGACCTGTACTGCATAGTCTGTTTACATCTGTGGACTTGCAATAAGCGTTTGTTAAATGATCAACTGATCAATTATTATTTTGAACAAAACAACAAAGATTAGAATTAGATTCGGTGTAGAGAAAACACGCGTGGGGAATATGTCCTGCAGCTCTCCGATTCGCGGTTTGAACCGGAGTATTAGAATCCACACTTATCTGTTTATTGTTCCAACCCGGGTCCCATTGGAGGCCCGGGTTCAATTCGGGCCATACTGACGATCACGTGTTCAACCAGTGCGCAATTGTTGAGATCGTGGTTGTTCAGAACGTCTCGACGGTCATTGAATACCAGTCTAGCTGTTGCAGTAAATATACGATCCGGCGGGGAGTCCTATTTTATGCCGGCTGTCAATGCAACCATAATGTACCTCACGCGGGGACAACGTAGGTAATTTGATGCCTCCTTTTATCGGCTTCTTAGAAAGCCCTATAATAACACCCTTTGTGCTCTAGGTTTTTATACCCTGCTGTGGCGGCGTTTCATTTAGTGAACGCAGCTAAGGCGATTGTCGCCGCGGTATAAATGTTGCCTTTTATTCGTTCCTCCTCGCTGTTGATTCAGTAGTCGAGGAGGTGAATATCGTGGGAACATTTCAGTATATGTTTTTACAAAGTTGTTGTCGTCGTCGTCGTTAACAAGATCATTTCTATGATTGCAAGCAGCGTTTGAAACAAGCTTCAAATGAGACAACCGCGATTGCATCAACTGGTGTATGAGTCAGTGTTCAACATATACTCCTATATAGGCCGTATTGTGATGTGGCGTCCATAGCTCGCATCTATTATGTCGTTTGACAGCTAAAGCACGGGACACCAAAATGAAGTAAATAGTTCCAAAAATTGACAACATACAGTACGTAAACTAAGCGAGGAGTATAGGGTCTGACAGCGGATACTGATGTCAACTTCGTCAGTTTATATATCGATATTGTATTGTGTTTATTTATTTTTTAGTACATCGCAAGCTGGGAAACAAACCTGTTGCGGGGTTCAGCAAGGGCATTTAGGGCAAATGAACAGTACGAACCCACATTTATCTCTCAGGAGTATAATATACTCGTTTTTTTTAGGAATGTGAGTATTCACGGAAACAATGTGTGTGCGTATGTGCGTGCATGTACCCTTTATAAAATGTTTACCGTCTACAGCGTGTTGTACATTTTATTGTGTCGTTTCAGTACGTTGATGACTTCCCACAATTCACCTTTGCACAGCGTAATTACGTGTTCTATGTCTTGACGTTTTACAAAGTATTTCACATTTCTACACGTCACCATCATACAATTCAGTTTTCACGTTTTTACCTTCCACGGCGTATTTTACATTTGTAGTCTAACCCTTTACAGTAGTTGCTATCTGTATCCCTCACCTGTGCCTAGTTACCAAGCCACCTGTTGTTTCACCAACTACCTGACATAAAGCATTTAGCTCTCATCTGGAATTAACCATTTCCTCTTACTTGGCGTTAATCCTTTTTGTCTGATGACATTTGCTATCTGTATCCCTCACCTGTGTCTAGTTACCAAGCCACCTGTTGTTTCATCAACTACCTGACATAAAGCATTTAGCTCTCATCTGGAATTAACTATTTCCTTTTACTTGGCGTTAACCATTTTTGTCTGATGACATTTGCTATCTGTAGCCCTCATCTGTGTCTAGTTACCAAGCCAGCTGTTGTTTCACCAACTACCTGACATAAAACATTTAGTTCTCACCTGGAATTAACCATTTCCTCTTACCTGGCGTTAACCCTTTCTCACTCATGACTTGGTCTTGAAATGAAACGTGAACTATTCGACAGCTGATCGACGCAATTTCAAATTAAATTAAATTAGTGTAAACACAAAACACTATCAAACCTGCATTTTTTTCGGAATTGCACAGTTTAGATTACATCCGAATTAAATGCACATGGGATATGGTTTTAAGCCAAACAAGGACATCAAGATTAAAACAAGGGAACTGAGGATCTGTTTGGAAGTAAAGAAGACAAGATGGAAACTAACTAGTGGTCATAGCTAGGCAGAGGGCGGATCCAGCGTTGGTAGTCTGGGGGGGGGGGGGGACCTCCAGTGGCCGAGTGGTTAGTACCTGACTCTCGACTGGAGGGACCGGGGTTCAAATCAGTAGTGGTTCAGTACTGGTTCAGCTGCCGTGTCGAAATTTGGGCAAGTTCGTTCACCCTACGTCTCCTCCCTTCAAACCCGCACCACAGCGTGGAAGGGTACAATTAGCTATACGCTTGGCAAACGGACAGCAGCCGGCGATCCAATAGAGTTAACTTGCGTGACGAAGTCATACGGGCTAGAAGTCGATTGCGTAACAGCGTCAGTGAAAATTAACACCAAATCTTCGTCAACGAAGACTTGACGCAGCGCCCCGCTGCGCTGGCTACAAGGCATCTGAAACGTGCAAACAAAAGTTGACTGCTGGATCTATAATGGGAAAGTGGTAATCAAAACATTGGCAAACACGATCAGGGTCATCCACATGCACGCAGGAGTATATGAACACTTTACGTTGAACACGTGGCCTGCGACCGGGAATCGCCCCCGGTATACGAACGTTTTTTAATTATTTTATTATTTGTGTTTCACGAGACTGCGCAACGTGAGTCTCCTGAGCGAGACGTGATCAACGCAGCGAGGACAATTAAAAGATATATAAGTCCTCTTTACTGACTCTGCAGACACCAGGATAATAAAATTATATATATATATCAGTTAATTTTATCATTAGTTGTTTTAAATTAAAACAATTTCTAGTTTTATCTTTCTCTACAAGTTGGTTTTTTTCTTTCTCTTCTACTCCTTTCTCATTCTCTTAAGTTATAATACCCGTATAGTTGACATAAACACACGACAGCATTACGTTGTCTTCTGCATATCCTGTTAAAATGTATTTTCTACTTTGAGTCAGAGATTACATGCAAGTGTTATTGCTGGGACACCAGAGATACTGGGAATATTTCCCAATATCTCTGGTGACATTCCTGGCTAGTTATTCTGTTACCACATGCTAAACAATCAATCTAGTTTAACTGCTCTATCTAAATTGCTACTGTTTGTTGTACTCTTTACATTCAATTTCTGTGTGGACTCTTAAGTGATATTTAGTAACATAATATTTAGTCTTAGTGTCTTCCTACAAATATTAGCTCTATGTCGACTACTGCACATCTAACGACTAACGCCGACTGGGTAGGGGGGAGGGGGCAGTCGGCATAAAAACCAGTCGGGGTTAAACGCCAATTAGTTCCGCCGACTAGCCCCGACTTCTGCCCGCGCACACCAGCCAGCACACACCTACCGACTCGACCCGACCGTCGGCACTCGGCGTGATCCTTGTGGAAAATATCCGAGAATGGCGCCTTTTTTCGAGAAAGAATATGTGGATGCGTCCACACATATCGGTGCGAAAGGAGCAAGGGGTTCGATGTTCAAGATACATTCCTTTCTCAACATGTGCTAGAACCAACCAGGGGTGAGAATGTGTTAGACATAGTTTTGTCCTCACAGAATGAATTAGTTGACAATGTCAAGATATGTGAGCCACTGGGGAGTAGCGATCACAACCAGATACATTTTACCATCAAAGTAAAATCAGAAAGGAATAGCAAAAAGCAGTATAGGAGAAATTTCCACAAAGGAAGGTATAAGGACATGAGGAAATATTTAGCAAAGATAGACTGAAAAATAATACGGCAACAGAATGCTGGAATATATTAAAGAGTGAAATTAAGTGCATAGTCGATAAATTTGTACCCTTCAAAAAACAAGGAAAAAGGTCCAAAAAGAAACACTTATCGAAAGAAGCCATTAGAAAAATTAAGTACAAACAAATGATGTGGAAGTCATATAGATGTACTGGAAATGATGAAGACTACAACAGTTATAAAGAAGCACTTAACCAAGCTACAGCTAAAATTAGAAATTCAAAGAGAAGCTATGAACAACAATTAGCTAGTAATGTAAAACATGACAGCAAGAGTTTTTATGCGTATGTTCGAAGCAAACAGAAAGTTCAAGATAAGGTCGGTCCTCTAGAAGATAGTGCTGGAAATATAATATCAGAGGGATTCATAATGGCAGAAGACCTGAATGAGTACTTTAGTTCAGTGTTTACCAGGGAAGATATTAGTTCACTGCCAATACCAGAGGCTAAGTTCAAGGGGGCAGATTCAAACTATTTAGGACAATTAATTGTAACCCCGGAAATGGTAGCTAAGAAAATAAGGGCTATGAAGGAGAATAAATCACCTGGAGTGGATGGTATTCCACCCAAACTACTATTGGAAATTGTAGAACAAATTAGCATACCACTTGCAACAGTTTTCAACTTGTCATTAGAAGAGGGAGTGGTTCCTTTAGAATGGAAAGAAGCAAACATTATACCGTTATTCAAAAAAGGTTCGAGAAACAAGTCAGAGAACTATAGACCAGTGAGTTTAACATCAGTGATTTGTAAATTATTAGAAAGACTAATTAAAGATCACATGGTGGATTTTCTTGTTAAACAAAACTTGATAAACACATCTCAACATGGTTTTTTTAAAGCGAGGTCATGCTTAACAAATATGTTATGTTTTTTGGAAGACATCACTAAGTGGGTAGATGAGGGATCACCAGTAGATATCGTCTACTTAGATTTTCAAAAAGCTTTTGACAAAGTACCACATCAAAGATTACTGCTTAAACTAAAGGCCCATGGCATATGAAATGGTATAATAAACTGGATAGAACAATGGCTGATTGACAGAAGACAACGTGTAGTAGTTGATGGGGAGGCTTCAAACTGGAAATCGGTATTGAGTGGGGTACCACAGGGATCAGTATTAGGTCCTATATTATTCTTAATATACATCAACGATTTGGATGATGAAATAACAAGCAAGGTGTTGAAATTTGCGGATGATACAAAAGTGTTTAGAAGGATTAAAAGTGATGGAGATAGACAGCATTTACAAGATGATCTTGACAGGTTGATCAAATGGTCTGAAAAGTGGCAAATGATGTTCAATTTTGGGAAATGTAAATGCCTCCACATAGGATATGGGAACGAAGAGGTAGAATATACAATGGGGGGTACTGTACTAAGTACTACTGTAAAATAAAAGGACTTAGGGTTAACCGTTAGTGTCGATATGAAGATTTCAGAGCAGTGCGGAATTGCAGCTTCAAAGGGAAATCAAATCCTTGGATTAATTAGGCGAAACATAACGTATAAGGAAAAAGAGCTAATAATACCACTGTACAAAACAATAGTTAGGCCTCATTTAGAATATTGTATTCAAGCGTGGAGGCCATATCGCAGGAAGGACATAGATATGCTAGAAAGAGTGCAGAGGAGAGAACTAAAATGATACCAAATCTTAGGGATCTTAGTTATGAAATACGCCTAATAAAATGCGGTTTAACAACACTAGAGACCAGGAGATTGAGAGGAGATCAGATAGAAGTGTTTAAAATATTGAAGGGTTATGAAAATATTGATAGAAATATGTTTTTCTCAGTTAAGAAAGATAGAAGGACTAGAGGACATGATCTTGCATTAGCAAAGGAGCAGAGTAGATTGGATATAAGAAAGTTTTCATTTTCACAAAGGACTGTAAATGAATGGAACAGATTACCTGCTGATTGTGTGGGTGCTAGTAGCGTGAATATGTTTAAAAATAAAATCGACACATACCTCAGAAGGGCGGGATACACATAGATAAAAAGGTCGGACTCTCGATAAGCCAAGGGCTTCCTTGTCCACCTGCTACCTAGAGTTAATTCTCTGGGTGGCAATCTTGTTAAATCTTGTTAAATCTTGATTTGCGTCGAGCTATGTTTTATATCAGTACAAAGAACCTTATATTTAACCGGTCCAGGTAACAGTATGTTGAAGCCTTAATCAGTCGCACCCAACGAATTGACTCAAACAAAAAGTTTCACCGCATATATATGCGCCCGGTAGCGGCGCCACCATCGGTAGCATTTTTCACAAGACAAGATGGCGATTCATATCGGAAGCGGGAAACAAAGTCAGGCGGAAATTAGGTTTATTTGTTGCACCGGTTTTAAGGATAAGCTATAAAAAACGATGATGGTCAATTGCAATAGGATAAAAAAACGATCTACCACCATCTGAAACGTTGGTTATCCGCCAGGCCAGTAAAATGTGAAAGTACAAAGTGAAAAATTGTGCCCCGAATTGGCTTGAACACTCCAAAAAGACGCCGGACTTATGTCGAGGCCTACCACATGATCGCGTTATAATTTCTTATTGGCTAAGTTACCGCCGACCGTCGTGTTATGACAAAAAACCTGCGCGCACCAGCCGACTCGTCATAGAATATGCGCCGATTTGTCACCGGATACCTGCTTATCTAACGCCGACTGCTGATTAGCGCCGAACGCCGATTAAAAATTCGAATCGGCGTTAATCTGCGGAATAAGGCCGACCGTCAGACTTAAATCCAGCGCACACCAACCGACTGACGTCGGCCGACGCTTTTTACGCCGACTAGTCAGTTGGTGTGCGCCGATAATCGGTTGGTGTGTGCCTAGCTTAACAGACGGCTCACCCAGCAATAGCAGTAGTATAGTACTACTAAACAACAGTAGAAGGCTGACATCAATCAGTAGAAGAACTCATTATCTGAAAATGTCGGTCAAAAAACCACGCAAGGCAGACCCGTTGTTGAACAGCTACCTCGTATCGTACACATCGGCGCTGTGTTGTGTAGTGAGAAATTATGCTACAATGACACATCGATTTCCACGAAATTATTTCATTATGTGTAAATAGCTGACAAGTAGTACTTTTTACAAGTAAGTCTCTCCAACCTTTCTAACAACCGGAGTGGCCTAGGCTCTGTCATTACGTGTTGTGGAACCGTCGTTCTATGTTGATGACTTGACGGCAATAACAGTTATTCTTGACGGCAATAACAGTTATTCTTGCGCGGTAACATAATTGCATAAAATGTAACCGAAGACGCATTTCAATTTGTCGTATGCCTCCCGGCAGAACATGTCCCGTCAACAGTGTGGATACTCGACAACGCTGCAATTTGTCACTGTCCACGGTGAAGAATCATAGCAAACAAGAACAACACAAATCATTCAACCAAAATGGTGTCCAGTGTTAAGGCTATAGGACTTGGGGAAACCTTAACAATTTTATCTGTGCGGAAATATGGAGGCGGGGGAGGGGGCTGAGTCGGACCCTCAGCAATTAACTGCTGTCGGTTATGACATCGGAAGACGAGGGGGTGTTGTTGGAGATTTATGGCGATAAAGTTCCACATTTTACCGGAATATCACTCACCACTTGGATGCTGTCGGTCAGGACACTGTTAGAGTGCCGGTGTGCAGTGTTTAGAGGTCTGGGCTCTCAATTGAGAGAACACGGGTTCGAACTCTGTGGGCAAGTTTCTTCACTCTACGTTGCTCCAGTTCACTCAGCTGTATGAATGGGTACCTTGCTATAGACAATGGTGAATATTTATGTACGAATAGTCTTTGCGCATTAATTAAACCTGCGAGCACCAGCCGACTTGTCATAGGATAAGCGCCGATTTGTCACCGGATACATGCTTATCTAACGCCGACTGCCGATTAGCGCCGAGCGCCGAGCGCCAATAAAAAATTCGAATCGGCGTTAATCGGCGGAATAAGGCCGACCGTCAGGCTTAAATACAGCGCACACCAATCGCTTTTAACGCCGACTAGTCAGTTGGTGTGCGCCGAAAATCGGTTGGTGTGTGCCTAGCTTAACAGACGGCTCATCCAGCAATAGCAGTAGTATAGTACTACTAAACAACAGTAGAAGGCTGACATCAATCAGTAGAAGAACTCATTATCTGAAAGCATTAATTGCATAAAGTGCTTTGAGCAGTCCTAAGCTATATAATAAATTACATTTTTCGAAGACTGCACGGGTCTGTGTACTGTTTCAGATTGGCTGAGATGATGCAATTTCACCTCGCATAGATTGTTACTCGGATGACGCTCACCGAGACAATCTAAAAAATTCTCTAAATATTGGGGGCTACGGCGAAGCCCCCACCCTCTAAATACAGAGGCCAAAAACCTTTCCGACGCCTATAAATTCTCTATCTCACGCGCAGCGCCTGGAACTGTGTCAACGGACGTGAAGCCCGTATGCCTACCATCTTTCTTGATAATGCCTGTGTTTCATGCTGCTGGCAGTGGCGTATCTAGGATCTCGCAAGGAGCTAGCCTAGTCACCAAGTAGATTATCAAGAAATATAATCTGTCCAACCTACCTGTGTTCAGTTTTGAAAGCATGTAACAGGAAACGCATCTGTTGTTCTGACAGGCCTGCCGACCACCGTGTTTGACTTGACAGAAAAGAAGCAGTAAGCATACATTATATAGGTGTCAGATATAGCATAGATTGCGTCAGGCGGGTCTTTGATTTCGTGTTTGACGCCGTCAACTCAATGACTTCAATCGCGCGACATAGGCAATATATAATTATTGACTGGGTGTGATGACATCCTGGGGTATATATTGACTGGGTGTAAATAAGAGAGAGAATAAATTTATTATTATTTGCAACTTTTCAGTTGGATTGTACATACATTCACCATAAAAGCCCCAAATCACACAAATTTCATAATGTTACAAGTTACAATACGACGCAACATTATGTTACAATACTCATAAAACATGTTGTACTAAATAAAATAACGCAACACCAAAGATACTGTTAAGTACATTACACAAAATCGCCCCGTGACGCAACAAACTCAGTATGAGGCGCTTTATATTAAAACGTGTACATTGCATTACTATCTTTCATTAAAAAATAAGATACTTTAAATACACTAAAATTAAATCATATAGTTTAAATATTAAAATTGACTGTTGAGACATACACTAAAATCATTAAGTGTTATGGCAGTGTACTAAGCACCATGGAATTAATTAGTTTTTGTAGCGATTTGTGTTCGCCATTGGGACGGGTAACTCATTGAATGATCTTAGTGTATACGGCACATTTCGAATATTTGGTAGTAGCGTATTCAGTTTGTGGTCACTATGCTTCATTCTAGCGAAATACGTTTTACACAATTCATTGCGTCTATCATGCAGCGTTGGTAAGTTTACCATCTCCAGAATATCCTCGTACACACAACCAGGAAATATAGTTTTGAGACAACTTTTTTGAATTATCTCGATGTTGTCCGATAAATATTTATGCAAGTTCGTGTGCCATACCGGGCAGGCATATTCAACTACTGGTCTAATCACAGATACATATATTCTAACCAAGTCATTTTGGTTGATACCAGCACGTTTCAACTGATAGATCATATACACTCTCTTTCTTGCCTTTGATACTATTTCATCTACGTGTGCATTCCAACTTAAATCCGATGATATAGTTACGCCGAGAACTTTTGCTTGAGTAACTCTCTCAATATCTGTCCCATTTATATCGATATACGGCAGAGATTCTACAAATGTTCTATCTTTACCGAAACATATAACCATTTCTTTTGTCTTACTCGTATTGATGCGCATGTCATTATTACTAGACCATCGCTCAATAATGTTGGCAGAATCCTGTATAACAGATATCATACTTTGATTGCATATTTCAAATATGGTGCAATCGTCAACATATTTAAACATAGGACAAGATGTTTGCAAATCATTGATATGAACCACAAAGTGTTTTGGTCCTGACAAAGTTCCCTGGGGAACGCCCCCATTAGGGTAGCCTGGCTTTGACACCGCGTCGCCGATTTTTACTCTCTGTTCGCGGTCTAGTAGAAACGCTGCCATCCATCGGACCAAGTGTGGTGGTACTTCCATTGCAATCAGTTTCTGTATTAGTATATCATGGTTAATTAGATCAAATGCTTTACTGTAATCGAGAAATAGCACTCTTACAAAATTGCCCTTTACATCGGTGGTTTCGTACCATTTGTGAAGCATTCCAACAAGGGCGTCCGTGGTACCAGTCCCTAACATACCCCCAAACTGATTGTCGTCTATTTGTGGTTTAACATAAACATCGACCCACTTTAGCACTAGAGATTCAAAAACCTTAGCCATAATTGGTGTAAGCGATATAGGTCTAATGTCATTTTCAACTGTCACTGGAGGGTGTTTCTTCGACAACGGAATAACGGTTGCTGATTTCCACAATTTTGGCAATACACCTTCCCTGAGCGAGCTGTTGAATATTGCAGTGACCGGTGCTGCAAGAAGGTGCGAACAGTTTTTCAAAGCCCATGGAGGTATATTGTCCGGACGTGATGACAACCTGGGATATATATTGACTGGGTGTGATGACAACCTGAAGTATATATTGACTGGGTGTGATGACAACCTGGGGTATATATTGACTGGGTGTGATGACAACCTGGGGTATATATTGACTGGGTGTGATGACAACCTTGGGTATATATTGACTGGGTGTGATGACAACCTGGGGTATATATTGACTGGGTGTGATGACAACCTGGGGTATATATTGAATGGGTGTGATGACAACCTGGGGTATATATTGACTGGGTGTGAAGACAACCTGGGGTATATATTGACTGGGTGTGATGACAACCTGGGGTATACATTGACATCGTGTGATGACAACCTGGGGTATATATTGACTGGGTGTGATGACAACCTGGGGTATATATTGACTGGGTGTGATGACAACCTGGGGTATATATTGACTGGGTGTGATGGCAACCTGGTGTATATATTGACTGGGTGTGATGACAACCTGGGGTATATATTGACTGGGTGTGATGACAACCTGGGGTATATATTGACTGGGTGTGATGACAACCTGGGGTATACATTGATAGGGTGTGATGACAACCTGGGGTATATATTGACTGGGTGTGATGACAACCTGGGGTATACATTGACAGGGTGTGATAACAACCTGGGGTATATATTGACTGGGTGTGATGACAACCTGGGGTATACATTGACTGGGTGTGATGACAACCTGGGGTATATATTGACTGGGTGTGATGACAACCTGGGGTATATATTGACTGGGTGTGATGACAACCTGGGGTATATATTGAATGGGTGTGATGACAACCTGGGGTATATATTGACTGGGTGTGATGACAACCTGGGGTATATATTGACTGGGTGTGATGACAACCTGGGGTATATATTGAATGGGTGTGATGACAACCTGGGGTATATATTGACTGGGTGTGAAGACAACCTGGGGTATATATTGACTGGGTGTGATGACAACCTGGGGTATATATTGACTGAGTGTGAAGACAACCTGGGGTATATATTGTCTGGGTGTGGTGACAACCTGGGTATATATTGACTGGGTGTGATGACAACCTGGGGTATATATTGACTGGGTGTGATGACAACCTGGGGTATATATTGACTGGGTGTGATGACAACCTGGGGTATATATTGACTGGGTGTGATGGCAACCTGGGGTATATATTGACTGGGTGTGATGACAACCTGGGGTATATATTGACTGGGTGTGATGACAACCTGGGGTATATATTGACTGGGTGTGATGACAACCTGGGGTATATATTGAGTGGGTGTGATGACAACCTGGGGTATATATTGACTGGGTGTGATGACAACATTAATCCGAGAATTAACACAAATGAGTTAGTTACATTTTAATAGGTCCTATGTCCGTTCTTCATTTATTCACATTTAGTTATTACAAAATTATAGTGTTCTTATCTTTACAATAAAACATGTCGAACGCACTGCTCTCCAAATTGTGTTTCTTAAGACTGAAATAATGTTCGCAATTTGAACGTTGCGCCCGCGAAATGTTCGAAATAAATATTAAACAAGTTATTAATATTCAAAAGACACGCGGTTGACAATATTGCCGAGGTCGGTTGACAATACTGCCAAGGTCGGTTGACAATATTGCTGAGGTCGGTTGACAATACTGCCGAGACCGGTTGACAATATTGCCGAGATCGATTGACAATAATGCCGAGGTCGGTTGACAATATTGCCGAGGGTTAGCTGCAGGTATCTTTGAAGCTTGGCGTCCTCGCGTTTTTCCACATTCAAGGCAACGAATTCAGCGAACTCCCTGTTTATGATTACAACACAGACTGTTTTCGGATATTGTTTAGTTCGCGCTGGAGCTGCGTATTTCACGACACGCCACTTTCCACATAGAGCAAACATCGCTATTGCGGTCACCCTCGGGGCTAGGCAAAATGGCCCGAATAGCGAGGTGACCTGATTGGTGGGACTAATTCCCTATACTTTACTGTTATGGAAGTAATTTTGAACTGTGCCAGGGTGGCCTTATTTACCATTTGGCTGTATTACCAAGGTTATCGTATAGCGAGATTTGATTATACTAATAATTCTGATTCGTTTAATCACACATACGCGCCTTTGAAACACCGATGTTGACCCTCGTACGTACGTCTTTATCCCAAAGCTGGGTCTTCGCTGTTTACATGGCGCTACACCACAGAGTTACAGTAATCATTCCCCTATAGACCTAGACCAACTAGCGTGTTCTATTTATATATGTATGCGTTACACTCATTACGTCAACTTCGCCACTTGACTCGGTCGACATACATTATATTAACATGTGACATTTAGTGTTTTCTGGGTAAGGACTTGAAACTTATACAGTGCACTCCCCGGCGTGGTGTAAGGTAACGCAGATGGATGGCGTGTCAGTGTTTTATTTACAGTGCGACCGGGTTTGCCGTACAATTGCGGTATATTGTGTAAACAACATCTACGGTAACATGTTTGGCAATGCTTTTGATAAAATCAGCAGCAAATGCTTGAAGATCGAGAGACCGGTTCACAGAGACGGTGACCTCACAAGGAAAATCCAGAATCCGTTGTTATATTTAACCATCCTCGCAAGCCAGGGCTGTTTGTCATGCGAAAGTAGCCCTGGCTGATCCCCTACGCGAAGTGCGGAAGTCAGCTGAGTAAAACTAGCAATTGACTTCAACATTCACGACTGCATCACCCGTGAGAACAGCGCAAATACACGCCCCAATTTGAAGACGGATAAACGACTTCTGAGAATCCCAATATATAATGACCCGTTCGCCCATTAGCACGAGCAGCTTAGCGGTATTGTGTATTCGAATAATTGCTTCTACTTCCTAAACATTGCATGTAACACGAGCCACGGTTGGTTGAAATTAGTTTTATTATGACCACCTGACCTGAGTAGATCTACTGATCTAGTGAGCGATTTGATAGGCTGAGCTTAAATTCAGAGTTTCGCAAAGCGATCAGCCAGGGATACTGCTGGCTGGGACTGACGCAATCAGCAGCGGCGACCCCTGGCGTGCGAAGATGTATTTAACGAGCTTTTTACAAAATGGAAAATGCCAGCGCCGTATCACCGAGGACACTATTTCCGTGACACACCGGCGGAAGTGTCCCTGTGGCGCGCCCTGGTGTTAACAGTTTTATGGAGCGAAATCGATTTTAAAGAGCAAAATCAGACCAATGAGCTCTTAAGAATGCTTGTGAAACGGCCCCGCGATCTCAACTTCGTTACCAATCTCGCGACACGATTGGTTCTGTTGGTGGGGCCTCATGGACCAAATGGCATGTTTGCGCACTCCTCCTCCAACGTGGCAGGCGAACGTGATTGCGCTGAACATCGCCATCGGCTGAGACAACACGATGATATAAAGAGCCCTGCAGTTAACCCAATGTATTACCAATAGAGCGTATTTTGAATCTGAATGTTTTGTTTACATTTCGCGGGCGCAGCAGTCATATTGCGAACACGGTTCGGGCTTACTAAAGGCAATTTTCTTTGAAATAAAACACATATATTCTAGTTTTAAGACAGATAGTCATGGTTTAATATATAAGGTCTATACATGGAAGAGTCCAAACGGAAATTACGGTTCAAACACCCTTGGCAAGTAGTACTCTTATATACACATGTGTCGCGGGCCGGAAATAGGCGAATTGTGTACTGCGAAAGCGACCACAAGCGCACTGATCAACGTGAGTTGCCGTGACCCCACTAATTTTGACGCGGTGCCACAAGTAGCCCAGCAGGATACCGTGCCACTGTACATTTATAACAGCGCCCGGATCCACAGACGGCTTCCCGATCAAACATACGACTTTAAATAGAACGTACTTAACGTATACTCTACTATTTGTTAATAATTACATAAATTATAACATGTCTGGTTACGCGTATATTGAGTAAATACCAATAGTTAGAAGGGTAGATTTGAAGATAATATTGTGTAGACTACCTTAGTAGAAACGTCTAGTTTTGACGTCCGGGCCGTGATCTACACGGGCCGCATACGTCGGCCGGAAGTAGGCGTCTACTTCTCGCACGGAATATACTTGATCCGTAACACCGGAAATAATATAATAAATACTTCCAGGAAATGGACAGACGGGAAACCTTTTGCTACAGCGTTGTGTGTATTGTTTGTTTGCAGGTGTCACCACGTGACACACAATGACGGCAAAAGACGGCTGCGGCTGGGGATGTTTCATCACGACGGCCTCGTTCCTGGTCCACGTCATCGTAGGCGGACTTTGTTACTGCAGCGGAGTGCTACAGTTGATATTCATCGAGTACTTCGGTCGGACGAGATTCGAGACGTCATGGATCGTGTCGCTGATGCTTGGTTTCAGCGCACTTGCCGGTATGTCGCGTCGCATATTCGGTCCCTCTGCCCAAATATATAAAACGACAATTACGTAATCCTTTTTTTCTCGGGCCATAATGCTGGGCCGACCCCCTCCGAAATTACGTAACATGATCAAACCCCCGCGACCCTAGGATATGAGTGGCAACAAAGGTCAATGGTATACATGGGCACATGAACCTGTAACAGTAAAGGTAAGTGTTCTATCGATGGAGACACAGCCTCCTGTAAATCACACGTGCACGAGTAGTCACCACATTATCGCTCTTATTTTGTGCTTACACAACGAAAAACATTTCTTGATGATGCTACGTAGCAGTATCGTAAACCCCTCTTCTAGTTGTACCCTTCAGGTGTTATGTAATGTTTGAATGGCCACTTCACTTTCCGAAAAAACCCGTCAAAAAACACGTAATAGTACCAGATCCGGTCTAACTTCTAACATGACCGCCCTGACTAGAGTTTGTTCACGCTATGTACAAGTATGGAACTTCACTAAACAAACGTCGGATTCGGGGCACCACAGTTAGTCATTCCTAACGGAAAAGTAAGCTGAGTTAAAATAGTTGTCTTAATTATTCAACAACAGGCGCTGTAAACCCTCTTCATTCAAATACCAAAGGTTGTCTACTACCGGAATTGTAGTCGGTACGAAACGTGTCAATTAATTGATACAAGCATTGTTGTTGTATATCCCCAATTATCGTACTCTAGGGATCCCGGCGACGCTATTCATGTACCGCTGTGGCTACCGACTGACAATCATCCTCGGCGGGTCGCTGGCGGCCGCCGGCGTCGCTCTCTCCGTCCTTTGCACGGATGTTCGCCAACTCTACCTTACCGTGGGCGTCATGTGCGGTAGGTTGATGTCAGTGTATCATGCCTTGGTATGTACATGTTAATCAATATATAACAAGTGTATATAACACCAATGTTCTGCTACATGAGTGGCCGTATCCAAAGGAGTAGGGCCTAAACGTATATAGATGTCTGATTCTTTGTTGATGGATATTTTAAAAATAATGTATGTTGTGTTCATGGGTTAATTTACAAAACATGTTGCACATCACGCACGTATACGATTTCGTATGCATATACAGCGTGCATGTGTGTGCGTGCGCCTGCGCGTGCTGGTGTGCGAGTACTCACGTGCATGTGTGAGTCCGTGTAGGCGTGTCAGCTGGTACAAGACCGTACAAAACGGCCAGTCCAGCCTTAAACTAGTGACACAGATGAATACAAAAACAAATCGGACATTACCAGGTACCTCTACGAACATTAAATGTTGCACAAGTAGGCTGTTGATGTCATCATATGTACGTCATAACGCAACAAGAGGGAAACCCGCCCACGGTGTGTGTGTGTGTGTGTGTGTGTGTGCGTGCGTGCGTGCGTGCGTGCGTGCGTGCGTGCGTGTGCATGCGTGTGTATATTAGCCCTTGCTTTTTTACGTAAAAAGCTTCGAACTAGCAAAGAAATTCGCTATGTAACTATTTTTATTTATATTAAATAATAATATTATTGCAGGCTGTGGCTTTGGCCTGGCCCTCACGCCGTCCATCATCGTCACGAAGACGTACTTCGAGCGACATCGCACCCTCGCTAGTAGTGTCGCCGTGTCCGGGGTCAGTATCGGGGTGTTCGTCTTCCCCCTCCTCCTCACCTTCCTCGAGGAGTTGATCGCCCTCAAGGGTATGTTCCTCTCCTTGGCCGGCATCTGCCTCAGCATCTGTCTGTTCGGCGTCGCCATGAAGACGAAGGTGGGTCGGCGTCGACGTCGGTGTTAGTGATTCAGGGCAGAACGCGATAATGTTTGTTATTCGTTATATTCGCGTTGCCTTCGTATTAGCCTGAGGGTACCTGTATTTAACTCGCCACGATACGGATTGAACTCGGCCAACCCGGATGAACTCGGCGAATACAGATGAACTCGCCACAATACGGATGAACTCGGCGAACACAAGTGAACTCGCCACAATACGGGGTAAACTGGCTAATACGGGAGGAACTCGCCGCAATACAGGTTGAACTCGTCCAATACGAATGAACTCGCCACAATACAGGTTGAACTCGTCCAATACGAATGAACTCGCCACAATACAGGTTGAACTTGTCCAGTACAAATTAACTCGACACGATACGGATTGAACTCGGCAAATACGGATTGAACTCGGTGAATACAGATGAAAATACAGGATGAATTTGGCCAATACGGTTTCGCGCTTACATTTATCCGAGTGTTAAATTTTATCCGGATGATGTTTATGTGCATATGTAAGGCATAATATTTGGCACCAGTAGATCACGTATATATATATATATATATATTATAAATATACATAACGCCCAAATAAATGAAAACGCGACAGTCGTAGCTGGTGCTAAATGCATTCCCCTAGATACACGTACGCGCAGAAACTTCACCAG
The DNA here is from genome assembly GCA_963995525.1 of Escarpia spicata. Lineage (NCBI taxonomy): Eukaryota > Metazoa > Annelida > Polychaeta > Sabellida > Siboglinidae > Escarpia > Escarpia spicata. Next base: position 12,048,694 of record OZ023207.1, on the reverse strand, counting down.
GATATTATTTAACGCCCGGATAAATGTAAGCGCGACAAAGGAATAAACTCGCCGCAATACAGGTTGAACTCGTCTAATATGAATGAACTCGTCCAGCACGGGTTGTAACAATGCATCATGCAGCAATATGCATAATTATTCTATTGATTGTGTACAGCGCTTTTGAGCAGGCTTTTATGTATGAAAAGAGCGCTTTATAAGTTCGGTATAATAAATAAATAGGAAGCGACTATTTACGTCGTATACAATCAATAAGATACACAGTCAATGAATAGACGCCACTTCTGGTATATGTTGCCCGGTTAAGGAACATACGTTTTCCAAACACGTGTTGAACTAGTACAATGTTTGACTTATGCAAAAATGCGATATACGTCCCCGTTAAATAGCGAACACAAACTAGTATTTGCTTTAAAAACGGGATAAATTACATCTGCCTTTTATTTTAACAAATATTAATACATTCTTTCAGGCAATCTGCAACAAAATATAACGATTTATTTGTGAAATTTACGTATTTGTGGACCGAGATTTTGTTAGACAATCTAGCAAAGTTCGATTCTCACAATGGAATTGCGAGAATCACACAAACGGGCGATGTGACTGGTTTCTCATTGTACGAGTATTATTGTTAAATGTCGTATAGGTTATTTCTGGTATGACGACGGTGGTACCCGTCTCCTTGTCTAAACAGCTCTAACAGTCACTGTCTGTCCTTGTGTGTGAACAGGACGAACCGCACAAGGACTCTCTCAAGATCTTCGCCGGCTCGTTGTTCCGTAGCACGACGTTCGTGGCGCTGTGCGCGTGTAACGTACTGTGGACGATGGGCGTGTCCATCATCTACACCTACCTGCCGGACTACGCCGTCAGCACAGGAGTCACCATGGAGGTGAGTCGGGTCGGGTGGAAATCTGGTCAGGAATAAAATAATAAGGACATCAATATAACACCAATTTAATCGTTTCAGAATCAGATATCTTCCAACGGTATTGTTCCCGGTGTGTGCACTAAAGTCGGCCCAATTTGTTTGAATTCATAAGATTAGTGAGTACTGCATTTAGTATTTCCTTCGAAGGTGGCAAGGTGTTTAGGAGGTTGTCGTGATGTGGTACTAGCGTGTTATAAGTAGGTAGGCATGATGTGGTACAAGTGTGTTACAAATAGGTTGGCATGATGTGGTACTAGTGTGTTATAAGTGTTATAAGGAGGTTGGCATGATGTGGTACTAGTGTGTTATAAGGAGGTTGTCATGATGTGGTGCTAGTGTGTTATAAGGAGGTACGCATGATGTGGAACTAGTGTGTTATAAGGAGGTTGTCATGATGTGGTGCTAGTGTGTTATAAGGAGGTACGCATGATGTGGTACTAGTGTGTTATAAGTGTTATAAGGAGGTTGGCATGATGTGGAACTAGTGTGTTATAAGGAGGTTGTCATGATGTGGAACTAGTGTGTTATAAGTGTTATAAGGAGGTTGGCATGATGTGGTATTAGTGTATTATAAGTGTTATAAGGAGGTTGGCATCATGTGGTACTAGTGTGTTATAAGGAGGTTGTCATGATGTGGAACTAGTGTGTTATAAGTGTTATAAGGAGGTTGGCATGATGTGGTATTAGTGTATTATAAGTGTTATAAGGAGGTTGGCATCATGTGGTACTAGTGTGTTATAAGGAGGTTGGCCTAATGTGGTACTAGTGTGTTATAAGGAGGTTGGCATGATGTGGAACTAGTGTGTTATAAGGAGATTGGCATGATGTGGAACTAGTGTATTATAAGTGTTATCAGGAGGTTGGCATTTTTTTACGTTCGGCCTGCCACGAATGGACATGAATGTTATGTCTGATGTATTCTAGGTTTTGTCACATGCAAAAAAGGTGTACTGTTTTATACAGCCTAATGTAGTGCATGTGATTATAAGTATTACACTTTTTCTTTCCCCTTTTTGATAAGTCTATATTTTTTCTTTTATCTACGCTTCTCTTTTTGTTAAAGTAGCGATTTATGAATTCAAGTGGTACTGTGGTGTATTTTCAGGAGGCTGCCATGTTGATAGCTATAAGTGGCGTGACAAGTTTCTTCAGCCGAGTGACGTTCGAAGTTTTCAGCCAATCAGCAAAGCTGGATTTTGCCAATACGTTCCTGTGCACCATCTGCATCACAGCGATCCTGACGGTAAGTGTGTATGTTAGTTCGCAGTGCCAGACTTAGAGCAGGGCAGACGGGGCAGTTATCCATGGGCTTCCACAAAATAATTTTATGGGGACCTACTTACTTACTAATGTCATCCACTTAGCGTGGTGACACGATGAGCTGTTTCCACAGTTTTTTGTCTGTCATTTCTGTCTGTCATGGCCGGGGACTTCCAGAAAACGATTTTAGGTCATAGCTTTGTGGTAAAATAAATACAGGTGGTGAAAAGCCTATTGTGACCCTACGTGGAAGCATGACAACTGACAAACTAGTGGGTGACTATGCAAGGTGTATAGGCCGAAATAAAAGTGCTATTTTATGCAGTTGTGTTCTAAATTTTAAAAAGTGTTGCTGTGGTACGACGTCCAAGTAGATAGCGAGACGGGAGGACAGGTGTTAAGATGACCGGTCATCAACTGTCTACGAGTCTCCACGGTGCTACATCCGGTGCTGGTCGGTTAGTCTCTAATAGCTTAAAGCATTGGTGCTCGCCTTGTGTCCAACACCAACTGTTGCTCCGGGCATGTATTTTTACGGTGTTTTGGATGAGAATTCCAAATATATGTTTTATTATCAAAATTAATCAGGAGTGTAGTGGTGTAACACTAAACTGTAAACAAACAGCGTAATAATGCTATTTCAGTGATGGCGTTATCTGCTTACTGATTCAAATGAGGTGAGGCGGATCAGACAATGTATGCCATGACGATTGAATAAACAAGGTATTGCTTTATTTCACTTAGTCTTAATTAATACTTTGCTGCTACACTAATAACTACCACGGGTCAGCGCCATATTGGATAAGTATCACATTTCCGCTTCCTGTATGATTGCGTCTGTACGTCCTCTTGCCTCGACTTCCGCTTTGAGATAAGTCTGTTCAATAAATGTTCTCGTCGTTATCGAGTCTTTCCCTTCTATATTGGCGTGGTGGCAGCGTTTTCACTACTGAAGTGGATAGATACTCGTATAGCCAAACAAACGGCACGACGAATGCGTACTTTCCGTACGCAGTAATTAACATTGAACATTGCCGGCATTTGCATAGACGATTGAGCTACACGTCAACGCGACAATGGCTCAGTCACAGAGAGCTCCAAAACAGTGGTCTCTTTCAAAACACGAAACACTGACGTCATATGAGAGCTGGCGCCAAAACCTCCAATATACTCTATCATTGGACGCGAATTTCGCACCATTCTTACTCGACCAGGCAACGTGGGGAAAGAAAACTAACACTTCTCCACTCAGAGGCTTACTTGACGATACCGAAGACACACCAGGCTTGGTTAGGCGAACGGCACAACAAAAAGTCGCGCACTTAGAATTAATGCTTGGGCAGATTGCCAACTTCTGCCCGATCATATCGCGAAATACCATCGTCAAAAACTTGACATCCGTCAACTCCATATGGCAGGCAATCAGACTTCACTTCGGGTTTCAGACAAGCGGCGCTCACTTCATAGATTTCGCCGACATAAAACTTGAATCGGACGAAAACCACGAGGACCTATTCCAACGCCTCGTGGCGTTCGTTGATGATAGTCTGCTGACAGTGGGTGGCGGTATATCACACCACGACGAGTTCCCGACCGTAGATGAGGACTTATCACCGTCGCTAGAGAACATGGTTGTATTGAGCTGGCTTAGACTTATCCATCAGGAGCTACCTAGACTCGTAAAACAGCGCTACGGAACCGAACTGCGGAGCCGCACACTAGCCAGTCTTAAACCAGATCTCTCTCAGGCCCTGGGGTCCCTACTGGACGAGATCCATTCTATGTCAGAGACAAAAATCCTGAGACAGTCAACCTACTACCAACCACGCACACGCTCTGGGCCCGCTCGCCCACAAAGCTACCAACGAACCCAACGAGCAAAACAATGCCCACTCTGTAAGCAGGCTGGTAGACCGATAGTAGACCACTATCTAAGCGCTTGCAAGTACTTGCCCGAGCAAGACAGACTGTTCATGACTAAGGCACGCAACGTGACAGGACTAAACTGCGAAGATAGCGGAGACGATGAACCACCAGTGAATGACGACTACGTCAATGACGTACAAAACGTGTCGGCGACTTGTCGCGTAAATACGAAACAGTCGCCATTCTTCAAGGCATTCCATCGTCATCACCCAATACGTCTTACCCTCGACACTGGTGCCGAAACCAACATGATTAGAGAGACGGTGGCCAGGTCAATTGGTGCAAAAATCACCAAAAGCTCCCAGCTCGCAAGACAAGCTGATGGTGTAACCCCACTCAATGTAGTCGGAGAAACAAGGCTCGTGTTATCGCGGGATAATCTTGACCTACACCTCGATGCCCTTGTCGTTAAAGACTTGGATGTCGATGTACTTGCGGGAACACCATTCATGACAACCAATGACATATCCGTTCGTCCCGCCAAAAATCAGATCAGCATTGACGAAACTGTGATACACTACGGGATGGAGAACGTCAACCGTTCCCAATATCACACGATTCGCAGAGCGCAGGCCTATGTGTTGCGTGCGCCACCCGCGTCCACTACTGTTTGGCCAGGCGACTACATAGAACTGTCTATTCCATCAGCACTCGACGATCTTGTAGTGGCGATCGAACCTCGTAACGATCATAAGTCAACATTGCACTACCAAGATTGGCCCCAACCTACCATTGTCGAGGCAGTCGGGGACAAAATCCGTTTACTAAACACGTGTACACATCCATTGAAAATAGGACGCAACGAGCACTTTTGCCAAGTGCGTGGTACCACAGCATGTGACACCAACTACGTGGAAGACATCGTAGTCAAAAACACAAGCACACACGCAGCAGACGAGCAATTTTCTAACACTATCGAACTAGACAGTGGCAACCTCTTGTCTGACGACTTGCGCAACCAGTTCCGCAATCTGCATCAACAATTTGACACCGTGTTCAACTCGAAAATCGTAGGATACAACGGGCATGCGGGCCGCTCGCGACAAACTCGTCGAACTTCAGGAAAAGTTTGATGATTTGGAGGCGGCCGGTGTATTCCGTCGTCCAGAAGATATCGGGGTGGTGGTCGAATACCTTAACCCGTCATTTCTCGTACGCAAAGCTAATGGAGGATCACGACTCGTCACTGCCTTCACGGAAGTAGGACGTTACAGCAAGCCGCAGCCTTCTCTCATGCCAGACGTGGATTCGACACTAAGATCCATAGCTTGCTGGAAGTACATCGTTGTATCAGGCTTGACGAATGCATTCTATCAGATCCCTCTATCGAAGGACTCAATCAAATACTGCGGAGTTGCGACACCCTTTCGTGGAGTTCTCGTGTACACACGATGTGCCATGGGCATGCCCGGCTCGGAGACGGCATTGGAAGAACTCATGTGCCGAGTCTTTGGTGATCTGTTACAAGAGGGCGTCGTCGCCAAGTTGGCTGACGATTTGTACTGCGGGGGCAACTCGCCACAAGAGCTACTAGACAACTGGAGTCGTGTCCTTGATGCCCTTGCTCGATGCGACTTACGACTTTCAGCAAAGAAGACCAGGGTTTGCCCCAAATCAACGACCATCCTAGGCTGGGTGTGGTCAGAAGGTACACTACATGCCAGTCCTCACCGCATCGCTACTCTGGCATCGTGCACACCGCCACAAACCGTTCTGGGACTTCGTTCCTTCGTTGGAGCATATAAAGTGTTGGGACGCGTCATCTCTCAGTGTTCCAAAGTACTTGCACCCCTCGAGTCGTACATTGCGGGCATGAAATCACAGGAGACATTGACATGGACTGATGACATCCGCGAGGCGTTCCGTGTCGCCCAAAACACACTCTCCACCAACAGATCGATCACATTACCGCGGCCCAGTGACCAACTATGGATCGTTACCGACGGTTCGGTTACCAAACGCGGCATCGGATCCACACTATACGTTTCGCGAAATGGACAGACCCGTCTTGCCGGGTTTTTCAGCGCCAAACTAAAGAAACACCAAGTTACATGGCTACCCTGCGAAATCGAAGCGTTAGGTATTGCTGCAGCAGTCAAACACTTCAGCCCGCACATCATACAATCAAAGTCGAAGCCGTGTCTACTCACCGACAGCAAACCGTGTGTGCAGGCCATTGACAAACTATGCCGTGGCGAATTTTCATCTAGCCCTCGCGTGACATCGTTTCTGTCAGTTGTCGCCCGATACCAAGTCACAGTGCGCCACCTGGCGGGTTCATCAAACATACCATCCGACTTCGCAAGCAGAAACGCACCGGAATGCCATGAACCACATTGCCAGATATGCTCTTTCATATCGCAAATCGAACAATCTGTCGTTATGAATGTTGCTGTGGAAGATATCATATCCGGCTCCACTCGCCTTCCGTTCACGAGCAGGTCCGCATGGCTCTCTACACAATCAGAGTGCCCTGACCTACGGCGCGTCAGAGCTCACCTAAAACAAGGCACACGTCCATCCAAAAAAGTAACCAATGCCAAGGACGTAAAACGTTACTTATCTACTACAACGTTGGCTCGCGACGGCGTCATCGTTGTCAAGTGCGACATACCATTCGCGCCAACCAAAGAACTTATCGTAGTTCCACGACAAGTGTTAGATGGCTTACTAACAGCGATCCACCTAAAGCTGAGCCACCCATCAAAACACCAACTCAAACTCGTAGTTCGTCGTAACTTCTTCGCATTGGACATCGACAACGCGATTGAGCGAGTGACCGACGCATGCCATACATGCATGTCACTAAAAAATATCCCGACTACACTCATCGAACAAACAACGACCGACGCTTCCGAAGCGATTGGTGTTTCGTTCGCAGCAGATGTTATCAAGCGTAACCGACAACTCATATTTGTCGTCCGCGAAACCGTTAGCTCATACACTTCTACGTGCATCATCGAGAGCGAACGCCATGACGCGTTACGTGACTGCCTCGCTCGACTCTGCATAGAGTTTAGACCCCTCGACGGGCCTCCTGCGATCATCCGTGTGGATCCAGCCCCAGGGTTCATCGCTCTCGTGAACGACCCAACTCTGCTACGTTTGGGTATTCGTTTGGAGATAGGGAGAATCAAAAACTCTAACAAAAACCCAGTAGCCGAGAAAGCTGTGTCAGAAGTTGAAGATGAGCTGCTACGACAGGAGCCTGGCGGGGGACCGGTGTCACCTCTTATACTGGCAATTGCTACCTCTCAACTCAACTCCAGAATCCGCGGTCGCGGCCTATCGGCACGCGAAATATGGTTCCAACGAGACCAGTTTTCCAACGCGCAGTTGCCTATTTTAGATCGTGCCATCATTGCTGAACAACATCAGTCTCGCCTACAAAATCACGCACACAGCCAGACGTCGAAGGCTCCTCGCGGCAAAGAGGCGCCTGTACCGATAATTCATGTCGGTGACTTAGTTTACGTACTATCCGACCGCAATAAGTCGCAAGCTCGAGACCGCTATCTAGTCACCTCTATCGAAGATAGCTGGTGCTACATTCGCAAATTTTGCGGATCTCAACTACGCACTTCATCATACAAAGTGCGACTATCCGAGTGCTATTTAGTACCCGGTCATGTGTCGACCACACTACCCACGCGCCATCGTGAGGATGGAGATGACACGGAAGACATCCCGCCATACGAAGATGACACCCCGCCTGATGTCCAAGCGAATGCAACTCCACCCGAAATCCCATTAATGATCGCAGCACCGCCCGAGGCTCCACTGACGATCACAGCGCCACCTGAGGCCCCTACAACCGCGCAACCGAAGCCGCCAACCACACCCAGTGACAACGTGAGGCCCACTCGACCCATCCGCAGACGTAATAAACCTGCATATCTACAAGACTATGAGTTATAATACATGTGCCATGGACCTATTGACTCTACTGCATATTTTGTGTGGCATATGCCCATATTGACTCTACTGCATATTTTGTATGTCATATGGACTATCACGTTATAACATTACAAGCTTATGTGCTATTATTAGATCAGTGAAGGAGAAAAGAAAGTGGTCACGCCATATTGGATAAGTATCACATTTCCGCTTCCTGTATGATTGCGTCTGTACGTGCTCTTGCCTCGACTTCCGCTTTGAGATAAGTCTGTTCAATAAATGTTCTCGTCGTTATCGAGTCTTTCCCTTCTATATTGGCGCAGAACCTCTTCCCGTACCTACCCTTGAAGCGACGAGCGTCTTTAGGCACCCATATTTAGTCGCATGCAAGGGCCTGTTCCTGAATCCACCCAGCAAGCACCTCAAACCAATAACCACCTTTGTTCGCATTCCAGGGCCTGTTCCCGGAGCTGTTCAAGCACAAGGCGGGAGAAATCGGCTACGCCATCATGCTGGGCATACACACGGGTTTCTGGGGGACATTCGTGTCGGTGGTGGGCCGGGGCCAGGTGGGAGACGAATGTCTGGCCCGGGGCAGGGGTTTCCTTATGATCACCATGGCAGTGGGACTGTTCGCCGGGGCCCCGCTCGCTGGCTGGCTGTGTGACCGGCAGGGCAACTTCGACATCGCCTTCTACCTGGCAGGTACGGACACAGGGACGCACGCACGCACGCACGCACGCACGCACGCACGTACGCGGGCGCGCTAGCACCCACACAGACACATGCACGCAGACACTGACTGTGTACACGTTATCAGCGTGGATATGAATAAAACAAAATTAACAAAAAATTTGATAGAATGGAGACATATAAAACAAAGTTGGACTCTAAGTAAAGAAAAACGGTAAGTTCTTATTTAGTGCAGTATCCTGTCCTCAGGACTGCTCAAAGCGCTTTACACTTTACACCCTGGCAGACCTGTTCAATCGAACACCATCGACTTCTCTGGGAAGCATTCAGCCACGCTGCAATTAATGCGCGAAGTCTATTCGTACACAAATATCCACCACTGTCTATAGCCAGGTACTCATTCATACAGCTCAGTGAACTTAAGTAAATTAGAGTAAACGAACTTGCCCAAGGTTCGACACCGCCGCACAAGATTCGAACCCGCGTTCGCTCAGTCGAGAGGCCGGAACTCTTACTGCGCTCCACACAGTAAACTTATCTGGGTGCGATTGGGGATTGTACCTATAAATTACAAACATGTTAAATATTGTTAAATCTGGGTTATTCTTGTTTAATCATGTTAACTAGTCACTCTTTTCATTCTTGTTAAACATGAATCTTTTTAAATCTTGTTTAGTCTTGTTTATTCTTGTTTATTACTGCTCGTTCATGTTATTTTTTTAACATAAATCTCGTTAAATCTTGTTTGTTCTTGTTAATTACTGTTAACTCTGATTAAACATAAATGTTGTTAAATATTGTTAGTTATTGTTAAATATTGTTAATTCCTGTTAAACATAACCCTGTCTGGCCCCAGGCGCCTGTCTCCTACTCAGCTCCGTGGTGCTGGTCGTCGTGCATCTTGTCGGCTTCGAGTACCGTCGTACCGACTTGTGGAGCGACTCGGAGTCGGAGAGTAGCGCGGGCAAGTCATCGCTGTCGTCACGGTCGTCTCAGGCCGCCACGACCGACGAACAGGACACCCTCGTGTGAGTTTATGACAGAAGTGTTACAGGGCAAAATGCAATATATCCATTGTGTGTTTCATCCTCTTGAATATGGATTTTTAAATTGTATTGATTGTAAGATATTGTGTTTGTATTATACGTAACTATACTCATTTGGGGGTGAACTGAATACCAAAACATTTATTTCAGGCAAAAAACGCATATGCAATTGGCACATATAAATAAAAATACAATTTCCGCTGATCTTGTATGTCTTTTATTTACATTTATATTATAAAAAAACAGTTTGTCTTCACATATATAATTATGATAAACTACTGTATAGTATATATGATTAATCTTCAATTTTAATCAGTGCAATAAACACACATTACCAGTCGGTACAATTCTTTCTTTGACACTATTTTTCATTGGTAATGTAGGTTTACTGCTCTGATTAATTTGAAAAATAATCCCTTTGTTATATACTGTACAGTAAGTAGTATACCATAATGATATATGCTGTACAGTAAGTAGTATACCATAATAATATATGCTGTACAGTAAGTAGTATACCATAATGATATATGCTGTACAGTAAGTAGTTTACCATAATGATATATGCTGTACAGTAAGTAGTATACCATAATAATATATACTGTTCAGTAAGTAGTATACCATAATGATATATACTGTACAGTAAGTAGTATACCATAATGATATATACTGTTCAGTAAGTAGTATACCATAATGATATATACTGTACAGTAAGTAGTATACCATAATGATATATACTGTACAGTAAGTAGTATACCATAATGATATATGCTGTACAGTAAGTAGTATACCATAATGATATATAGTGTACAGTAAGTAGTATACCATAATGATATATACTGTACAGTAAGTAGTATACCATAATGATATATAGTGTACAGTAAGTAGTATACCATAATGATATATACTGTACAGTAAGTAGTATACCATAATGATATATACTGTACAGTAAGTAGTATACCATAATGATATATACTGTACAGTAAGTAGTATACCATAATGATATATGCTGTACAGTAAGTAGTATACCATAATGATATATGCTGTACAGTAAGTAGTATACCATAATGATATATACTGTACAGTAAGTAGTATACCATAATGATATATGCTGTACAGTAAGTAGTATACCATAATGATATATGCTGTACAGTAAGTAGTATACCATAATGATATATACTGTACAGTAAGTAGTATACCATAATGATATATACTGTACAGTAAGTAGTATACCATAATGATATATGCTGTACAGTAAGTAGTATACCATAATGATATATACTGTACAGTAAGTAGTATACCATAATGATATATACTGTACAGTAAGTAGTATACCATAATGATATATGCTGTACAGTAAGTAGTATACCATAATGATATATACTGTACAGTAAGTAGTATACCATAATGATATATGCTGTACAGTAAGTAGTATACCATAATGATATATGCTGTACAGTAAGTAGTATACCATAATGATATATACTGTACAGTAAGTAGTATACCATAATGATATATACTGTACAGTAAGTAGTATACCATAATGATATATACTGTACAGTAAGTAGTATACCATAATGATATATGCTGTACAGTAAGTAGTATACCATAATGATATATGCTGTACAGTAAGTAGTATACCATAATGATATATACTGTACAGTAAGTAGTATACCATAATGATATATGCTGTACAGTAAGTAGTATACCATAATGATATATGCTGTACAGTAAGTAGTATACCATAATGATATATACTGTACAGTAAGTAGTATACCATAATGATATATACTGTACAGTAAGTAGTATACCATAATGATATATGCTGTACAGTAAGTAGTATACCATAATGATATATACTGTACAGTAAGTAGTATACCATAATGATATATACTGTACAGTAAGTAGTATACCATAATGATATATGCTGTACAGTAAGTAGTATACCATAATGATATATACTGTACAGTAAGTAGTATACCATAATGATATATGCTGTACAGTAAGTAGTATACCATAATGATATATGCTGTACAGTAAGTAGTATACCATAATGATATATACTGTACAGTAAGTAGTATACCATAATGATATATGCTGTACAGTAAGTAGTATACCATAATGATATATGCTGTACAGTAAGTAGTATACCATAATGATATATACTGTACAGTAAGTAGTATACCATAATGATATATGCTGTACAGTAAGTAGTATACCATAATGATATATGCTGTACAGTAAGTAGTATACCATAATGATATATACTGTACAGTAAGTAGTATACCATAATGATATATACTGTACAGTAAGTAGTATACCATAATGATATATGCTGTACAGTAAGTAGTATACCATAATGATATATACTGTACAGTAAGTAGTATACCATAATGATATATACTGTACAGTAAGTAGTATACCATAATGATATATGCTGTACAGTAAGTAGTATACCATAATGATATATACTGTACAGTAAGTAGTATACCATAATGATATATGCTGTACAGTAAGTAGTATACCATAATGATATATGCTGTACAGTAAGTAGTATACCATAATGATATATACTGTACAGTAAGTAGTATACCATAATGATATATACTGTACAGTAAGTAGTATACCATAATGATATATACTGTACAGTAAGTAGTATACCATAATGATATATGCTGTACAGTAAGTAGTATACCATAATGATATATGCTGTACAGTAAGTAGTATACCATAATGATATATGCTGTACAGTAAGTAGTATACCATAATGATATATGCTGTACAGTAAGTAGTATACCATAATGATATATGCTGTACAGTAAGTAGTATACCATAATGATATATGCTGTACAGTAAGTAGTATACCATAATGATATATACTGTACAGTAAGTAGTATACCATAATGATATATACTGTACAGTAAGTAGTATACCATAATGATATATGCTGTACAGTAAGTAGTATACCATAATGATATATACTGTACAGTAAGTAGTATACCATAATGATATATACTGTACAGTAAGTAGTATACCATAATGATATATGCTGTACAGTAAGTAGTATACCATAATGATATATACTGTACAGTAAGTAGTATACCATAATGATATATGCTGTACAGTAAGTAGTATACCATAATGATATATGCTGTACAGTAAGTAGTATACCATAATGATATATACTGTACAGTAAGTAGTATACCATAATGATATATGCTGTACAGTAAGTAGTATACCATAATGATATATACTGTACAGTAAGTAGTATACCATAATGATATATACTGTACAGTAAGTAGTATACCATAATGATATATGCTGTACAGTAAGTAGTATACCATAATGATATATGCTGTACAGTAAGTAGTATACCATAATGATATATGCTGTACAGTAAGTAGTATACCATAATGATATATACTGTACAGTAAGTAGTATACCATAATGATATATGCTGTACAGTAAGTAGTATACCATAATGATATATGCTGTACAGTAAGTAGTATACCATAATGATATATGCTGTACAGTAAGTAGTATACCATAATGATATATGCTGTACAGTAAGTAGTATACCATAATGATATATGCTGTACAGTAAGTAGTATACCATAATGATATATACTGTACAGTAAGTAGTATACCATAATGATATATACTGTACAGTAAGTAGTATACCATAATGATATATGCTGTACAGTAAGTAGTATACCATAATGATATATACTGTACAGTAAGTAGTATACCATAATGATATATACTGTACAGTAAGTAGTATACCATAATGATATATGCTGTACAGTAAGTAGTATACCATAATGATATATACTGTACAGTAAGTAGTATACCATAATGATATATGCTGTACAGTAAGTAGTATACCATAATGATATATGCTGTACAGTAAGTAGTATACCATAATGATATATATTGTACAGTAAGTAGTATACCATAATGATATATACTGTACAGTAAGTAGTATACCATAATGATATATACTGTACAGTAAGTAGTATACCATAATGATATATGCTGTACAGTAAGTAGTATACCATAATGATATATGCTGTACAGTAAGTAGTATACCATAATGATATATACTGTACAGTAAGTAGTATACCATAATGATATATGCTGTACAGTAAGTAGTATACCATAATGATATATGCTGTACAGTAAGTAGTATACCATAATGATATATACTGTACAGTAAGTAGTATACCATAATGATATATACTGTACAGTAAGTAGTATACCATAATGATATATGCTGTACAGTAAGTAGTATACCATAATGATATATACTGTACAGTAAGTAGTATACCATAATGATATATACTGTACAGTAAGTAGTATACCATAATGATATATGCTGTACAGTAAGTAGTATACCATAATGATATATACTGTACAGTAAGTAGTATACCATAATGATATATGCTGTACAGTAAGTAGTATACCATAATGATATATGCTGTACAGTAAGTAGTATACCATAATGATATATACTGTACAGTAAGTAGTATACCATAATGATATATGCTGTACAGTAAGTAGTATACCATAATGATATATACTGTACAGTAAGTAGTATACCATAATGATATATACTGTACAGTAAGTAGTATACCATAATGATATATACTGTACAGTAAGTAGTATACCATAATGATATATGCTGTACAGTAACTGTGGTTTGTATATGAAGACAAACTGTGGTTTGTTTGGAAAAATTAAAACAACTTACAAGATCAGTGGAAATTGTATTTTCCTGGTAATATATATATATATTTTTTTGGTCGTGAATAAATAATTTCTACATAACTTCGATATATTTAATTATAAACAGTGCACCTACAAATCGCATGGTTTGTATTACTTTATTAAAAGAAAAAGAAAACTACACTTAAAAAAATTGTATTAGGCTTGAAACCGGGTCGGATGTGTGCTGAGCAAACGCACATCACCACCCGACCACAGGGACTGACGGAAAAAGAATTATCCGGATTCAGGGTTATGCTAAATTGTACGGATTTTTCTTCATACAATGTTATGATATTATATAACAGTACTTTCTGCATTTTGATACAATATTTTCGTTCGTGCGTGCGTGCGTGCGTGCGTGCGTGCGTGCGTGCGTGTGTGTATGTATCAATTGATTTTAATTAATTTGCACGATAATATGATCGTTTAAATAACCTGGTAAATGTGAACAATACATTTTTGTAATATTAGGCATGTAATCATGTTATTATTAAACTTGTTTTGAATTCTATTGAAGACTGCCTACACGACGTATTTCTGGGTACAAAACATATAACCATCAGTATCAAAGTGCTCAGAAATGTTCAGTTTTTTTTTCTCCAAAATCTGTAACGCTACAAAACTAGATACATTCTGGGTAGGTTGCCCCGTGTTTCATGGACTGGTCATGCTACTACAGTCTACTGCTCCAAGGATAGAGAGATCCTAACTGAGATATGTGATGCAGCAGTTTATGACATTGAGTGACAACGATTCACATACGAGAGAGCCACAACTAAAAATATTCAAAGAACCATGTTGATTAAACATTAAAAAACTCATTGATACACCGATTAATAAATGTATGGAATAGCATCACTCAGTCTGTGGTTGAGATATATTACGTGGCCAGTATGTAAAGATCATAGCTGACCCTTGTGACCCAACCACCTGCAGAAGAGCTACTTACTACAGACCAAGAATTGAGCTACTTACTACAGGCCAAGAATTCGACCTGATGGTAGTTCTCCTGACATGGGAGTAAGCGACAATTACTAGTTACCAGGAGGTTCTCTCGCTTCAATTTTTCAACAAAGGTGGATTTGTGTGGAACCGTAAAATAAATTATTGTTCCTCTATTATGACTAGTGCTTGTAGGGCCTGTTTCATTGGAATACCGCATAATAACTCATTCTGACGCTCGCTTCGACTCAACATCTATCGTTGTAAACAAGCTGTGAATGTATTGAAAATGTTGGCATGTTGCATGGCATACGCGCCTCTGACGTCACATGATCGCCGCTGACGTCACGTGATCGCCTAGCTCATTACCTAGCAACTTTTCTCGAGAATCGCGATACAGATGGGTTTAAAATTTGATTTAAACTATCGATGCATGTTTCTGTAATTTTCACATTGCCAAATGTTACGTACAATGCTATACTCTGTGTACGCATGAAAAATGGAATTTAGCTACCGCTGTGTTTTTACTTCCTTTCAAGCGTGCTTTTAGCATAATTATACGACCACAAACCAACCGTTTTCTGTCAACTTTCGCAGAACGAGTTGGCTGAGTGCAGTATGAAGCCCTGCAGCGACACCTGGCAGCGGACAAGCAGCAACACAAAGAATGACGATCACTGGACATAGATGGCGCCAGTTGACTACACTCGTCTAGCAATCTACCAGGCACACTGCCAAACCTTTAATTTTACTGCGTACGATAAACTCGCTTAAAGGTTCGTAATAGCTCAACACGGATTTCGCATATTTTTCTTTGTTTGTCGCCCTTTTGTTCTCGACATCTGAAGCCTAAAAGCTGTTGACTTTTTCCGATAAATAATCCATACTTACGATGTTATCAATTTGAACGTAAGTGTAAACGATTGGAATCAGAAATGTGAACAAATATTTCATGAAACATCAAACACACATTACTATTTATCCTTTCTTATGTTAAATGCAGTTAAACCCCTATAAAGCTACACACGCCAGTTATGTAGTAATACATAACTGGCATGTTATTTGACGGGGTGGAATTATGTTACCATTACATTGTCACTCCGTGTGTCGGCAAACTATAATGTCATGATAACCGTTGTCAATGCTTTGTTTTAAAGTCGCGTCTTGATTACATAGCCATGTGGCTGACGCTTGGCATATGTAACTCTGCCGCCAAATTAGACGACAACGTCTTTTGTAAAAGTATTATTTGTAAATATACATTAGTTAGATTATATTTTCTTGTTTAGCTGCCATCGTATGTATGTCGATGTTGGTAAATTTGACCTTTGACGCTTCCTATGGTTGAAGACTTACGGGACTACGATATTCACAAGTGAAGTGGTTGGGAGCTACAGATGCTTAAGAATTATCGTCGTGGTGATGGTTAATGACACATATATAATTATTTATCTGTGCTATTCACTGTGTTACAGTTATTGTGTGAATTTGCATGTTGAAACAAACGCACGCTCACAAAAATGTTTACACGCAAGGGTGCACGCACGCACGTAGGCAATAAACAAGCAGACTCGCATGCATTCAGAACACACAGGCAAATTGAATAAAGACAAGCTGTGCATATAATAACAGATCTATACAATATTCTGATGTATAATATTATACAAATAACGTCACAATTACGTACAAAGTGTACATAGTGTGAATGGATTATGTATACATAATAGAGACTAAGAGAGAGTGTCGGCAAGCGCCCCGATCTCGAAATGCATCCCTTATCCAGATCGCGCCACGCGCTCGGTTCGATTGTTCAGCAATGAAACGGCGCGTGTTGCGCGATCGGTATATGGATTCGTTTCGAGATCGGGGCGCTTGCCGACACTGTTATATTATATTAATAAATGATTACCTGTTACAGCGATAAGTTACGGTTTGTAGGATGCTTAGATTTAAGTTGCGCATATATATGTTGCTATGGACGTGGTTCTGTGACATCTCCGACGATGCGACATTGTTTATTACATTACGTAACGTCATTTTGTATACTCCACCTGTATAATCATTTAGTATTGCGTCCATAATAAGCAGGCATCGACGCGATAGTGGTGAACATACTTTTAGTAAAATGCAGAGCTGGATTGCAAATATTTTACAATTCTTTAAAAGTAGGAGTATCTTTTTTAAAGTATTGCGCAACTTGCAATAAAGTGTTGTATTTTCCTAAATTTCGTAAGATTTTGTAAATGCATTACAAATCATTATTTTGCAATAATATATTACTATATTTTATAGTATACATTGCTACTATGTATTAATGACAGTGATAACAAGTTATTTTACAGTATACATTGCTACTATGTATTAATGACAGTGATAACAAGTTATTTTATATTATGCATTGCTACTATTTATTAATGACAGTGATAACAAGTTGCTTAGTTCGTATTTAACACATACATATATTCAGTCATTAAGACAAATAATACATTATGCACCGGTCAAATCAGACAGAAAACGCTTTGACAAAATTACAAAGTGTTGCAAATGTTTACAATATCGTACTACAAATTGCTAAAAGTATTGTAAATCCTTCACAACACTCAAAATATAATATTACAATACTGCAGAATGCAGCACATCGGGTATCTACTGCGCCCGCTGTGTGCGTATTGGTTGTATTTATATAATATATGTTATCGTTTGAAGCGTGATTACTAAATAATGAACTCGGAAAATACAATGTAGATTATATACACGTTACAAGCACTTATCGATGCAAAAAATGAAAACGTGTGATTGTGTCAGTGCCTTGTCACATATGGTATTAAGCATTGTGTGAATAAAACTCTTTTAAAAAGCTGCCTTTTGCCGGTTGATGCTTTGGTCATGCTGCATTGTCTAGGTTGCAATTCATATTTTGTGGGTTTTAAATTTGATTTTTAATCTATATATTTCGAATTAGTTCATAAGTTCGCAAATCCCCCAAAACGTAGCGTTTAACATTTGTTCAAACCACCTCCCGGCCAATGCTTGTAATTTTTACGATCTAAAACCAAGTCACCTCATGTAATGCTCGAAGTATCCGGGCACTTTGTGAACTTATAACTGCGACCATTCCTGGAGGTAATGTTTTTTTTTGGTGACACGAAAGCGAAAGCGCGCGCATAACACCAAATGTGTGTGTGTGTGTGTGTGTGTGTGTGTGTGTGTGTGTGTGTGTGTGTGTGTGTGTGTGTGTGTGTGTGTGTGTGTGTGTGTGTGTGTGTGTGTGTGTGTGTGTGTGTGTGTGTGTGTGTCGATTTGCGCGCGCAGAGAGAGTGAAAGAGAGCGCGGTGTACGTGTGCGAAGCAGCTTCTTGAACGTAATATCGAACTGAGTACTAAAGGTCGGGATACACTTTATGCCCGACCAGACCAGACCAGACCAGACCAGACCACACCAGACCACACCAGACTCCCTGTGAGTGCAATGTAATCACTACACCGACCGACTCCGACTGCGCTATACTGGAAGTCGTCGTGACGTCATTATGACATAAAACTTTGCACTACGTCGACGTAGTCAGTGTTGGTCTGACGTATTGGAACTATTTCAAGTTTACGTGACTATGACGTCCCGCCATTATAGCGCAGTCAATGTCGGTCTGGGTATGGATACACTTCAGTCGATGTCGGTCTGGGTATGGATACACTTCAGTCGATGTCGGTCTGGGTATGGATACACCTCAGTCGATATCTGTCTGGGTATGGATACACTTCAGTCGATGTCGGTCTGGCTATTCATACACCTCAGTCGATGTCGGTCTGGGTATGGATACATGTCAGTCTGATGTGGTATGATGTGGAGTGGTCTGATGTGGTCTGGTCTGGCCTGGTCAGGCGTGAAGTGCCGTCTCGTCGGGAATACATCACTCGATCAGTCACGTGACGACGGGACTACCTTCCAAGCACATGTGAAACAGCTTAATTTACCGAAATCGGAAATTTTTTAGGGATACAATAAAGAAAAAAGCATTTTCCATAATATGACACAATTACCAAACTTACATTTATTAATTACGCCCAATCCGTGTGCGTCTAGAAGCTTATAGGAATACGTGTATATGTATATACATGTCACCGATACACATATATACGCATACATGGAAATTACAGCTGTTTTGAATTATCGTTTTGTTCGCGCCGCTTTGCTCTTGCGCACGTGTTACAATGTCCCCGACAGAACTCCGAACAACCACCCAATGTTCGTCCACTCGGGGCCGATACCGTGGCTTTATGGCCCTTCCGCCTGACGCCTGCTGTCGCACCACCGACCACCCGACAGTTGAGAGGGGTGCGTATCAGGTAACTTTTCCCGGCATGCTCGCAGTTAGGCTCGGTAGGCTTTCTCAATCGCTCAATCGCTGCTTTCAAATTCACGTCGAACTTGGATACCACTCCGCTGGGGTACCGCGGTAGAAGGTCGTCCGTGACATCACCCAGAAACGTCATCGAGTCGGCGGGGGACACCGCGATACCGCAGCTATTGTTAGCGGACGTGTTCAGAGTACCGCCGTTAACGTCATCACTTGACCGGAAGTGACGTCGGCGCCGACAGAGCTGCGTCGGATTCGGTCGCCCGCGTCTGTAAGGGGGCGATTTGTCACCTCTGGAACTACTGAAGTCTTGTGGTTCAGGATGGAATTCGGTTTCAACAGAGAGATGAGAAACGCGCGTGTTCGCGTCGAGAGCTGCCATGCAACTTGACTTCAGGCAGTTGGACCATCTACTTTCGACTGGCGGGTTAACTACCGCGGGAAATTTACCACTCGACGTGTCTAAATCCACCCGTCTTACACAACGTGGGCCGCTGGAGCCATTCGGGATTTCAGACCGACTACTGGTTTGAAGTAAGCGGACACCCGTATTCATATTTGCTAGGTTAATATGTAGTCTGCGATCGCGCGTTTCAGCGTCATTTTGAGGACCACCCACAACCATTTCGCTCGATGTATGTACGCCAAAGAAGTGGGTGCACGTCTCTGATGGGATATCGCCGGAGTCCAATGTCCGTGAAGCGTCCCAGTTTATTCGTCTTACGGAAGGTATGTCATCGAATAAACTTCGGATTTCCGTCGGACTACCAATTGGCCCCAACTGATAACCGTCAGTCCGCAGACATTCAGAACTCATCGAATTTAATGCAGGTATATTATGGCATGAACTGCCTGTAGCGTCAATTGTGTCCGCTTCGGAAACGTCGGTCCAATGAGAATCAGCAATCATCTGATCTAACGTATTCATGTCTCCGAAAGAACTACCGATTTCCAGCGACCCGTCCGTTTGATCTAAATTGTGACCCTTGTTTTGAAAAGCGTCACAGACGGTTATTGTTGTTGGTGTTCCACTAACCAGATCAGTGGCAGTGTCCGTCGTATCAACAGCGTGATCAGAAAGTCGTGTGTCAGTCCGTTGGCTGTCCGTCGCCTCGAAAAGAACACTATCTATCTGGAGACATTTCTCTCCGACTGTCGTCTCGCGAGTGACGTTGGGGCACTCCAAGGTACCGCGGGCAGAACCAGCTCTTGCGCAAAATGAAAGTTCCGCTTCCTTCCGAGCGTTATGCGTCGATGGCGTCACTTCCCGTGTATCGTTTCCTGTGACACACAGCGAACAACATTCGATTCATTGCTATATGTGAACACCCGGTGTAATTTCACACAGCTATTAGTCCAGCGGATACCTAAGTAACACCCTTACCATTGTCGCATCTAAAACATATGTTTTGACATCAACTTCAAGGTTCAAGATATGTAGATATTAAGATACGGGAAGATGTTATGTAGCTCTTGAGATATGGGAATAATTTAATTTGACGGGTGCCATCTTTAAACATGGCATATATGGTAAAAAGTTATATCTTTTAAATCGCTATCCTCCAAACTATTAAAACTCGTAAACTATATGGCTCTACACAACGTAGTTATTACGTTATCGTTTCATTTGTATTGACGAACGCCATCTTTAAAAATGGTTGGTGTGAATGTCGAAGAAGCACAAAAATAACAAATCTGAAATCTTTGACCCCTACCTAATACCTATATCTAGACACAAATATTATTGCTTTATGTAGTTATTAACTATGGGGAAATTGAACTTGGCGGCAATTGTTTTAAATGGCCGCCATTTGTGAATGCAGCAAAACCTGGAATGCCTCCAACCTTTAAAATGGTTCCCTTGTAGTATATAATAGATGAGCAAAGTATCCGCTGGACTATACGGGAAAAACAGTCTTTGTCTACCGCCATTTTTCAAAATGGCCGATATATCATTGTATCTAAAACATACATTTGACATCAACTTTGTGGCTCTTTGTTATGTAGTTCTTGAGATATGGGAATAATATGCTTTGAAGGGCGCCATCTTTTAAAATGGCGGATAGGCACGTCGCGAAGGTAAAGTTATATTTTTGAAATCGCTGTCCTCCAAGCTTTTCAAAAACGTAAACTATACGGCTCTGGGTAACGTAGTTATTAAGACATCGTTACATTTGTATTGACGAACGCCATCTCTAAAAATGGTGGGTGTGATTGTCGTAGAAGTCTAAAATTAACAAATCTTAAATATGTTACCCCAAAAACCTATATCTAGACACAAGTAATATTGCTCTATGTAACGTAGTTATTATGACATGGGGAAATTGAATTTGGCTGCCATTTTCAAATGACCGCCATTTCTGAACGCAGCAAAATCTGGAATGTCTACAATCATTAAAACCTGTTCCGTTGGTGAATAGAATAGATGAGCAAAGTATCTTGCTTTTATCCAAAAGTGCAAAATCTTTTCACCTATCCGCTGGATTATATTAGCAAATGTGTTTTGGTAATTGGGTGGGGTACCTTAAGTCCCCAAACATTCACATTTTACAATATTATTTTACTGTTTGTATTTATAATGTGTTGTGGGGAAATGATCGCGTAACTGTCACCGAGCTATAGCGCGCGCGTGTGTGCACGTGCGGTGTCTGAGTGTGTGTGCGTGCGTGCGTGCGTGCGTGCGTGCGTGCTTGCGTGCGTGCGTGTTCGTACGTTTTCATCTTATAACGGTATATATCTCGGGCGCCTTACTTTCACGTTTTCATCTGCGACACCTCGGAAGAAAAGTAGCACCCGTAGGTTAACGATTCTTACCGGATTTAAGGTGCATCTGTCATACTCGATCGTCAGACAAAACACAATTGTTATTTTATCACGATACAACGTCTGAAACAGGACGCACTGCGCGACACTTGCATGAGTACCGCGACCTTCGCGTTTTGTTTATTTCATAAAAAAATGTTGCGCACCGATTGGCCAGTAGCTTAAACAAAACGGACACGCACTGCGCGACTGTGCACAGCATTTACTCCCGCGATTCAATTTTTGAATTAGGTCAAATTAAAAACAAAGTTGTGTTTTGTCGGACGTGTGTCATACATAAAACGCCTGGCAGTGGGCACCAAGCTTAAAGTACGGATCGAGTCCATCCGGACAGTATGGTGATTTTTTGTTTGTACAGCAAAATAGGTAAGTAGGTATGTCGTTTAGTGGCAGAAATCATTAAAGATTTTAAGCCATTCTATTAGATTACACCTTTACCAAGTTATTTGTCTTATGATTTATGATATGTTACGGTTCGCATATAAAACATTACGTTTATAAAATTTGAAAAGTATAATTAATTATTTACTTGTCGCGGCGACATTCAACAAAAGGTTATACATCTATCGACGCCATTTTTAAACGTTGGCATTTCCTTTACAATAAACGTGTTTCATATTTCATCGCCATAAAAATACACGTAGTACATAATGCGCATTACACAAGAAAATGGTTGTATCGCATAGGTCTAACCAACAACGCAGAATTTAGGTGTTAGCAACAATTAGGTAGGACCTAATTACTAAGTGGATTTTTATAAACGAACAGTCCACACGCAATGGCTTTGAACGAATAATTTGATGTACATATGCTCGGCTATACACTTTCAAGCCACGACTTGCCTTGAGTTTGGAAACAGTCCGATGCAGTCTCGCCATAATGATCTCCCCCTTCTATTATACGCGTCGGTGCTTTCGCGTGAGACGCGCCGGTAGGATCAGCACTGTGACCGAGCTTCTTTCCCCTGTTCGCGTGGTATCGGCTGCAACACGAGTTTGCGAGTGACCTCCGTCAAGCTTTGCCTTGCCAACAATTTGAATAAGGGTTATACATGAATTAAATTGCTACTGCTGCTGTACTGTATGACATCTCATAAATCACGCATTCCCGCACACAGTTGTCATTTTAAAAACTTTGCCTTATGTTTTTTTGTCATAAAGAAACACTTTTGGAACCAGACCACTTTTTGATCGCTTGACGGAGATGTTGCTAGGCAACCGGTCACGTGATGGATAGGTCAATTGCATATTTTATTTACTTTGTTGATGTTACTATTTTTGCAAGAACCGTTTAAGACTTGAACACGTATCTATGCAATACTTTAACCGTATAATACTTGTTGAACTGGTGAATATATTCTTTCAATAATCAATAGCTATGTTTCAGTTAGCGAGTGAAATGCCTCGTGCGTTACCTTCAGGATCCGTGTATGCATAATTGAATCATAAACTCTCAAATGCCGAGCTAGCGATGTAACCAAATATTCCACCTTTATTTAGGAATTGTCTCATAAGTTCGCGAAGTCCAAAAAAGAAGTCATGCGTTAAGCATTGATTCAAACTTCCCTCTCCAACAGTTAGTGCTACTAGCGATTTTTACGACCGGCTACTAGCTAGGGGGTGTATGGTAAAACCTGGAGGTGATGGGCAGCCGCTCCACTTCTGTGGAGGTTCTAACCACTGGTTCCCACAGTCTATCTAGCTCATGTATGGCTCCTAGGAACTAGTGTACGGCAGTGGCCACACCCCGGGCAATGGTCACGGCTGACCAGCAAAACTACATGAGTAAGGCTTGTAGGCTAATGCCTATTGAGTCGAGGGACATCTGCCCTCAGTTCACAAATACCGTTTTGGAGGAGCAGACGGCCAGCCGATTGGCTACACCCCCGGCTACAAATGCGAAACAGCAACAGCCTTTCACCAGCCTGCAAGGTACCTACCAAGGCGCACGTGGAAGGACCAGTGACCCGCTCGCTGTCCTGCGGTGAAAGACTTTTTAGTGAAGGAATAATGGAGTTAACCATACACAAACCAGCGGAAAGCAATGGACAACTACCGCTGTATTAGCCCAAGAAACCTCGATGGAGAATACACACAGTAAGAGAGGTCCTAGTGGTGAGCCCCCTGGCTGGATAGGACGACACATACTGGGGAAGGGCTTGGAGATGTTGGAAGTAACGCTAGAGCTGATGTCGAGATGAAAGGATTGAAACTAAACGTAAAGAAGACTAAGAGTATGGATGTGAAGGATGTCGATAACCATCAGAAGTCACAGTAGATGGCGAGGAAATAGAACGAGTGGAAAGTTTTGAGTATCTGAGGTCACTGATAGAAGCGGATGGAGATGGGACGAAAGAAATCAAGCGGAGGTTGGCAATGGTGAGTAAAAAGTTGACGGAGATGAAGAAGCTGTGGAAAGCAACGAACAAAGATATGAAACTACGTATTATCCGAGTCTGCATATTTCCAACACATGGATGCGAAACCTGGACTCGTAATAAGAACATAACTAAACGTATCAATGCATTTGAAAACAAGTGTTATAGAAAGATGAGTTTCGTGGACTGAACATAGAACTAACGAATCCATCGCAGATGAGCTTGGTGTTATAATCGGGACTTTATTGAACTTTGTAAAGAAACAGAAACTAAGTTATTTCGGCCATGTGAAACGGCATCAATCTCTAGAGAGACTAATAATGGACGGAAAAGTGCAGAAGAAGACCTAGGAGACAATGGGAGAAGGACATAGAGGAATGGATGGGAGCAGACGTCTGGCGAGTGGGGAAACTGGCAAACGAAATAGCTGTCTATAAACAATCCATCAAGGCTGCAACGTCCGGAAATGGATAAGCAAACTCAACCAACTATTCGCGAAGTTAAAACTATTAAAATTGGATTATATAAACAAACAGCAGTTAGGTATTGTTATGCATAAAGCAACAAATAAACAACTCCCAGATAATATGTCATCAATGTTATTGCGAACTGATAATGTACACAAACATCAGCTGAGAAACCATAATGCATATTACATCCAACAAATAAGAACAAACACAAGGAAATTCACAACAAATTTTTCAGGACCAATATTCTGGAATGCACTACCTCAAAAGTTACAACTTTTTTTTAAATATCGTTCCTTATAAATTAACCATAAGGATACCATCATTTTATCATGGTATAAATGATTAAGTTTGTATTAATGTTTTACTTGAAAAAATTAGTTAATTTATTCTTTAAACTTATTATGTTATAATGAGTGCAATTTAATTAGTAGTCAACCTGTTATATTTATGTATTGTGTGTAATGTATGTGTACGTGTGTACATTAACTGCATCTATGAGATGATTTACTCACTTAGTTCCAGAAGAACTTACTGTCCTACTTTTATGCTTTAATTTTATGGAATAAGGAAACTATTGTTAAATTATTATTTCTGGTGGTCCTCGCTATAAGCCCCTAGGGGTTTCTAGAGGATCTCCACGGTTGCAATATTTTTTTTTCTTTCTGTTTTTACAATCTATTGTACATGTGTTCACTAATTTGTACTAGTAACCGAAATAAAAGTTCATTCATTCATTCATTCAACTAGCATCAATGTGCATTCGCATATGTTTGACTCGCTAGGTGGCGCCACTGTAGCGATGTATTTTCCCGCCGATACGTAGCGACGACCAAACCACGCCCACCGTACGTAATGACGACCAAACCACGCCCACCGTACGTAATGCGTAACGTATTTGGGGACTTCGCGAACTGACAAAGAAGGCTCACACTTAAAACAATAGAAACAGGAAACAAGCAATAAGATTTATTGAAACTGAACGTGGAACGCCATCTGAGCAAGCGTTATTACGCTGTGTTTTGCATGAGAATTTCCGTTTTGGAGACAACAATCACCGCTAAAAAGCATTCATAAGCATGTGTGTCTAAGGACACGTGCCCCCTAAATCATTGGAATTTGGCGTGCACGTAGACCTTTTTGAATGGCCTCACGTACTTGACCGTGCCCGCCCCCCTAGAGTCTAGACCCTTCCATGGAAATGTTACAATAAGCTGAAGTTACGCGACGCGTCGGCGAAACATTTCCAAAACAACACCAACCTTCCCCCTGCCCCCCCCCCCCCCCCCCCCCCCGTCTTCCCATGTTATAGTTGAGCCAGCCGAGAAGCTGACGAAGAGTTGAAGTTACGGCCGCGTAGCAACGAAACATTTACAATTTTCAACAGCACCCCCCCCCCCCCACAGCAGAGAAACTGAAGTTACGGCGCAGCAGCGAAAAATTTTCTATACAATTTGGTTCGGCCGCCAGTGGAGGTTTTTGTGCCCCCCCCCCCCCCTAGACTACCATCTCAGGATCCGCCCCTGCAATCCAACAAATAACAAGCAAACTATGCTTCCTGACTTAAATGCTTTGCTAGCGATACCTATATATATATATATATATATATATACGTTACCGGGGCCGGGAGGCAGCCAAGACATCGACGTCATTGGAGCTGCGCGTCTGGCCGGCCGTCTTACATCTCGCGGTGGCATGTAGCTGTCTGTCAACGTTTCCACGCTGTTGGTAGGGCGGCGCTCTTCTGTTGGCGTCTCCACACTGTCTGTAGCGCGACGCTCCTCTGTCGGCGTCCCCTCGCTGTCCGTAGGGTGGCGCTCCTCTGGCAGTGTCTCTACCCTTCTGGTTGAGCGGTGCGTCTTTTTCAAAGTCTCCACACTGTCCGCATAGCGGCGCTTCTGTGTCGGAGTCGCCATGTTGCTCACAGAGCGGCGTTGCTCTATCGGCGTATCCACGCTGTTGGTAGGGAGGCGATCCTCTGTTCGGCGACACATTTCTAGGATTGCAACTGCTTCCTGGGCTGCTGCAACTTGTTTCACTTTCAGCACCTCGCAGTCCAGGAGAGCCGCTCTCCGGACGTCCATTGCTGTAGTCATACTGCGACTTTTCTGTATTATCGCTCGGCTGTCGTTCGCGACGTGCATGCCGCTCGCCGCTGCCCATTTCCTCGAGGCGACGCCTGCCCCGACGGTCGTGGTACTCCCCTTCGCCCCCACACGACTCCTCGCGGTCAGCTTGCGTCAAATCCACTAACCCCACCTTTGCTAGCTTTCTACAGTACGCCTCATTATCGCTCACATTCATGGCACTTAAACGCGACTGCGGGTTGCGCGTGCTTGAATCTATTTCCGAGACAGAGTGACTGCCCGATATCTTGCGTTGTCTAGAGCCGGTCCTTTCGTGTTCGTGCAGCTCTTGGTAGCTGTTTTGCCCCGTCCTGTTTTTGTAACCGCAAGCCAGCTTTTTTGTGTTCCAAGCCATGCTGTCGTACTCGGAGTAGTATTGTCCGTATCCGTCATAATATCGCCCGTACCTGTCGTAGAGTCGCCCGTATCTTTCGTAATATCGCCCGTATTCGTCATAATGTCGCCCATACGGGTCATAGTAGCGTTCGTAATCGAAACTGTATCCCAGATCGCTGTGCGCATCATGTCCGTAGTAGGCACTCCCAGCGTCCATTTGTTGAGTGACGTCACTGCGCGCACGTGCGCACGTGGTTCTTTGCCGGTCGCGGACACCTAAGAAACAGACAGGGATAGATCACGGTTACACGTAGTAGACATATACAATGCCAACGAATTGTTAGATGGTCCCCCCGCTTTTCCTTTTTGGCATATGAAGACAATGGCAGTTTCTCTGGTCAGAGAATTAAATGCATGTTGGTTGTGGGCATCTTGTAAGGACCCATGTTCGTGTCTTCCTTCTTCCCTTCGTTCCTCTTTCTTCCTTCCCTCCCTCCCTCCCTCCCTCCCTCCCTCCCTCCCTCCCTCCCTCCCTCCCTCCCTCCCTCCCTCCCTCCCTCCCTCCCTCCCTCCCTCCCCCTCCCTCACTCACTCCCTCCCTTCCTCCACCCCTCCCTCCCTCCCTTCCTCCCTCCATCCCTCCATCCCTCCCTCCATACATCCCTCCATCCCTCCCTCCCTTTATCCCTCCCTCCCTTCCTCCCTCTCTCAATCGCTCCCTCCCTCCCTTCCTCCCTCCCTCCCTCCCTCCCTCCCTCCCTCCCTCCCTCCCTCCCTCCCTCCCTCCCTCCCTCCCTCCCTCCCTCCCTCCCTCCCTCCCTTCCTCCCTCCCACCCTCCCTCACTCCCTCCCTCCCTCCCTCCCTCCGCGCTACTGGCCTGTTCTTACATTAACGTATCGCGGTGACGATCATCGCTTCAGTGGTGCCAACTAAAGAGTAGTACAGTTGAACCTCGCTTTACGATCACCTCGGTAATGCTGTCACCTCGGTAATACAACCACCTCGGTAATGCAACCACCTCGGTATTACAATCACCTCGGTAATACTACCACCTCGGTAATACAGCCACCTCGGTAATGCTACCACCTCGGCAATACAACCACCTCGGTAATACAGCCACCTCGGCAATACAATTACCTCGGTAATACAGCCACCTCGGTAATACAGCCACATCAGTAATACAATCACCCCGGTAATACAACCACCTCTGTAATACAGCCACCTCGGTAATACCACCACCTCAGTAATACAGTCACCTCGGCAATACAATCACCTCGGTAATACAGCCACCTCGGTAATACAGCCACCTCAGTAATACAACCATCTCGGTAATACAACCACCTCGGTAATACAGCCACCTCGGTTATACAACCACCTCAGTAATTCTGCCACCTCGATAATACAGCCACCTCGCAGTTAAGGTCACACATAATTTCCATATATAGAGTAAAGTATAGGATATTAGTCCCATTAATACGGTCCCCTCGCTATTCGGGTAAATTTCGGTCAGTCCGGAGCGTGACCTTAATAGCGAGGCTCCACTGTACACATATTAAACACAGACTATTATATGCAAGAGTCGGACAGCGTGAGAAGTAATATCTGGCAACCAAATCACGTCAGTGTCAAGCTATGATTGTTACTTTTGGTGATTAAAAACATAGTAAGCCTACGTACAGCACCCATAATGCCGTGGTAGCGTCACGTGATCTCACCGATATGGCGCTTGATAGAGTTTAGTAAGACGCCGGTGATGACGCCGAATACCACGACTGCAGCGACACCGCACAACAGCACGTAAAACACAACTTCGGCATTGGCGAACGGGATGTACACGCATAGTGGAGTCGGTGTAATATCAGGCAGTGGCGCGGGTGCTAGCGAAGTCGAAGGGACAGGAGCAGGCGTAGGTGCAGGAGCAGACGCAGGCGCAGGCGCAGGTGCAGGCGCAGGCGCGTGTTCCTTCTTGGAGCTGGGAAGCGGTTCCTCCGGAAGGAGCGTCAGCTCTAACTGGAAAGGCAAAGTGCTCAATGGTCAAGTCGTCACACCACGTCGTGAGAAATACGTAGATAAGATAATTGAAAAAACATGATTCCGTTTCTTCGGAAACGACATGCGGAATGGGAAATAGCCCTGTAGTGACGTCACTTCTGGGAATTTTCTTTCCGATTCCTGTGCAGACATGATTCGAATTGCTACATTGAGCAATTACATTTTCCGCATCCGCGTAAACAAAATGCATCCTCATATATATGTAGACTCTACACATGGAACTTCTTCTATAAATGTCCATTGAACATTCTAGATCTATGACCATTGTTTTGCGGCATACCGCATGCCGTTTCCGTACACATAGGCCTATATATGGAATCCTAGGCGAACGGTAATGCACAACACTGGTTGAAGCTACTTCCTCGACAGGGTTAGCTCAACACGAAACCGGTTCGTTGATGTCCAAACATGAAATATATGAATAATTTAAATTATATCCGCATTCGATTTAATACCAAAGTGCGTTTAAACGACTGAAAGAACTGACTGGGCCATTATATATGGTAGTTTGCCAAAGCTCTAATTGCCAGGCCGATATCTTGAGAGAAGGGGGGGGGGGGGACAAAAACCATGTCTGCGCCACCTATTACTGGGATGGGGGCAGAACCATATGTATGCCCCCCGGAGAAATTCCAGGGGGCAACTGCCCCCCCCCCCATGTTCCCGAGCTTATGGTCAGACGTCCGGTGCCATTTTTTTATTCGTGTTAGTTTCATTTGCTCGCAACACCCACCCATTTCGAATAAAACAACACGATCTGTTGAGACTGCATCATAAAATTCACAATTTTCCGCATTACAAGGCATGGACAGTGGCGCGGGAACGAAATTAATATCACGTGGGTGGCTGAGAACCGCAGATTCAGCACAACTCCCCTGTCGAATCATGACATTGGAAGACTGGGGGAGGGGGTGCCGTTGAAAAATGTTCGCCGCCGTGCCGCTGCACTTCAGCTTCTGTCCGATGTCTCAGTTGAACAGATTTAAAAGTTTTTTGTCGCCTTCGCGCCGCTTACTGGGGCAGGACCACATGTATACCGTCCAATTTCACATCCCTTTCACGGTCGCTAAAAACACATTAATCCTTACAGAAAACCTCCATTTGCACTCGTCCTTGGCACACGACAAAAACCAAACATTCAGGCTCACATTACTGGGGAGCAGAACCACGTGTCTGCCCCCCACCGAAATTCCAGGGGGCAGCTGCTTCTCCTGTTCCCGCGACGCATATAGGCATGGGATCAGTATTGAATTAATCTAGTTATTCCGCACCGGCGAGATCGAAATGCATGCTACCATTGTAAATCGTATTAGTGTTTAGTTAAAGTTAAACGTCCTGTTATCCGCGTGCATAAGCCATAGCCGTTGTCTTAGACGTAGAGAGGAAACGGAAATGTATACGTACGATAAAACGAAAGCTTTTTTTAAGAATCTCTTGCCACACGTCGATGAAACTGCGAATGTAACGACAGTGTGGATATTCTTGAATGGGCATGTTCCAGAAGGTCTCCCGCCGACCGGGAGGTGGAGTTTGCGTCGATCGAGATGCCTTCCATTACGCGCTACGTAAGTATAATTGTTGCGCAGTCATCCCGCCATGCACTGCGCTGCAGAATACAGAGGAAATTGTTTGCCCGGCATTCAATATATTTTGCCGCGTAAAAGCTTTCGTCCTAATAATATCAAACGAATAAATGAAATTATTTTCATATATTTACTACGTGAGCAGTGTGAAAGAAAGCCGGGTCCAAATAACACATTTTAATAAGTTTGACAAAGGTGAGTTTTTTCTTTTTAACGTAATTCTATGCCTACTGCTAGGGCGGATCCAGTATCGGTAGTCTAGGGGTATCAACAAAACTGTATTTCCACCCCCTTGAGGCAAGTCAAAAAACTCCACTGGCGGCCAAACCAAATTCATTTTTGATAGGCTGAGCCGGAGCTTCAGCACGCTGTCGCGCCGTTGCACGTGCTTCCATAGATCCGTCCATGCATACAATTAGTGTAGTTATTTAGGCCTAGGGCCTAAGCATCATAATAACATTTGTAATAATAATAGACATACTAATGTTTGCAGAATGATGGACACTACCGCCTCCCCCTTCGTTGTTACCTTCTCACCACCTGATCGTCTGCCTCTGCTTTCTCCTGTTCAGTTCCTTCGCCTCACATGCACGTGCCACAATCGTCGGTGATCGTTGTGGTACCTCAGCATGATGATTATCACACAATGGTGTATCCATATCAACCGGTCGTTTGCTGCCTTTTGAGTTTCATAGAAATAGAAACCTGTCATTAATAATAATAATACAATGACTTTTTAGCGCCAATATCCTAGGAAAATCCGAGCCAGGTGGCGCAATAAAACCAAAGGATTAAGCGTTCTTATAATCTTGTACAAAGCAAAAGTCCATGGCCGTAGCTAGCCTGAAGCAACTCGGGGGGCAGTAAAACAAATTCAGTAAAACATTGAAATTACCGCGGGGGTCTCTCCCAGAGAATGTTGAACATGTACCCGTCTTGGTGCAAGCTAGCGTATTTTCTGGAGAAGTTCGTCCTCGGCTATTGTTTCAGTGTCGGTCGCATGCTGCATGGGAATGAAACAAATACATGAAAAGAAATAATTAATATAAAATGACAATACATTTATCAAAATCGACAGCTATACATCATACACGGAATATCGCTCCAATAGTTACACCCGTCTGAAATTGTTGTACAAGAACACTTCCTCGCTCGCCAGGGGCGCTGCTGAATACATCAGTCTCAGTACCCTTTGTCAGAACGCTTGCCAAAACTCTAAAGATAAGCTCAGCTAATATTAAATTAAATTAAATTCTTTATTTCAGACACACCTACATATAGTGATACATATATCGGTCCATATATACATTCATACACAGGTTGGTATTAATTGTAGAAAGCATATTATATAATAATCCAGTACCATTGCAGTGATACACAGTGTCGCCTTATTCTGGATCGCCACCTGATGTCAGCACCTAGGACTGCAACTACTGGGGTTTTCTGATTGATATAAACGCGTCATGAATTTATAAACAATATTTCTTATGACTGCTTTACAGCCTGGAACGAGTCGTTCTGCAAACATGCCTGAAGCGCTATGGTATCTGGGTAGTTGAAGCTGTCTTCTAAACAAACCATAGCTGAGAAGTGTACACTGAAGGGCAAAATGTATTAACCAGCTTTATCTTGACATCATCAGTGCACATTAGAAAAACCGTGAAACACCCAGAATCAAGGAGATTCCTGGAAATTCCGGGAGAATTGGCAGGTGTATTGTACAGATCTTAAAAATAATGTGATATCGCACAGGGAGCCAATGCAGTTATCGTATCATGTTGTTGTTCCAGTTCTTTCTCCGTCTGCCTCTTCAACACCGTACTGATTTATATGGAAAGTGTTCAATAACACTGTAATTATTGCACGAAAACTGTTCGTACACTAATAACCACCACTGTCAGATACCCATACATACAGCTGAATGAATTGTAATTAAACATGTTTAATCAATGAATAATAATGGTTAATTCATGAAAAATGAACCAATAAATGTATAATCCGGATTTATTAAAAAAAAGGTACAGATATGTGCACAATTTCAAGTAAAAAATGTTCAATTCAACCAAGAAATGGTGCAATGTCTGGTTTGACCAGCCACCCAATGCAAATTGCACACCTTGTCGCAGGCGACCTGAACAAACGTTGTATAGTATTTTTGCAGATGGTTTTCTATTGAATATTTTGAATTATATATTTATATAAAATTCCGAGGAATGTCATAGGAAACAGAAAGGGCTACAACAATTAAATACATTTCAATATATGTCAATATTTTTCAATATATGGCTATATTTTTCTATATATTTAAATAGATGGTTATAGGTTTCTATATATGTCCATACATATCCACATATTTCTAAACAAATTTCTATGGGTAAAAACACGCGGCTGGTTCCAGGATCTGCGCAGGTCTGTTAAACTTTACCGCTTAGGGGCTTACCTGGTTTGCTTAAATATAATATAGTTCCCAATATATGTTTGTGCTCCTAAAGGCATTCCAGTTATATGTTATTACACATTCCTAAATATGTTATTATAAGATATTTCCACTGTAAAGTGGATAATTCACAATCATTGAAAAAAATCAACAAAATTGTTGAAAACTCTGTCATAATATGTACAACAATACATTATTCACCAACAGAATGACGCACCACCGCCGTCAGTAGCGTTCCCTACCTTCATTACTGTGATGTCGGCTGGGTAAATCATGTGCATTCAATATTATATAGAGGGGGTGCAGGGTGGTCCTGGATCACAATTCACAGTGAAAAAAAGTGTTTTCACATTTCACAGGGAAAATATAATCTCAGATCATCTCAGATTAAATTATCTTCTTTTGCGGTTTGGTGATATATATATATTTTGTGAGCAAAAATGGGCGAAGAGATCGAAATGTTTAGTCACCTGTCGTCAATTTCACGAAGAAAGTGATACCTCAATCACGGTTCACAAGGAAAATTTATTTTAAATCACGCTTCATGCTGTTGCACCTGATCACGAATCACAGGGATAAAAAAGTGCTTTCACGTTTCAAAAGGAAATAATTTTACTAATCACGGATCACGAAAATACCTCCTGCACCCCCTCTATATATATATATATATATATATATATTATATATATACGATGATTATCACGAGTGTATGATATCTTCTGTGTGACACTTGTAGACTATTAAGCTGCATCAGAAAATTTAACTCAAATGACTAATTAGAGTCACTATATTTATGACCACAAAAAACAGGAGAAAAGCGAAAAATATGGTAAATGTGTTTAAACTGGTTGTGACCTCCCTTCTCAGCAATAAGTTTACTATCTTTGGCTGTGACCTCCCTTCAGATACCGTGCAGAATGTATCGCCATCTAGTGGCTATTCTTGACACTTCTGAATGCACAAAACGTCTTATAAATATAAGCTAAATCAATAATTTCAAACATAATATGTACGCGTATTTGCTATGTTTAAGCATGGATTTTTTTAATACGCATTTTGTTTGGGTAAACTTCTTTGAAATGGCGCCACGGCGTAAGCGTTGTTAGTTTGGGCGCGAAATTGGTGTGTCTGAAGTCGTCTGCAACAACTTGAACAAGAATCCGGAGGCGGAGAGTGGCCGAGGGTGAATTTTGACTATTGTGTTGTCGGAGGCGGAGAGTGAGAGAGTTTTGACTTTTGTGCCGTCGCAATTAGGCAAATATTGCCACTTTAAAAGCGAACAATATGTTAAATGTGTTGAAACTGGTTGTGACCTCCCTTCCCAGTAATAATTTTACTATCTTTGGCTGTGACCTCCCTTCAGATACCGTGCAGAATGTATCGCCATCTAGTGGCTATTCTTGACACTTCTGAATGCACAAAACTTCTAAATCAATAATTTCAAACATGATAAGTATTTGCTTTGAGCATGGATTTTTTAATACGCATTTTGTTTGGGTAAATTTCTTTGAAATGGCGCCACCGCGTAAGCGTTGTTAGTTTGGGCGCGAAATTGGTGTGTCTGAAGTGAAGGCGGAGGCGGAGAGTGGGTGAGTTTTGATTTTTGTGACTCGTCGCAATTGGGCAAATATTGTCTATACTATTACTAGTCTTTATTGCGGAAACAAGCAACTTTTTCGTAGGTATACGATCAACCTACAAATACACTTAATTAGGGCGTTGTCGTTTGTGATTATTAGAGCACTTAGGCCAAGGAATACTTACTTAATTAAGTTATGCCCTTCGCTCCATGCGGAGCATAGCCATAGGCCATAGCCATGGCATAGCCATAGCATAGCCATGGCATAGGCATAGCCCATACCATACTCCTTAGCCTAGGCCTACGGCTAGGCATAGCATCTGCCATGCCCATGGCATGCCATAGGCTATCGACACACGACTTTGGTCTTTGGGCAATCTTCTGTATTTCTTTCCAGGTGTAACCACTCCTTTGTACTTCTGCAGCCGTGTCTCTTTGCCATGTGTTTTTTGGCCTTCATCGCCTTCTTTTTTCTTGAGGATTTCACTCTCTTGTGAGTTGTGGTGTTTGTTGTTGGCTTTCTCAGAGACAGTGTGTGTCCAATCCAATCCCACTTTCTCCTCAGGGCAGGCTCATCCTCAGAATCTGCTTGGCGACGGGTTCTTGGCTGGTCCTTTCCCATAGCTCCTCGTTTCTGATTTTGTCTTGCCATTTTATGCGTAGAATTCTTTGCAAACATCGGTTAAGGAAAGTCTGGAATTTGTCTAGTGTTGTTTTTGTCATTCTCCATGTTTCAGAGCCATACAAGAATATACTGATTTTACATTGGAGTTAAAAATCCTAATTTTTTTTTTGGGTGCAATTCCATATGTTTTTTAGTATCAGTAATGTTGTCAGGGCCTTGCCCACTCTTGCTGCAACATCTGCCTCTGTACCACCTTGTTTGTCTATCACGCTTCCTGAGTATGTAAATGAATCCACTTCCTCCAGGGGCTCTCCTCCTGCTATAACTGGGCAGTCGTTCGTACTGTGTATTTTCATGATCTTGGTTTTGCTTCTGTTGATATTCAGACCTGTCTGTGCTGCTGTTGATTCCAAAAATTCCAGTCTCAACTTCGAAACTATCTGATAGTCGTCCTCCATGCACCACCTGGCAAGACATTCCTTGGTAGGTGCTCTGGATCACGGAGATTATCTTTTCTGAAATGCCAAAGTGTCTCATCAGATTCCAGAGTGTATGTCTGTCTACACTGTTGAATGCTTTCTCAAAGTCAATGAAATTGACGTACAGTGGTGAGTTCCATTCCAGTGACTGTTCTAATATGATGTGCATAGTAGCTATATGATCTGTGCAAGATCTATCCTGTCGGAAACCTGCTTGGTGTTCTCGCACCTTTGCGTCCACGGCTTCTTTCATCCTCTCTAATATCACTCTGTTCAACACTTTTCCCGGAACAGATGGTAAAATTATTCCTCTATAGTTCTTGCTTTCTCTGAGATCTCCTTTCTTGGGGAGCTTCACTACGAGTCCCTTTCTCCATTCCTCTGGAACTCTTGTCTTCCCAGACTTTCTCGAAGAGGCTGTGCAGTATTTCCGTGGATGTGTTAAAGGTGCTCAATCATTTCGATTGTTGTGCTCCTCACGTGTCAGACTAATTTCACGAAATGTAAACGTATCAAGTATTCATTATTGATATACTGGTTCATTTGTACGTATGCTTTACTTCGTTTTAGTGAAATTAACAGACAAACAATAAAATGATTTTCGGTTAGTCCTAATCGAATATAAAGACACATATATCTGAACTTGGATGTGGTCTGAGATAGACCTCTCGTGTAATAGTCACGTGAACGGGAATATGCGGCGGCATCGGCCTTTGACCCCCACCTTTCGGTGCCTGGATTCAGTCAACATTGCATATTTACGAGTCGCCATCCATTTTTCGTACAATTGATAGCTCAATAATTTTATCTGCGACGAAGGGACGCCCACGGATATATGTCACCGACTCGGCTAAAAAGAGGGTGAGAGCGGAAAGACAAAGAGAGTATCCGTGTACAAAGGTGTATATTGGAAAGGTTATGGATTTGTGAACCCGAACGAAAGAAACGGCTGGCATGAAAAGTGATGCAGCATTCGCCAAGTTTCTTCTGGACAGGTTAGTAATATTGAATTTATCAGCAAGCACACACACAAATCACACACACGACTGTGTGTTCAATAGATGGAACAGCCAAAACAAAGCTGTCATCGTCCGCCATCTTAATTCCATCTTCGATCGACGTTCCGCGACATTCCATCGCACATGAATATACATTATTGTAGATATTATGACTTTATATTGATGGACATGTTATATTATATCAATAGTTAACTATGTGCGAAGTATCAGTCTCACGCGAAGCACACACCGAATGGTAGATGAACTTAAAAATCCGCTCCATCGACGTTCCGCGACGTTTCATCGACGTTCCATCAATCCATGGCGTTCCATCACAAATTAATATACAGTAATGTAGATATTATGCCTTCACATTTAAGGACATGTCGTATTATATCAATATTTAACTATGTATAATATAATACATAATACAACTGTAGCACCCACTGGACATTCACACTTTTCCCTCAATCACTGACTAATAAAATAATCGAATGCCTAAAACAATTTCCTGGATCTAACTATAAGTACTTGCTTTCTTGGATGTCAGTTGAAACTTGAGTCACTGGCTGCTTGATCATCAAAGCTAGTTACAATTACTGACAGCAGATCAGTGACAATCACCTCAGGAATCACATAATACCCAGTAAAACACAGCTACCAATTGAACTTTACCCATGCCTACTCAATAGCAATATGATACTATGAGTTTGACTACCATGTTTTGTATGATATAAATATATCTACTTGCCTTCAGTAATGTAGAATACAAAATAACACTACTGTTTGTCCATATGTGATGTACAACATTGAATACTGATTGTAATAAAATATAAATTTAATAATCTTGTATTATGTAAATTTAAAGAGTAGTAATAATTTATGATTTCTGTAGAGAATGCTAAACATTTATATGTATATTGTGACTGTAATAGTCTACATATGTTACCAGGGGGTAAACGCCCCAAACTGCATGTAGTATGTATAGAAGTATGTATATAAAGAAAAGATGATAAGTTACATCTCTGAAAAGTGTGGAATATGTATACACATTGATAGAGATCTTCTAGTCCTCTATGCTAACCTTAGTTTGATAGGGAGCAAGAAAACAAGTACACCGGGTGCATGAACATAGGAGGAAAATTTATTTTAT
Organism: Escarpia spicata; assembly: GCA_963995525.1. Taxonomy (NCBI): domain Eukaryota; kingdom Metazoa; phylum Annelida; class Polychaeta; order Sabellida; family Siboglinidae; genus Escarpia; species Escarpia spicata. The sequence goes on along the minus strand of OZ023207.1, from coordinate 12,009,845 downwards.
TATTTCTGAAAGTTATTTAAATAGCCTGGATATTATTTTGATGTGTTATACTACGCTGTCCATTTTGAGGGGTAGTAGTACTATTAAAAAATGTCCAATTTAGCAAATTTTGGCCATTCCACTTTATGCCTTCACTTGAGTTTCACCACAAATATATGCAAATGACGTCCACACCAATCCAGTCACCACAGACAACAACCGCTGCATTGGCTCTATCGAGTATCAGTGGTCGCAGTAAAACCAGCTCACTGTCAGGTATTCAGTCTCTTCCCGAGGCTGGGTGCAGCTCTGAACCATTACAACCAATGTCAGTTTAAGTACTGTTATGTTCTGGTTTGACCAGTCTAATGTGTGCACAATTATTCCATCTTTGTATGATAGGGTGGTTGTCAAACTGGCAACTACACAGCACATTTCATTTGTAGTTCATTTTTAGTCCTTTGGCTGAAGGTCCAATGGACTATTGCCATCACTCTGCGTCCGCCGTTAGCTGCCGTATCTCAGAAACCGTTCAGCAACTTTTTCTCTAATTTTGCATAGACATATCTTAGGGCACTGCCACTATGCACGAGAAATCTGTATTTGATTGAATCATTTTAAGGGTTCCCTAGGGCCTCCAAGAACCCCAAAACTGGTAATAATGTAACATTTGGCCAATTTTTTCAAAAACTGTTCAGCAACTTTTTTTCTAATTTTGCATAGATGTATCTTAGAGTGCTGCCACTAGATATACAAAAAAATCTGTATTTGATTGAATCATTCTAAGGGCACCTAAGGGGCCTCCAAAGTGCAAAAGTTTTACATTATCTAGTGATGTGCTTTTGAGAAGGGCCCTTGAGACCACCCCGAACAGTAGATTTTGTTTAATGTGCCATAAAGTCAACACCAAGACTGAACTCTGCAGCCTAGTGCTACTGTTCCATTGAGACCTTGACTAATCTTTAATTGGTCACAGCCGCCCAGGCAGAGTAGACACACTTGACCCCTGTTAGCCTGAACAGTTGCCTAACACTTTTTATCTTCAAAACTATTGATTTTCTATAATTGCAAGTTGTGTTTATTTTAATGTTCATTTAATTATTATAAAATGGTGTGACTGTGGTGTCTATTGGTTAAAGATGTATTGTCTGTAGAAACCTGTAGGTGACAAACAGAGAAAATTAATATTCTGTCACCTGTAGGTGATAAACATAGAAAATTAATATTCTGGACAACTATAGAGTGAAATATCCTACACTTTATTGATATCAAATGCATTCTACTGTTCTGTTTATGCTTGCCATGCCTTGTGTAAATCAATTGTATCAATATAGACTAATAATTACAGATTCACAATTATAGTTGACACCTGAAACAAACAAATGTCAACCATTAGAAAAGTTGACATAGTTCCGCTATACACAAGCAAGACATCTGTATTTGATTGAATCATTCTAGTGTCATCAGCATATAGTAGAACATACATTTTCTACATCATCATCACTAAGGTTGTTGTAAATTTCACCAGCTGCCATGTCAAGTCCGTTATAATTGTGACTAACAGTGTTCTAAATTATTCAGGTAAATAGCAAATAACAAAGGACAAGTTTTCTCCTTGCCATACCTATACATCACATGAGGCTGACACAGCCTGGCCCTGATTTATACATGATTTAGCATTTTTGTACATGTTGTATACAACTTTCAACACAATATCATTAATACCGCATGAAATTATCTTAGACCACAGGGAGGACCGGTCTACTAAATCAAATGCTTTCTTATAATCGATGAAGGCACAATAAAGCCTTTTGCGTCGAGACAAATACAATTCAACCAATACCCCTATCTGAACACTGCCTGTTCTTCACCTATTACATTTGCTTTGTTTAGGTATGTGGTCAGTCTGGTGTTCTGAACAATCACTAAGGATTAATGAACACTTGTGCAGAATGTCACCCACTTGGCAGGTTTAATTGATCTATTCAGCAATGGGGACACTGCTTAGGCCTCACTCTGGACACTGTCACTCACAGTGTTGTGTATTGTCTTAGTTGGTGCACTGAGCTAATCTACTTGACCATGAATCAGTGGTGGATCTGGTTGTGTATTACACCCAGCTGTGGAGCTAAGATTCTCTGCCTGCTACTGTTTGATGGAAACTGTGACTAATGTGTAATTGGTCACTGGCAGTAGCTTGTGTCAACAGACAGCATTAAGCCACTAGACCCCTGTTAAACTGGACAGTTGCCTGTAGGTTTTAAACTGTGTCAAACAGTGAGTCTACCTTTTGCTCTCAAACAATCTGCCCTCTTAGTTTTACACATGAAGACATAATCTGGCATAACTTGATAAGTCTTTGTAGCAGCACATTTGTATTTCCAGTGTATCATTGCAACATAACATACATATTACATACTGTGTGCCACATTTGAATGTTGTGCATATAATATTTCCATACAATCCATTTGTATATATAATGTAAAACTTCAACAGCCGTTTTCTTCATTTTCACTTTTTGATCCCTACCATGTTTAATGCTCCATAACTTTGCCAATTTTTGTAGCAGTCATATTTTTTGAAACCGTGTAAAGCACCCTACCAAACCTTTACAAGGATGTAAGAAAACAATGTTACAATTTTTCCGACTTATCACTCATTTGGTCAGCCGGGTCACATATAGACGTATTAGTCCAAAGGACTTTAGGGCCACTTGGCCCATTTTTAGTCCTTTGGCCGAAGGTCCAAGGGACTATTGCCATCACTCTGCGTCCGCCGTCCTCCGTCCGCCGTTAGCTGCCGTATCTCAGAAACCGTTCAGCAACTTTTTCTCTAATTTTGCATAGACATATCTTAGAGCACTGCCACTATGCACGAGAAATCTGTATTTGATTAAATCATTCTAAGGGTTCCCTAGGGCCTCCAAGGACCCCAAAACTGGTAAAAATGTAACATTTTGTCAATTTTTTTAAAAACTGTTCAGCAACTTTTTCTCTAATTTTGCATATACATTTCATGTGGTAGTGTCACTGTACACAAGAAATCTGTATTTCATTTAATCATTCTAAGGGCACCTTATGACCCCCCCAAAAAGGACTCCAAAACTCGTAAATTTTCACATTTTGCCTATTTTTTCAAAAACTCAAGTAACCTTTTCTCAAATTTTGCATAGACATTTCATATGGTAGTGCCACTATACACAAGAAATCTGTATTTGATTCAATCATTCTAAGGGCTCCAAATGTCCCCTAAAATGCTAAATTTGTTAACTACATGGTCTATTGTAGCAGTAGCTCTAGAAGGCTTCCAGTCCGTTTGTTCAACTAATCCCTTTTCCCACAACATCTGTCATACCTCACTGGCTGGCTGAACTGTGACTAATCTGTAATTGGTCACTGGCAGAGGCTTGGGCCACTCTGGCTGGTAGTAGGAAGTATGACTAATCTGTAATTGGTCACTGGCAGAGGCAACCACAGAGCCTTGTACCAGAAATAGAACACTATTCCCCTTCCCAAAACATCTGTCACATGCGGATTCTGTCTTGTATGGATATATATTTTATGCAGTTGTTTTATATAAGCAGAAAGTTAATTGAAATTAGTTATTCTTAGGCCACAGAAAAGTAATTCCCGGTTTCTCATTGATGCATGTATTTAAAGATATGTGCCACAACATTTTATTTTCTATTATAATTATTCCTGTAAATGCAAGACGTGGTGCAATAAGTGAACAGTAAACATGTAAACATTTTACTTCCATCATAACCCTTAATGATCTGTAACTGTGATTCACCAAAAAACATTTCATTAATAATAACCTACAGAGTTGTTCGATTTATGCCGGGCAGAAACTGTTTCTGCCTGGCAGAAACAGCAACAATAGGAAATACATGCCATTGATAGGCAAATGTGTTCTTTTTATAGAAAATGTAAGTTTCTTTCTCTACCTGTCTACGTATGATAACCATTTGTCCGCCATGCTCACAATAAACATCACATGAATGATAAAAGGAAGATCACTGCCACTTAACTTGTGGATTATTATTATTATAAAACTGCTCTGCTACTGCTTGGTAGACAGTAAGCTGCAACTGTCTTTGAGTTTGTTTACATTTTGACAAACTACTATTATATAGCACTAATTTTGGAATGAATCACATTTTGAGAATGTATGTAATTGTTTGCGGTGTAACTTTTGTATGCTTCATTTTCTGCTGCTACAAGTTGCGTTCATCTGAAAGATTATTCAATTACCTATCCAATGATAATACATATGTTGTGGTGTTGGAAATATATAGCTTTGGTATATTGTACACGGAGGTTGTGATAGGAAACTATTGGACATTGCGACAGTCCAGAAAGACAGTATGAGATGTGTCACTCAATATATGAAGTATGACTTTCAGATACTTCATTTTGTAGTGCTATGGATTATGATGGGCCTCTCCATTAGCTCCCTATATATTTATGTGAAATATATCATTATGCCATTAAAATATTTCCAAACAGGCTAACGCTAAGCTGCAACTGTCTTTGAGTTTGTTTACATTTTGACAAACTAGTATTATATAGCACTAATTTTTGAATTGGCACGACTAATGCTAATACAGCTGTATATCCCACAAAATGACTTCTACGGGAAACAATGTTGGTGTAAATTATCATCCCATTATTCTTACTGACAAAGACCTGTAAGTTAGGTGAGTAACACCTTCGAAGTTCTGACAGCAGGACACTGCCTTCGGTGAAGTCGAGACAAAAGTTTGACAAAGGCAGCATTAAGCCACTAGACCCCTGTTAAACTGGACAGTTGCCTGTAGGTTTTAAACTGTGTCAAACAGTGAGTCTACCTTTTGCTCTCAAATAATCTGTCCTCTTAGTTTTACACATAAAGACATAATCTGGCATAACTTGATAAGTCTTTGTAGCAGCACATTTGTACTTCCAGTGTATCATTGCAACATAACGTACATATTACATACTGTGTGCCACATTTGAATGTTGTGCATGTAATATTTCCATGCTATCCATTTGCATATATAATGTAAAACTTCAACAGCCATTTTCTTCATTTTCATTTCGCCAATTTTTGTAGCAGTCATAATTTTTGAAACCGTGTAAAACACCCTACCAAACATTTACAAGGATGTAAGAAAACAATGTTACAATTTTTCCAACTTATCACTCATTTGGTCAGCCGGGGTCACATATAGACGTATTAGTTCAAAGGACTTCAGGGCCACTTGGCCCATTTTTTCAACTAAATTTTTTTAAAATTTAATTTGGAATGTTTGTATTGCAAACATAAATGTGTATATACAATGCAAGTAAATATACGTGGCACAATATAGCCAAGCCTCAGTGATTGTAATTTCATAATAATTATGCTTATGCTGGCGCACAGATCTGCTAAAGGCTGCAAGTGCTTCAATGTTAATATTACGTCACATGACATTTTATGTCTATAATCACCTGCTGGCTTGTACAGCACAATATGCTTATGTTCAGTTACTGATTTGTATCTTTGAATGTATACTTTAGTGTGTGTGTGTGTTCAGAAATCAAATCAGATTAACATCTTTCATAAACAAACAACATCTTATATGATTACCAGTTTGGATTTAGGAAGAAGCATTCTGCAAACATGGCTCTTGTGGAACTAGTAGACAAAATTTCCACAGCTATAAATAATGGTGACTACTTATTAGGAGTTTTTCTTGACTTTAGTAAAGCTTTTGATACAGTTGACCATAAAATATTACTTGATAAACTAGAACATTATGGCATTAGAGAAGAGCACTTGCCTGGCTGGAAAGTTATTTGTCTAATAGAACACAGTATGTTTTATTTGATGGAATAAAATCGAACATTCAGTCTACCACGGTATATGCTGTGGTGTCCCACAGGGATCAATAATAGGCCCACTGTTATTCTTAATATATATTAACGACATTGTTAACGTATCAGATATCCTATTTTCTATTATATTTGCTGATGATACAAATGTTTTTGTCAATGGTAACAGTCTTAGTGAGCTAGAAAGTGTGATGAATCATGAACTGCCAAAATTAGTTATTTGGTTAAAGAGTAATAAACTCTCTTTAAATATCAGTAAAACACATTTTATTGTCTTCAAATCAGTAAATAAAAAGGTATCCAATCCAATTGCCATCCTTATTGATGGACTACAAATTACTCAAGTAGAAAACACAACATTCTTAGGAATTTTAATCGACGCTAATTTGTCCTGGACTTTTCATATACAGTATATAAAATCTAAAATAGCCAAAGCCGTTGTAATTATAAATAAAGCTAGAAAAACCCTGAGTAGATCATCCCTTGTAACATTATACTATACTTTTTTATATCCATATCTAACGTATTGTGTCGAAGTGTAGGGAGGAGCATATAATACACATCTTAGTTCTTTATTCAAATTACAAAAGTATGCAATTCGGTTAATTATGTCAGCTTCATATGGAGCGCACACAGACCAACTCTTCCAGAAGCTGTCTATTTGACCAATAAGAAAAATCTACGAATACACGGTTGTGCTGTTTATGTACAAAATCGTTAAGAATATGTTTCCGTCAGTTATGACAAGGATGTTCATTAGAAATCCAATACAAATTGTTTCACATTGTTGGCTATGACACTTGTAAATTGTCTATTTGTTTGTTATATACTACAATTTTACAATAAATACAATAATAACTTTGCCACTCTCATATCATTTATTGTAATTTTTTATAACTGGGCAAATGACCTTTTCACACTTGAGTGCTGGGCAAATGACCATTGGGCAAATTATCGTGCAAAATATTTTTACCTATTAATGAAATTAAAACGTTTACAAGTTACACACCACATGTACACACACATATATTTACATATACATACATATATAATATAATATAATATTATATATTTATGTGTAGTAGTGCTGTCAAACCATGTTCACCTTCACAAATAATCTGACTCATTCCATATTCCAATTCATGACTTTGTTTGACAGCTTCAACACAAAGGCGTGAACTACCTCAACACCACTGCAGCCATCACATATGACAAGATCTGTGGTGGCTCTATCGAGCATCAGCGGTCATAGCAAAGGCAGCTCACTGTCGGGTGTCCAGTCACTTGCTGAGGCTGGATGCAGCTCAGGACAGTAAGTAAACGTAAGTATTAATTGCTGCTCGTATGCAAACGTGATATATACAGCTGTATATATATATATATATATATATATATATATACATAAATCATAGCATAACATTTGGAAGATATGCAAACATATGTGTTTGGTTATTTTTACAATTATATTTTATTCTGACCAATCTTATTTAGGTACGGTTACACCATCTTTGAAAATGTTTCAACAGCACCCAGGATTTTGCAGTAATGGGTGTCCTCGTTAAATTGCATATTGTTGTTAGAAATGCATGTGAATTAAAGTAAAGACAATGTAAATAAAAAACATGTTATTGAAACTATTTGATGAGATCATGACTACAAAATTATGAAAAGCACAATACAACTACAGGTACAATCATTGCACTTGATGTGTATAATGTAATAATTTTTAATATCACATACACATAAAATGCAAAGCAACAATAGAAACAAAAATTAGGAAGAGGTTGAATAAATGTCAGGTACATATAACAAAACAAACAGTTACTTTTATCACAATTCTTTGTTACAAAAAAAACAACACTAGTACACGTGATATCAAATGCTAGTTGTATGTTTACAACTCACAAAATTAGTGACTAAACAATTATGTGTATTTAACAACAAATTTAAATATTTAATGCCCATAAAATGTAAACCAATGAGAACAAATTACTTAGGAAGATGTTTAGTTGAACAAATTTAATGTGTACTTATCAAATAACTATATTATGATTTTTTTTTTTTAAACATCAATAGGATATAAAATTGAAAACTGTTGTAGTTTGTGCAATGCTTGATATGTTTACAACTCGCAAAAAATAGTGACTAGACTAGACAGGGTCATCGCCATGTGACTGAGAATTACATGTACAATCGCTACATGCTACATTACTCCAGTTTACTCAGCTGTATGAAGAGTACCGGCTACAGATGGTGGATATTTTTGTATGAATAATCTTCGCATATTAATTTCAGTGTGGCTGAATTCTTCCCACAAGTCAAAATGGTGTTTTCGATTTAACGGGTCTGCCAGGGAATAACATTTAAAGCGTTTTGAGTAATCCTGAGGACTGGATACTACACCATATCAGAACTAAACTTACTCAAGTGTTGTTTAATTATCATGCAAAATGAAAATTAATGTAAATTATTTGTGAAAATATAAAACAGTGATAAAAAAGAATAATTTTGAAAAATGGTACATGGCATGAAAAATATATAACAGTCCTCGTGATACATAGAGAATTTAAACAAGTAAAATGCTGCTGTCAGTGTATCAACAGATTGTTGTTGAAAAATGTGAAAAGGCTTTCAATACCATTACTTCCTCACAAACTTGTGCCTGGTGTATATTGCAAGAACTCAGCTGGCTGCCACTGACTATCAGCAACACAAAGACAATGAAACCCTACCACTGTAACAATTCTGGATAATTAATGTATTTTTTCGTGGACACAGCTAAAAGTTATAGTTGAATTGAATAAAAATACCTTGTATTATTGACTTTTGATAAATGTGTCATCACATATAAAAATATACATGTCAGAGCCATCCTAATTGTCATTTTGTCTCCGGTATAGGTAGATGCAGACGTACAGCAAAAAGTCAGGAAGCTTGTATGCAGTATCATCAAAGACAGCGAAAACATACAGTGATGTAATCGATATCTAAACCGATGCAGTTCACCGAAGAATGCTCGACACTGAACCTGTCTGACAGCATCAAAAGTTGTTGCCATATCTGCAGACCCTGGCATCCACCATTCCATCACCAACTACAGAGCTAGTCAGGCGTCACCACATTCTTATGTCGAGCAACCTGCAGTCTACATTGGTTTCCAGTCAGTCAAGCTAACTGACTGACCTGGAAGCCAGTGTACACCCCATCCGCACTGGGGAATCTGTCACGGATTCAACACGACACAATTGGGATCAGTCGGTGGACATTCATTCATATGACAAACTGTTAATATGCAGCATGTTGCATGGCTGTAGAATCTTGTCCGAGATCCTGGACAAATACAACTGCCCAGTATGCCATATTAACTTGGAGAGCTAGTGGTACTAAGCACACTAGTTCAATCTCCTGTAAAAAATCATATATTCAGTAAACAAAAACAGGCATCATAGTAGTGTTGGGAGTAAATAATTATGGAGTGTTCATTGTCATAATCAGTATATAATAATGTTTCATGTATGACCTGCAGCATTTCACAAAAAAAGGCAGCAAGAAATGTTCTACTACAGCTGCATCTATACATGTTGATATCTTAGGAACAGTCAGTGTTTACCAGGGTTGTTCCGGGGAAGGGTGGCTTGATACAGCATGCAGACATTAGTGGAATATGCAATTTTTCAAAACGGTGAACAATTAATTATTTTTCTTTACTAGGTGTTCATTGTCATTACATGTGAACAATTAACTATTTTTCTTTACTAGGTGTTCATTGTCATTACATGAATTAAATTTTTTTAAATTTCATTACAGTGACGCCTGATCTTAATCAATATTATAGATTGATTTGAATTCTGCTAATCACTAAAGCATCAATAAAGCGCATTTATATTTTTTGTTTTGTTTTCAGTATACAAATTCATGTCAGTGTCTGCCATGTGTAACTACTATACATATTCATGTTTGACATTTTAAACCTGAGGTTTAATGATCAAGGTGAATGTTGGATATGACAGAATGAGGTGTTATTGTGATGCTAACGATATATTTTCCTCGCCAAGTATTCAAAGGTTCATAATACGTATGTCTACCTTCTTCAAGAATGACTAATTTATTTTATAAACTTATTTCAGAGTCATCGCCATATGCTAAATACTGTTTAAAGGTGTATTAATATGTCTGTGTTGATACACTTGTGGGTATAATATACAAGTGCAGAAGTCAATCTAGTTTTCTGTGCCCAATATGTTATTATTAAAATGTGTATGAAAACAAATGTGGTATATTTAAATGTGCACATTAAAATTTGTTGATAACTTATACATGGTTGATTGTTATAAATTTGAAATTATCTGGATTGATCAAATGTGGGCCTGCCGCAGACTATGTATCCTCCCTGTGTCTGCCTGGCCCGGGTGACCACCACTAGCCTCTCCTCTGCCTCCTCTCATTCTCATTCATGGGTTGCAGTGTGGTCTCTAGCAATGTCATAATTCCAGTTACATATATTATTATGTATTCATAAATTGCTGTGGTGAGAATATATACATACATTGGTAAATACATAAGAATATCCGGCATATGTCAGTTGAAAGGTATCACAGGATACCAATTAATGGATTACATACACTATAGCCAAGCTTCAAGGACCACAATGGAGACAAGTGCATGCATTTTCTTGTGTAATCCTTATATATGGTGTACTCTAGGTCTATTGATATTTTATGTATTTACACGTTTACATTTTTATATTGAATAAAATCATCACCATCATGCTTGTCATATAAAAATCTAAATTATTTTGCATAAAATACAATGCAAATCAACAATATTCTGCAGTAATAGTATCAAAAATATGAGTCACAAAAATGTTTTAATAATTACGATCACCAACATAATGCTCCCGTGTTTGACGTTCTGTTGCACAAAATTATGGATGCTCCCTGACTAAGTTACTTGCACGATCAACAGGGGCCTGCTGCCAAAGCAATGTTACTTGTCTGAGTTGTCATTTCGCACCCTCACGTCATCTACTCTCAATATGTATTGTCGGAATAACAGCTTATTAACAACATCCTGCGAAACCAAATACAATACATATCAAATATTATGCTCGTTGTCACTCTCTGACTGAATTTCTGGTTAATATGGTGAATGTCTTAGACTTAGACTTTTGAGTTAGAACTTAAAGTCAGCCTCGACAGGCTCGAGTCGTTCTTGTTGCTAACTGCGATAGTGTAATATGTACCTTCGTACAACCACTTTGGAATTATAATATTCATCTTGATATGCTAAAGCACGTGTATGTTGTTATTGTTTTCGAATGCCTGGGATACCGATCTCGCGTAAAGCACGTGACCGAAGTGGTGCAGTAGGCAGACAGCACAATTGGCTTTCGCCAGCGATACCCGCTGTAACGACAAATCTTTTTTTTGACGATTAAAACACAAGTACGCATTTTTAAAATAAACTGACTGCGCACTAGTTAAACTATTCACACATTACACATCTGGACATAAAAGAACCGGATTGGCGATGGGCAAACGAACTGATTGAGCACCTTTAATATCTGCCTTTATCACCTCTGCTGGAATTTCATCCGGCCCTGCTGCTTTTCCGTTCTTCATTTTCTTGATGGCGTTCTTGATTTCTGTTCTGCCTGGTTTGTCACAGTTTATGGGTAGAACTGTCTCTGCTGGGGGGGGGGGGGTGATTGGGGGATCCTATGGAGTGTGTCAGTTTAATAGTTCTGTGAACTGCTCCACCCATCTCTTTAGTTGGTCATCTGTCGTGGTGAGGGCTTTTCCTTATTTGTCTTTAATTGGTTTGTCTCTTGGTTGATACTTGTCTGCCAGCTTCTTTGTTATATTATATAGATCTTTCATGTTTCTTTTTGCTCTGCCTGTGTTGTCAGGTTGTCCACCAAGATTCTCGTCTCTTCTGATGCTCTTCTTTACCTCCTCCTCAGCTTGTGTGTACTGTGCTTGGGCTTCTGCTTTCGTTGCTCTAGTTTTTCTGCTGTTCAGTCTCGCCTTCTTTTCCTTTCACACTAGTAGCTTGAGTAATGTGTCAGCTGTCATTCAGTCGTTGTGCTCTGTTTTCTTTCTGCCTACTGTCTCTTCACAAGCACCAGTCCACATTGCGAAGGCATTCCATACGTTTCTGCATCAGCTGGCATATTCTGTTTGCAGATGTAGCAGTTATTAATAGTAATTTACATTCTGTGTCATATTTACTTATGATATATTTTTGGAGTAATTTACAAAGCCTTGATATGAGTGAGTGTTAATTTTCTTTGTTGGTATGTAATGTTTTAGTGTAGTAAGAATGTCGCATATCCTTGATAGTTTGTTAGCTATACAATTTTGATGAGGAGACCATGTTAAGTTAGAGACTATTATTACCTCCGCACACCCATGACCCTGATTAATGATTTATAACTGTCAAACGACGGCCAACCGATAAGAATCCCATTGAGCAATAAGCAAACTCCAAGTCATGGATCTGGAAACTTCGGCAACTGCTTGTCAACATTAATTTACATGACAAGAACAGACTTTCTTTCAAACAAATGGGTATATATTTTGTCGCTAGAGGACACCACAGCAGGACTGGTGACGCAAACAATAATGACAATTATGGCAATTAGCGCGAGCGATAAATCGCTCCCTAGATTAGCAATCAGCATGAGTGGTGGGGTGCGAAAGCGATTGCTCGCCTAAAAAATAATGTACTGTGTTAGGTGATTTTCTTCAAAGCCGCCTTTGTATCTTAAGAATTCTTCAGTGTTAACAGACATTTTTCAAAGAATAGAGAGTGTAGATTTTAGTAATTAGAGATTTTAGAATTTGCCCATCAATTAAATGATCAGAGTTAGCACATTGAAATATACGGCTCTTGACCTTGATATATAACACCGAAATGTAGCCATTGGTTATACATTAAAACAGGGTTGGGGTTTAGCCCGGGTTAAACTGGTTTTGTTCAGCCCGGCGGGTTAAACCTGGGTTAAACTAAGCTTTACTCTATTTGAGATATCATGATGATATCAGAGGGATATTCTCAATATTAACACAGTTGGTATGTAGATTGATGATGGTTTAAAACTGTTGTAATATTATTGATGTAATGAAAGATGACAACTGCTCTTTATATAAGTCTGTCAGTGTGTCTAGTTATCATTTTATGATAATAAGATGATAATCGTGCTATTGGGGTATTCTGTTACTGACTGATATAATTTTTTTATACACTGATTGCATAAAGGTTATTTCAGATGTAAGTATTTTCCCCAGTATATTCCCCAGCCAGAAACCCCAAGTTAATATCCACCTTATGCAAACAACTTGTACTGTTCTGAAGCTGGTAAATGCATTTGTATCAATGCAAGCAGGGGCAGAACTTCAGCATTTATTTTAATGGACTAATAAAGACATGTGCATTTGAAAATGGCCACCAATTGCACTCATTAGCTGTACTTATTGCCAGTAATGGGAGGAAGGGGGGCAACGTATAGAAACTGCAAGAGGATGGCGATCAATGCACTAGCTGAGCAGATGTGTGAAGAAGAGGGGGTGGGATTCACAGATTTATGGGGATACTTTGTTGGGAGGGAAGATATGTACATGAGAGATGGCCTTCATCTTAGTGGAAAGGGGGCAGCAGTTTTCTCAGAGAATCTGCTGCAATCTGCTGACAGTGGGACAGGTTGCATCTATTTAAACTAGATTCGCAGGGGGGACTCACAGAAAAGCCTAAAAATGGAGGCATAGATAAAGACAGCACAAATAAATCAACAAATAACAGTCTGGAAAACTCTTCTGAAGCTGGATATAAATGTGTTTGTTTAAATGCAAGGAGTATAGTAAACAAAAGAAATGAACTAAACATTATGGTAGAAGATATTGACCCTCATATAATAGGTATAACCGAATCCTGGACCACCACCGATATATCAGATGCTGAATTGGGACTGACAGGATATGTAATGTTTAGAAAAGATAGAATAGTAAGAAAGGGAGGTGGAGTTATTTTATATATTAAAGAATCTATCCAGGCTTATGAAATAAAATTAGAAAGAGAAGCAGATTGCGAAGAAGCTGTTTGGTGTAACATAGTTACAGGAAACTCAACGTTAACAGTTGGGTTAGTTTATCGAAGTCCAAACATAAGCATAGAAGAGAATGAAAAAATACAAAACGCTATAAGGGAAGTAAGCAAACGGGACTGTATTATTATGGGGGATTTTAACCATGGGCATATACAATGGAAATCTCTACAGAGTATGGGGAGAGAGGACCACAAGTTTTTAGTTTTAGTTCAAGATACATTCCTTTCTCAACATGTGCTAGAACCAACCAGGGGTGAGAATGTGTTAGACATAGTTTTGTCCTCACAGAATGAATTAGTTGACAATGTCAAGATATGTGAGCCACTGGGGAGTAGCGATCACAACCAGATACATTTTACAATCAAAGTAAAATCAGAAAGGAATAGCAAAAAGCAGTATAGGAGAAATTTCCACAAAGGAAGGTATAAGGACATGAAGAAATATTTAGCAAAGATAGACTGGAATAAGACACTGAAAAATAAGACGGCAACAGAATGCTGGAATATATTAAAGAGTGAAATTAAGTGCATAATCGATAAATTTGTACCCTTCAAAAAACAAGGAAAACGGTCCAAAAAGAAACACTTATCGAAAGAAGCCATTAGAAAAATTAAGTATAAACAAATGATGTGGAAGTCATATAGATGTACTGGAAATGATGAAGACTACAACAATTATAAAGAAGCACTTAACCAAGCTACAGCTGAAATTAGAAATTCAAAGAGAAGCTATGAACAACAATTAGCTAGTAATATAAAACATGACAGCAAGAGTTTTTATGCGTATGTTCGAAGCAAACAGAAAGTTCAAGATAAGGTCGGTCCTCTAGAAGATAGTGCTGGAAATATAATATCAGAGGGATTCATAATGGCAGAAGACCTGAATGAGTACTTTAGTTCAGTGTTTACCAGGGAAGATATTAGTTCACTGCCAATACCAGAGGCTAAGTTCAAGGGGGCAGATTCAGACTATTTAGGACAATTATTTGTAACCCCGGAAATGGTAGCTAAGAAAATAAGGGCTATGAAGGATAATAAATCACCTGGAGTGGATGGTATTCCACCCAAACTACTATTGGAAATTGTAGAACAAATTAGCATACCACTTGCAACAGTTTTCAACTTGTCATTAGAAGAGGGAGTGGTTCCTTTAGAATGGAAAGAAGCAAACATTATACCGTTATTCAAAAAAGGTTCGAGAAACAAGTCAGAGAACTATAGACCAGTGAGTTTAACATCAGTGATTTGTAAATTATTAGAAAGACTAATTAAAGATCACATGGTGGATTTTCTTGTTAAACAAAACTTGATAAACCCATCTCAACATGGTTTTTTTAAAGCGAGGTCATGCTTAACAAATATGTTATGTTTTTTGGAAGACATCACTAAGTGGGTAGATGAGGGATCACCAGTAGATATCGTCTACTTAGATTTTCAAAAAGCTTTTGACAAAGTACCACATCAAAGATTACTGCTTAAACTAAAGGCCCATGGCATAGGAAATGGTATAATAAACTGGATAGAACAATGGCTGATTGACAGAAGACAACGTGTAATAGTTGATGGGGAGGCTTCAAACTGGAAATCGGTATTGAGTGGGGTACCACAGGGATCAGTATTAGGTCCTATATTATTCTTAATATACATCAACGATTTGGATGATGAAATAACAAGCAAGGTGTTGAAATTTGCGGATGATACAAAAGTGTTTAGAAGGATTAAAAGTGATGGAGATAGACAGCATTTACAAGATGATCTTGACAGGTTGATCAAATGGTCTGAAAAGTGGCAAATGATGTTCAATTTTGGGAAATGTAAATGCCTCCACATAGGATATGGGAACGAAGAGGTAGAATATACAATGGGGGGTACTGTACTAAGTACTACTGTAAAAGAAAAGGACTTAGGGTTAACCGTTAGTGCTGATATGAAGATTTCAGAGCAGTGCGGAATTGCAGCTTCAAAGGGAAATCAAATCCTTGGATTAATTAGGCGAAACATAACGTATAAGGAAAAAGAGCTAATAATACCGCTGTACAAAACAATAGTTAGGCCTCATTTAGAATATTGTATTCAAGCGTGGAGGCCATATCGCAGGAAGGACATAGATATGCTAGAAAGAGTGCAGAGGAGAGCAACTAAAATGATACCAAATCTGAGGGATCTTAGTTATGAAATACGCCTAAAAAATGCGGTTTAACAACACTAGAGACCAGGAGATTGAGAGGAGATCAGATAGAAGTGTTTAAAATATTGAAGGGTTATGAAAATATTGATAGAAATATGTTTTTCTCGGTTAAGAAAGATAGAAGGACTAGAGGACATGATCTTGCTTTAGCAAAGGAGCAGAATAGATTGGATATAAGAAAGTTTTCATTTTCACAAAGGACTGTAAATGAATGGAACAGATTACCTGCTGATTGTGTGGGTGCTAGTAGCGTGAATATGTTTAAAAATAAAATCGACACATACCTCAGACGGGCGGGATACACATAGATAAAAAGGTCGGACTCTCGATAAGCCAAGGGCTTCCTTGTCCACCTGCTACCTAGAGTTAATTCTCTGGGTGGCAATCTTGTTAAATCTCTCTATCAGATACGCTAAACCAAACAACTGTTGTTTCAGAATTCAATGTCACACAACAGCCAATCAAAAGCACCATTTCACTGTGCCTGCAATAGCAATGATAACATCTGTGATGAAAACGTGCCTGCAGTAGCAATGATAACATCTGTGATGAAAACATGTGCCTGCAGTAGCAATGATAACATCTGCAATGAAAGCATGTGCCTGCAGTAGCAATGATAACATCTGCGATAAAAACTTGTGCATACAGTAGCAATGATAACATCTGCAATGAAAACATGTGCCTGCAGTGGCAATGATAACATCTGCGATGAAAACTTGTGAATGCAGTAGCAATGATGACATCTGCGATAAAAACATGTGCCTGCAGTAGTAATGATAACATCTGTGATAAAAACATGTGCCTGCAGTAGCAATGATAACATCTGCGATGAAAGAATGTGCCTGCAGTAGCAATGATAACATCTGTGATGAAAACATGTGCCTGCAGTAACAATGATAACATCTGTGATGAAAAGTGCCTGCAGTAGCAATGATAACATCTGTGATGAAAACATGTCCCTGCAGTAGCAATGATAACATCTGCGATGAAAACATATCCCTGCAGTAGCAGTGATAACATCTGCGATGAAAACGTGCCTGCAGTAACAATGATAACATCTGTGATGAAAACGTGCCTGCAGTAGCAATGATAACATCTGTGATGAAAACATGTGCTTGCAGTAGCAATTATAACAACTGTGATGCTGCCCAATTTTGTGAAGGCGTTTTCTGTATATAGATTCAATTTTACCAAGATTGTCTTATAATTAATAATGCTTTATGATACCAGTGATACTATTGTCTGTGATTTGTTTTTGTATATGGTCTGTTTTCATTGCTTGTTATTGGGCTGGTTTCATCTGGGCTCATCTATTATTAAATGTGATTGCAAACATAATTCCTGTTCTTTGGGCAATAAAGATTATTATTACTATTAATAAATGAAAGACCATTGTACGTTTAGAATCTTTGATTATAAATATTTGCAGAGATATTCTTGCATTACTTATTGTATTGTAACTTACTTTTGAAATTATACTGGGATATACTGAATCGGATTAAATTAATTTCACCCTTTAAGTGGGAAGTTTTACTTGTCAAGAAATACATCCTTCAGACTTTGTGATTTACAGTGAACCTGCCTAAGGGGACACCTGTGCGCAGTAAAAACCTGTCTATAAGGGACACTTTAATGTCCCAAATGACTAGTTTGCAATGTCCACTACCAGTCGCTAGAAGCAATCTGGCTATAAAGAACACATTGTGTAGTGTTAAAGATGTCCAATATGGACAAGTTTTGCTGCTCTCTGAATCTGCATTATGACTTATTTACAGTGGAAACATATTTTGCTTGTAGAAATATCAAAAGGGAAGAAACTAGACTTGCAGACAGTGAAAGGTGGCAAAGAGGAGGAGGAGAAACGTTGTTATCCAACATTGCACGGAGGAAGCACACAGAGATGGAGATTCTAGATGATGATCATTACATCTGTGAGTTGACATCTGGGGGGATCCTGTGTTTGTGCGAGAGTTTGTACAGCTGTATAGCACATTAGTAACCATTGAAATAAACAATAATTTACTTGTAAGAGATCAAGTGGGGTGAGGTAATGCATTAGATTATAATAAACAAACATTGGACTCTCAGTCGAGAGTATCCAGGTTTAATTCCATTGGACAACCTGAAAGACATAAATTGTCAGTTGTCCAATCACAGAATATTCCTGCGGAATCCCTGGCGTTTCCAATGGTGACACCTTGTGGAGTTTTGACATACTAGAAATCAAGACAGTAACTATGTTTGGGAGACATATGGAACTCAGAGAAAAAGAAACAAAGAAAACGGTAGCCGAACTAAGATGTCTTTTGTGCTCAATTTTATTATTATAGCATGTGACACATCAACTCAGAATACTGGTGTACCTACTTTCCAACATATCAGTGGTAATCCGGCTGGATTCCCATAGTGTCGAGTCTGGTAATCCGTTGCAAAATCTGGGGTGCTAGGACTAACGGAATACCGTTAAAATCGACCCCTGATGGATAAACTCACTGATATGCATGTAAATGGACAAACTCACTCATTGAAAATTAAATGGACAAACTCACTGATTGACGGGTAAATGGATGAACTCACTGATAGATAGGTAAATATACAAACTTAATGATTGACAAGTGAATGGACAATCTCAATGATTGATAGGTGAATGGACAAACTCACTGGTTGACAGGTATATGGACAAACTCACTGATAGACAGGTAAATGGACAAAGTCACTGATAGGCAGGTAAATGGACAAACTCATGATTGACTGGTAAATGGACAAACTCACTGATAGACAGGTAATGTACAAACTTACTGATAGACAGGTGAATGGACAAACTTACTGATAGACAGGTGAAAGTACAAACTTACCGATAGACAGGTAAATGGACAAACTCATTGATGGATAGATAAATGGATAAATACTGATAGATAAGTAAATTAAAAACTCACAGATTGATAGGTAAATGGAATGGTGGGTATTTAAGATGTTTGATGGGTGGACAAAAGGATAACTGACATAGCGGTGCATATCTGAGAAACAGACCAATAAATGTACAATATTTCTAGGTAGAGGATGTTCAGGTAATATAAAGTGTATAACTTCTCTCAATGTAAGTGTGTCTTTAGATGCCAACTGTAAGAAATTATACATATTTGCAAATTGAGAGGTAAGTCTAACCTGTACCTGAAGTAATTTCTTATATTGTGGTTTACCAGTCACTCAGTGTGTTATATGACATCAAACATGTCATATGTTTTCAGGTGACAGTGCATGTGACGTGTGTGGCCAGTCATTCTCAACAGACGTCTACATGATGAAGCACAGACAATGCAAACATCCGCTTGCTGACATTAACAACAATGGTCGAAGCGGTTTGTACAAGTGCAAACTTTGTCTTTACTCTGATGACAATGTTGACAGCTTCCAACAACACTTGGCTGTGCATCAACACAACCAAGGACATCAACTACAAGACACAGGTCACCAAACTGTCACCAACAGTCACACAGCAAGACAATTTTGTGTTAGGAACACGTCTCAGTTGAAGAAGGCAGAGAAGAAACTAACAACTGACTATCAACAAACCAAAGTAGCAGGGAAACCACATAAATGTGACATCTGTGGGGCACAGTTTACACAGGGTGGTCCTTTAAAGAGACATCTGAGAACTCACACTGGGGAGAAACCCTACAAATGTGACATCTGTGGGACACAGTTTGCACAGAGTGATCTTTTAAAGGCACATCTGAGAACTCACACTGGGGAGAAACCCTACAAATGTGACATCTGTGTGACACAGTTTGCACTGAATGGTAATTTAAAGGCACATCTGAGAACTCACACTGGGGAGAAACCCTACAAATGTGACATCTGTGGGGCACAGTTTGCAAAGAGTGGTAATTTAAAAAGACATCTGAGAACTCACACTGGGGAGAAACCCTACAAATGTGACATCTGTGGGGCACAGTTTACACTAAATGGTAATTTGAAGATACATCTGCGAACTCACACTGGGGAGAAACCCTACAAATGTTACACCTGTGGGGCACAGTTTGCACAGAGTGGTAATTTAAAGAGACATCTGCAAACTCACACTGGGGAGAAACCCTACAAATGTTACACCTGTGGGGCACAGTTTGCACAGAATAGTGGTTTAAAGGGACATCAGCGAACTCACACTGGGGAGAAACCCTACAAATGTTACACCTGTGGGGCACAGTTTGCACAGAGTGGTGATTTAAAGAGACATCTGCAAACTCACACTGGGGAGAAACCCTACAAATGTTACACCTGTGGGGCACAGTCTGCACAGAGTGGTGATTTAAAGAGACATCTGCAAACTCACACTGGGGAGAAACCCTACAAATGTGACATCTGTGGGACACAGTTTACACGGAATGGTCTTTTAAAGGCACATCTGCGAACTCACACTGGGGAGAAACCCTACAAATGTGACACCTGTGGGGGACGGTTTGCACAGAGTGGTCTTTTAAAGGCACATCTGCGAACTCACACTGGGAGAAACCCTACAAATGTGACACCTGTGGGGGACGGTTTGCACAGAGTGGTCTTTTAAAGGCACATCTGCGAACTCACACTGGGGAGAAACCCTACACATTGATGGTTTACATAGTATGATAGGTGCAGGTGCCCTGGAAAACTTGGCAAGTGGCCAATGTTGGTCTGATCTATGTAATCCAGGGTGCAACTTTATGGTAGACCATGTTGGGTTCATTAGTTGGCAGTCACAATTAGCACTGGGCAGACCAGAGTTAGCAGTGAGTAGACAGAGTTAGGAGTGGATAGACAGAGTTAGCACCGGGCAGACAGAGTTAACAGTGGGTAGACAAGAGTTAGCAGTGGGTAGACAGAGTTGGCAGTGGGTAGACAGAGTTAGCAGTGGGTAGACAGAGTTAGCAGTGGGTAGACAGAGTTAACAGTGGGTAGACAAGAGTTAGCAGTGGGTAGACAAGAGTTAGCAGTAGGTAGACAAGAGTTAGCAGTGGGTAGACAGAGTTAGCAGTGGGTAGACAGAGTTTGCAGTGCGTAGACAGAGTTAGCAATGGGCAGACAAGAGTTAGCAGTGGGTAGACCATATTTAATGGCAGATAAAAGTCACTTATGATGACAATTTCAACCTTAGCATAATTATTCAGTGTTTAAGATATTGCAGTTTAGTTTTTATGTCGCATGCAGACAAATGAATTGATGTGACCATTACTTTAATTAATGTTTGTGTATTTATGAAAGTGACTGCGAATGAGCACTTGCTATTGTCTTAATCAACGTGGTCCATTAATTTATTGATTGCATGCATGGTGACTATTAGTATCACATGATTAAAGTTGCATTCTGAGGTAAACTTAAATTTTTAGCAGATATAACAGTGCAGTAGTAACAAAACTACATAGTGTGGATACAACTTTTTTCTATTTTTTTAATGTGAATAAGTTTTAATAAAATGTTTGACATAAGATAAACTGGTTTTGAAGTAGCTCTAATCTGTGATGATCTGTTGGAAGAAATGGATGTGAAATCCAAAGAAAGGAGTTTGTACGGCAGAAGAAATATTCTACTCAGGAAATTTCACTTTTATTCAGTGAAGGTGAAGAATAAACTGTTCACATCCTACTGTAGTAATGAGTATTTAGTTCCTTATGGACTAATTATATAAAAGCCTCTAAGCAGCACTTTATTGTTTCCTATAATAATGCATTTAGAACTATGCACAGCCTATCTATGAGGTGTAGTGCTAGCCTAATGTTTGTTAGCTCTCACACGGACTGTTGCAATATTAGATTTAGAAAATACCTGTAGTCTTATGAGCAGAATATCTGCATCGACGAACAACTGTTTGTACACTAATAACCACCACTGTCAGATACCCATTCATACAGCTGAATGAACTGTAATTAAAGATGTTTAACTAATGAATAAAAATGGTTAATCAATGAAAAATGAAGTTATAATTAATGAACCAATAAAAATAGAATCCGGATTTATAAAAAAAGTATGGGTATATGGACTATTTCAAGTAAAAAATGTGCAATTCAACCAAGAAATGGTGCAATGTTTGGTTTGACCAGCCACCCAATGCAAACGATTGCACACTTTGCCGCAGGCGACCTGAACAAACGTTGTGTAGTATTTTTGCAGATGGTTTTTCTATAGAATATTTTGTATTATATATTTATATAAAATTCAGAGGAATTTCAGGACACAGAAGCTGCCACAACAATTAAATAGATGTCAATATATTTCAGTACATGGCTATAGGTTTCTATATATTTCAATAGATGGTTATAGGTTTCTATATATTTCAATAGATGGTTATAGGTTTCTATATATTTCAGTAGATGTCTATAGATTCCTATATATTTCAATAGATGGCTATAGATTCCTATATATTTCAATAGATGGCTATAGGTTTCTATATATTTCAATAGATGGCTATACGTTCCTATATATTTCAATAGATGGCTATAGGTTTCTATATATTTCGATAGATCGCTATAGGTTCCTATATATTTCAATAGATGGCTATAAGTTCCTATATATTTCCATACATTTCCACATATTTCTAAACAAATTGCTATGGGTATAGACACGTGGCTGGTTCCTGGATCTGGTACTGCTTATAGGGACATATGTATACCTGTTTTGCTTAAATATACTTATAGTTCCCAAAGTATGTTCGTGCTCCTAAATGCTTTCCAGTGATATATTATTACACATTCCTAAATTTGTTATTCTAAGATGTTTCCACTGAAAGGTGGATAATTCACCAACATTGAAAAAATCAATAAAATTGTTTAAAACTCAATATATACAACAGCACTTTATTCACCAACACAATGACGCACCACCGCCGTCAATAGCGTTCCTTACCTTCATTACTGTGATGTCAGCTGGGTAAATTATGTGCATTCAATGCGAATTGTAGCTGATTTTTCTGTCAATAAACTGTTTATGTGTGTTACAAACATGCCAGGAGAAGGTTGCCAGCAAAATGTGACTGATTTTATAATTATAGACTTTAATTTATAATTTCATCACTTTGATTAGCGACCATAAGCAAAACAACCAGACGAATTCAAAGAAAGGTTCCATTAACATAGCTATCAAACTATTGTCTTAGTAAATCAGAAACTTTCATTTTTCATATCCCAAGTTTGTGCATAGTGTCTCTATTTACTAAGACAATATTACTGAACATTCTTCAGGATAGTTCGTTTTAAAATCAGAAACTCATTTTTCATATCCAAGATGTTTAATTTACCTGGTAGAGGCTTTCGTCAATGTATCACGTCGACTTCATCAGTACCGATGACGCTGAATGACGTCATCGTACACGTGAGGCAGTTAGTACATCATACTCCCAGCAGACAAGGGAAAGGCCACAGTCATCATGGAAACGAAAGAATACCAGGAAAAAATGAAAGAAATGCTAAGTGACGAAGCGATATATGACAAGTTAAAGAAGGATCCGACCAAGAAATATAAGGCAGAACTCATCAGAATGGTAAATTCCTTGGAGAAGGAAGGGAAGATCACCACAGATCAGTACTGGTACTTGTATCCTATGCTAAAACAAGTACCACGGATGTATGGATCACCAAAAATCCACAAGGAGAGAGTGCCACTCAGACAAACTGTCGACAACACACAGACAATAGCATACAGAGTATCCAGAGAATTGGCCAACATACTACAACCACTTGTTGGAAAAACAGAAAACCTTACGGAAATTTAACTCACAAGAATTGGTGAAAGAAATGACAAAGCTGAGAATGGAAGAAGGAAAATCATTTGATGTTGTGTCACTGTTCACGAAGACCCCGATCAGAGAAGCTTGCAAAATCATCAGAAAACGACTAGAGAATGACAAGACACTAAAGAAGAAAACAAACCTAACCGTAGACGACATCATGGAGTTGTTGAAATTTGTCTTGGAGACGACATACTTCAGATTTGGAGGAGAAATTTACCAGCAGAAGTTTGGGGTAGCCATGGGCAGTCCAGTATTCCCCATTGAAGTATGTACCAAATACCGTGCAAGAATTGTGGTGCTGAGTACATAGGGGAGACAGGAAGACTACTCAAACCACGACTGGAGGAACACAGAAAGGACGTAGACAACACGAACAATGAGAAATACACAAGGAGCGGGAAAAAAGATTGATGTCTACCATCAATAAATCCGCCCTTACAGACCATACGATAACTGAAAACCACATCATAGACTGGGAGGGAGTGAAAATTGTAGACAAGGAACCCAACAGAAGAATTCGGCATATCAAGGGAGCCATCTGGATCAGAAAAAACAAAACACCCATTTACAGAGACGAGGGCAATTACGAACTGCCTCACGTGTACGATGACGACATTCAGCGTCATCGGTACTGATGAAGTCGACGTGATACGTTGACGAAAGCCTCTACCAGGTAAAATAAACATCTTGGATATGAAAAATGAAAGTTTCTGATTTTAAAACGAACTATCCTGAAGAATGTTCAGTAATATTGTCTTAGTAAATAGAGACACTATGCACAAACTTGGGATACGCAATGATAAAATTGCTGTCGGCGATTTGAGATTAATTTGGACAAATTTGTAGACTACTAAGCTGCATCAAAATATTTAACTCAAATGACTAATAAGTGTCACTATATTTATTACCACCAATAACAGGAGTAAAGCGAAAAATATGGTAAATGTGTTGAAACTGACCTCCCTTCTCAGCTATAATTTTACTATCTTTGGCTGTGACCTCCCTTCAGATACCGTGCAGAATGTATCGCCATCTAGTGGCTATTCTTGACACTTCTGAATGCACAAAACTTCTTATAAATATAAGCTAAATCAATAATTTCAAACATATGTACGCGTATTTGCTTTGTTTAAGCATGGGTTTTGTTAATACGCATTTTGTTTAGATAAACTTCTTTGAAATGGCGCCACCGCGTAAGCGTTGTTAATTTGGGCGCGAAATTTGTAAATCTGAAGTCGTCTGCAACAAGAATCCGGAGGCGGAGAGTGGCCGTGGGTGAGTTTTGACTGTTGTGTCATCGTAATTTGGCAAATATTGCCACTTTATTGCGGAAACAAGCACATTTTTCGTAGGTATATGATCAACCTACAAATACACTTAATTAGGGCGTTGTTGTTTGTGACCATTAGATTTAGAGAATTTGGGACAAGGAACACTTACTACTTTACTTATGCCTTGGCTTAGGCTTCGCTCCTTGCGGAGCATAGCCATAGGCATAGCCATAAGCCATCAACGACGACTTGATCTCCACTCCGGCGCACACGACTCTGGAAGTTTGGGCAATCATCTCTATTTCTTTCCACTCCTTTGTACTTCTGCAGCCGTGTCTCTTTGCCATGTGTTTTTGGCCTTCATCGCCTTTTTTTTTAAAGGATTTCACGTCAGAAACTATCTTGTGATATTTGTTGTTGGCTTTCTCAGTGTGTGTCCAATCCAACCCCACATTCTCCTCAGCCTCAGGATCTGCTTCAGTGCTTGACGACGGGTTCTTGGCTAGTCTTTTCCTATAGCTCCTCGTTTCTGATTTTGTCTTGCCATTTTATACGTAGAATTCTTCGCAGACATCGGTTAAGAAATGTCTGGATTTTGCCTAGTGTTTTTGTCAGTCTCCATGTTTCAGAGCCATACAAGAATATACTGATTTTATATTGGTGTTAAAAATTC
This sequence comes from Escarpia spicata, assembly GCA_963995525.1. NCBI lineage: Eukaryota > Metazoa > Annelida > Polychaeta > Sabellida > Siboglinidae > Escarpia > Escarpia spicata. The sequence continues at coordinate 11,984,017 of OZ023207.1, read as the reverse complement.
TTATTTTAGTGTTTTTAAATTTGTGTGCAATTCCAGATGTATTTAGAGTATGAGGAATAGTCCACATTTGCTTGGCTTGTTGCAAGGGGTCAAGGAATGCTGGTTTCAAACGTTCTGTTACGATCACAATTCACATATTGACACAATCGTGATCACGTGCGCTCGAGTCGTTCTCTCTGTTTACGTTCTATATACACTGCATATAATGTATATTATATATAGAACGTAAACAGAGAACGACTCGAGCGCACGTGATCGTGACAGACACAATGTCAGTGGATGAGTGGTTCCCAATTTCACTATGTGCAATAGAAACAATTGTTTGAAGAAAAAACCTGCACAAATTCTTTCATAAGATATTCATGTTCTAAATCTATATCATGCGTTTAAATAAAATTTGTGTAAAGAGATTTTTTGAAAAGTTGCTTTGACTCAAGTGTGGGTGAAGCATTTGCAATTTTAAAATGGCGACTGCATCCCGGCGACATTATTCATAATTCGGTTCATCTTCGGCAAAACACTGAGTTTGAGGCGATCTTTCACTTTCTGACCTACCCATGAAAACGACCACCTAGGCTAAAGCCGTCAAACTTCTCACATATCTTACATACATATATATATATACACACACACTACGTTACAAAAACAATTCTCCTAAACATTCCCATAACAATGAAAATTCACAAAATAAACTCAAGTAAAAGTAAACTTGACATCACCAGCAGCAACTACCTGCAGCCCGCTGTTACCGTAAATTTGACATTGTGTTGATGCGTCTCGAACGCACGCACACGGAATCCCTGTGTAAAGCTTATATAGGGACTTTATGCACACAGTAACGATAGTGCCACTGTACGGAATTTCTGTGAAGCTTAATTATGTTAGCGATGCCTTGACACCAGGGCCTCACCCAGAGACCCGTCCACCCGTCATTTGGATGGTTAAAATTAGAAAATTGCGTTTTTGAAATTGATTGTGGACGGGCCCGTCCATGTCGTTTTTTTGGTGCAGGCCAGCCCGTCCACGCCATTTTACAACGTCACTGAAACTGCCGCGAAGCCAGTTACAAAATCTACGGAGACTCGTTTTAAAAATCGCCCATCCGGATCGCCTGGCCAGCTGCCCGACACACGCCAGAAACCGATTAAGCCAGGCCTCGACTTCCTAGGGTAATTGTCACCTAACCAATAGCGGTGGTTGCTTGAAAGTCAGCCAACACTTGCGTTGATCAAATAATCCTACGTGAGGTCAATGTCAGGGCGGGGAGATACAATAAGCACTTGCCGATTACGACACGATCTTGGAAAACAGATGGAATTCCGCGTAATCGACATTTCGAAACGGAATTTGTGTTTTTAAATGGAAACTCCGTAAACGCTGAAAGAGTAAAATCACCAACACCATAAAAGATACTGAGTTTATTGGCGACATTTTGAAACAAGCATGATTACTATGCAACGGTATTCGTTTATATTTTGGTGGATTTATGACGCAGGATTTTTAAAATGCGCAAGGCAAATCGTTACGACTCTCATCAGTCATGGCGCAGCGCCGGTGCTACCTTGTGTCAATCGACGTAAACAGGGACGCGGACGGAAGGCGCTAACATAAACCGTTTCGCGATCGTTGTCTGGTTATCCGTTAAGCGTATTGAAGACGTGTTGCTAATTAAATGTAATTTTCACATCGTAGAACACGCATAAGTGTACATATTCCGGTTTCGAACACAAAAGTCGAAGGAATAACAACAGCCTAGGTTACGCTGGCTCAAAGTGATATAGCCCGCGTTTCGTAGTTCTAACCAATTCCGTTGAATGGTGTCATATATAGCCGTAGCTAAAATGGTTGAATATTATCAGTGAAACAGCATCAGTGATTTGAATATTCATAATACGTTAATATGATTTTTGTTTAATTTACATTTGTTAACTTATATATTAAGTACTGTTGTATTAGAAACAACCAGGCATTTACGTTATTGTGCGACAGGAATTATTTGATTATCTAAATTGATTATGTACGGTTGTAATTGTGTTGCAAATATCGCACAAATAAGTGTTGTTAGAAAGGTTAGCCACACAGTAAAACAGTATTATTTAGATGCAGATATCATAACATTGTGATATTTTAAATATTTGACAGAATGTATTATTTTTCAAAGTTAACTTTGAAATAAAATATTATTTTTTTGAACAGAAATGGGCTTCTGTTTCACTTTTAAACAGAAAATGCATCATTTGACACATAATTTTCTTTTTTCTGAAATGGCATTGAAACAGAATTGGCCTTTTTTGAAACGGAAAATCAGTGTCCCTATGTGTACTCATAATTGCTAATGTGTTTTATGAAGTATCTCTTTGTTGTATTTATATTGTTATTACTACTTACATTTCTGATCACACATGCGATGTGCATTCAGTTATGTATGTGTTCTGCCTTGCCTTCATAAATGGTAACATGTACTTTTAGTTTATTTTTATGATTGGACACACTAAGTATGATTACCAAAATGTACCAAGCACGTATATACATACACACACACACACACACACACACACACACACACACACACACACACACACACACACACACACACACACACACACACACACACACACACACACACACCTACTCATAGTTACATAGCATGTCATTCGATCGCGTGTCCGATCGTGTGCCAGACGGCGCTTCGGAAAAAATTTGGACTGGAAAAAATTTGATCCTGGGTGAGGCCCAGCTTGACACCATATAAATTGTATGGTAAACGCAGAGCTACGGGTAGTCGCCGCCGGTTACATCGAAGTGAAATTGATTTGTTTAGATCATCATACATACATACCAAGTTAAATGACAGTTTGTACACATTTTACATGAACTTGATGATCCTGGGAGGCTGGCACTGAGACCTGAGAGATCACTATCATGCTGCCTCCCTGTGATTGAATATGGTGCAATAGTCATTGAAAATGACGAGTTGCAATTTGTGTCAACAGATATAACAGTTCAGTAGTACTAACACAAAAACTACTACTACTACAACTACTACTACTACTACTACCACCACTACTACTACGACACATAGTCTGAATATTTTTGTATTTATTTTTTACATGTGAATAATTGTTAATAAAATGTTAATCAAAATAGTTATCATTATTATGATATAATAATTACAGAAGAGTAAATAAGATAGAAATAAAATAGTAGTAAAGTTACAATTAAAATCTAGATATGAAAAATAATACATTAGTTCCAGATTTATCATTTACAGACTGACTGTATTGTGAGGAACTCCAACTGTTTTGGTAAAATGTTGGTTGGTAATATTTATACATCTATATATACAGTATATATACATAGATAGTACATATGTATATGTATAGTGGTGATATTACCGAATGATATTCAGTATAATATAATATCATGATAATGATTGCGAAGGCATTCCATACGTTTCTGCGTCAGCTGGCATATTCTGTTTGCAGATGTAGTAGTTACTAATAGTAATTTACATTCTGTGTCATATTTTTTGGAGTAATTTACAAAGCCTTGATATGAGTGAATGTTAATTTTCTTTGTTGGTATGTAGTGTTTTAGTCTAGTAAGAATGTCGTATATCCTTGATAGTTCGTTAGCTATACAATTTTGATGAGGAGACCATGTTAAGTTACAGACTATTATTACCTCTGCACACCTATGACCCTGATTAATGATTTATGACAATAAGCAAACTCCAAGTCATGGCTCTGGATACTTCGGCAACTGTTTGTCAACACTAATTTACGTGACAAGAACAGACTTTCTTTCAATCAAATGGGTATATATTTTGTCGCTAGAGGACACTACAGCAGGTCTGGTGATGCAAGCAATAATGGCAATTATAGCAATTAGCACGAGCAATAAATCGCTCCCTAGATTAGCGATTAGCTTGAGCGGTGGGGTGCGAAAACAATCGCTCGCCTAAAAAATAATGCACTGTGTTAGGTGGTTTTCTTCGAAGCCGCCTTTGTATCTTAAGAATTCGTCAGTGTTAACTGACATTTTTCAAAGAATAGAGTGATGATTTTAGTAATTAGAGATTTTAGAATTTGCCATCAATTAAATGATTAGAGTTAGCACATTGAAATATTCAGCTCTTGACCTTGATATATAACACGTAAATGTAGCCATTGGTTATACATTAAAATACGTATACTTTTAAGTAAATGTTCGTGCTTTTGATTTCTTGTACACCACTCATTGCATTTTTGAGATATAGCTAGTAGATTTATGTTGTGTTGTCCTCGCGTTATATATGAGTGATAACTCCATTTGATTTAGCGTTATCCGTTTATTACACATCCACGATACCATATGGTAGATACGGCTGTTCTATCGATATCACTGTTACTGTTAGTCACTAACTACTAGGGTAGGTGGGCGTAGTCCTATGCTGTATATACCATAATGGTATTTGGGTTAGTCCCACCATAGATTAGGGGTATACGCTAGTACACTATGCACTGCAGTGTGTAAAGAACACTACAATTTATACATGTATTTACTACATGTCCCATGTTTTAACATCGATTTTTACTTGAGTTTGTTTTGTTACTTTTTTACCGTTAATGGAATATAACAGTATTGTTGTTGTCATTGTGTATGTATGTAAAATATGTGAACATTATGGCAGTTATGATTATTTCAGTGTTTGTTCCCCTGTCACATTGATCATGTTGATATTGGTAATCACAGATCTGCCTATTATTCCAGATTGTCCGGAATCATTTCGGAAAGTCACCTCAAATTACGGTATTACGGTATTACGGTGAGGGATGAAAATATTACGGACTGTCACCATGTTTGCCAATCACTCAAATTTAACTTCCACTATATTCAACAGGTGGCAGCATATGTATGCAGCATGTTGTGACATGGTTTTTCATTCGCTGAGTCTTGTCGTAATCTAACCAATAGGAAACAGCGTTATGACAAATTTGCATTTCCGCGATCAAACAAAACGAAGTAACGCGGCACGAAATGATGGCTGACAGCGAAACGACGCCACCGCCAACCAAAAAGAAATGTGTAATGCAAAAATTTACTGAGTGTTGTACTTGTAATGTTAGGCCAACTGACTGTACTAGGACTAAGTTAGTGTATTTATTGAGGAGTTTAGTCTCATTTACAGCCTATCATACAGTCAGTAGAGTGTAGGCGATGTCGATGACAACGTAACTAATGGTTTTGACCTGTCGCTAACCCCCCCCCCCCCGTGCCGGTGACAATATCCGACACGGTTCTGAATTGACAGGAAGCCTATATTCCTGAAAATCAGTGTCAATGGGAAGATGGATTACTGACAGGAAGTTTTTGGGGTAGGCAGGTCTGTAATCAGTCTTTTACTGCTGGATCTTTGCTGCAGATATTGTTACAAAAAGATATCACCCAGAGTATTCTTCCATGTCTCACAGGCAAACAGTAATCACGTCCTTCCTTGGGCCATCGTGTCCATGCAGACATGCTCGACTGTTGGCTTCTTTGTTGTCAACCTCCATCACTGTGATGCCACTGTCATTGGATCACTCTTTTGTATCTTCTGAAGATGTCATTTATTTTAATCACCTATTTTGAATAGTTACTCACATAGTCATCTGATATGTTTTCTGTAAAATCACCAAAGTGTGCCACAAAGGAATCACGCAAACCTTTGGTAGGTAGCAAATTTTTCTTACGTAGAGAATTTTAGTATGTTGATTACACGCTGAAATATGCTCTCATTAATTTTAAAGTGCAACTTTTTCAGGTTGCTGGTCTTGGTATTTGGTGTAACGATGGCAAGAAAGGTAAGTATTTTGAGCATCCTGTTTTGAAGATAAAATTATATCGAGTTGTCACTGGACACTATACAATAGGATTGGGCAAGCATTTTGTTATAAAAGTGCCCTTTTGGATTAATACAACTTTTTAATTAATATATTGAATCTGATTACACTTGTCCAAGTAAATAGATATGATATAATATATACAATTTCCCATGCGTATCTGTAGATTGAAAACGCAATTTGAAAGTTTGTTACAGTATATATAAAACATATTCGATCATGTAAAGTGGGTTAACAAACAGCGAAAATAGCACAAAGAAAGCTTGGCAAAATGTCAGTTAACGACGGGCATCGCGCGTCCCTCACACCAAAGATCAACTTGCACTAGCGTCCACTGCTAAGGTTGTGTGGATCAGTATTTTATTGCGATGGGGATATCTACTTTTATTGATAAACAAACACTAAAATTATTTGCTTCAAAAGCCTACGAGTTATCAATACAATATTTTTTTTTTAGATCATATTTACTTGCAGTTAGGAACCACAATATGCCGAAATATCCTGCAATAAAATATTAGAAACTTAGCTAACGACATGAGTAGCAAGCGAACTAATGAAGCCTTTCTAAGCGTTGATACTCAAGTGAAATTCAGTAGGTTTTAAGTTTCGGCTCAGCAAGAAATAAAATGTAATTTTTGGAAAAGAAATTTTTTTTTATTACAAATTTAATGTTGAATCGATTGGTGTTAAATACTAGTCAATCTGATATGAAGTTATTAGCAAAAGATGACAGCTACGCATAGGCTTATGTTACATTCACAAGTGGCCGGCATATTTTTCTTCGGTAGGACGAGTGTTTTTTTCAGTCGAACTACCTTTTCTCATCAATATAAACTTTATTCTCCTTCTCAGTTTCGGCCCCACGGATGTGGAACACTCTTCCGTTAGAATTAAAGACAGTCACAGCGCTAGCCACATTCAAACGACTTTTAAAAACCCACCTGTTCCGTGTAGCATTCAATGTTTAGTTTAACCTGTGATCTCGAACATGACAGTGTTTTTAAAGAACTTATTTCTTTTATGCCTTATGATGCACATATTATGTCACGTTTTAATTAATGCTATATCCTTTTACAACCTAATCTGATTGCCCATGCATTATGCATCACGGTTTTAGCAATTTATTTATATTATCATTTGTTTAACTACCTTGCTTTAGTATTTATGTATTAATCTATTTTAGCGCCTCTGAATGGACTTTTGTCTAGAATTATGGCGCTCTACAAGTTGACATTATTATTATTCTGACTAAATATGACTAAAATTGATGTGGCGCGAGGTCTGTGAAGAAGAATGTTTTACGCTTCATTTTTTTACCGGAGCACAGTGTTACGCTCAGCGCCAGCGTAACAACATAGCGTCTTAGCACAGGCAGCATGTCACCAGGGCCTGTAGATCGTTGATTCATGGGTTGTTTTGGAAGCCTGTGGAACTTGTAGTTTTTGAGTTATCCTTTTGAGTTATGAGAAGCTTACTGAACTCGTAGTTTTTGTGTTATAATTTTTTTTTACGTATGAACAAACAACATATTGACATATTTAGTGGTCCAAATTTTATTTCAGTACATAAAATGGCAAGGGCTGGAGTACAAATTGAAATAGGTAAATTTCACTTTAAAATCCATGCCCATGCCTATTTTAAAGCCTAGGTAGAAAGACATACACTATTTTGAATAGCTAATTAGATTATTATCATTATTATTAAATAAATTCTGATATGGTGCCATGCAAGCGGCAAGTCTAGGTAAAGCAACACTTGGTGTGCGATGACTGCCACAGATTGGTGGATTTTACCTTGTCCGGCTGTGGAAATCATTACAGATACTAAGCAAGAGGGATTCACCTTTCAGTGCATAGGGTGTTGGAAGATGGAATTTCTGCTGAAGGAGATAGATAGGTTGAAGGGGATGGAGATGAGAATTAGCAAGGAGACAAGTGGAATGGAGAGAGACGACCGAGAGAGAGTTGGGAATACTGTGAGACTGAAGGAGCAGAGTAGTAGCAAGAAGACTGAGGAAAGGAGACTGAGAGGAGGGAAGGTGATTGGAAGGGAAGAAATTGGAGAATCTACGGCAGGAAATATGACAGGCGTGAAGGTGACAGGGGAGAAAGTGACAGGCGTGATGGTGACAAGGGAGAAAGTGACCGTAAACAAGGAGGGAGGAGGGAAAATGGAATGGGAAGAAAGCCTGAAACTGGAGGCATAGATAAAGATAGCATAAACAATTTAGCAAAGAACAGCCTGGAAAACTGTTCTGAAGCTGGACGTAAATGCATTTGTTTAAATGCAAGCAGGGGCAGAACTTCAGCATTTATTTTATTGGACTAATAAAGACAAAAGTTTACTAGTCCTGCGAATATAAAAACAACATATTGAAATCACAACAATTTTATTTCAAACACAAAAAAACGGTGTCAACCAGGCCTGGTGCTAACACAGCCTGCCAGTCAGTCGGTGTCGGAGGCACTACTGTCAGTTAGGCCTGGGCCCAAGTAGCTGAGTGTCTGGCCTCCGTGCTCCACCAGCACTCCACAGCTCGATTGCGCATAGGGAGTCTGGTCAAAAGTTGTCCATACCCGTCAAGAAGGCACGAACACCAGTCATGTTGTGTGTCCTGCACTTTGTGCAGAACATCAAACCCTTGTCCTCGTCATAAGACAGCCACGTGTGGTCGCGCTCCCAAACCTTTAAGTACCCATGCTGTTGTTTCTGCTGGTCGTACTGCGTGTCCCGGTGACGCTTTTCCAGCTTGCACTTTACTGCTGGTTTCGCAACCCCAGTCAAGTAATGATACATTGTGTGTAAACGTAGACTAATCAAGCAATGTAAACCGTATTTGGAAACCGTGCATTTGAAAATGGCCACCAATTGCACTCATTAGCTGTACAGCTGTGTCTCTATCAGATACGCTAAACCAAACAACTGTTGTTTTAGAATTCGTTGTCACACAACAGCCAATCAAAAGCACCATTTCACTGTGCCTGCAATAGCAATGATAACATCTGTGATGAAAAAGTGTGCCTGCAGTAGCAATGATAACATCTGTGATGAAAATGTGCCTGCAGTAGCAATGATAACATCTGCAATGAAAGCATGTGCCTGCAGTAGCAATGATAACATGTGCCTGCAGTAGCAATGATAACATCTGAGATAAAAACTTGTGCATACAGTAGCAATGATAACATCTGCAATGAAAACATGTGCCTGCAGTAGCAATGATAACATCTGCGATGAAAACTTGTGCCTGCAGTAGGAATGATAACATCTGTGATAAAAACATGTGCCTGCAGTAGCAATGATAACATCTGTGATGAAAACATGTGCCTGCAGTAACAATGATAACATCTGTGATGAAAAGTGCCTGCAGTAGCAATGATAACATCTGTGATGAAAACATGTCCCTGCAGTAGCAATGATAACATCTGCGATGAAAACATATCCCTGCAGTACCAGTGATAACATCTGCGATGAAAACGTGCCTGCAGTAACAATGATAACATCTGTGATGAAAACGTGCCTGCAGTAGCAATGATAACATCTGTGATGAAAACATGTGCTTGCAGTAGCAATTATAACAACTGTGATGCTGCCCAATTTTGTGAAGGCGTTTTCTGTATATAGATTCAATTTTACCAAGATTGTCTTATAATTAATAATGCTTTATGATACCAGTGATACTATTGTCTGTGATTTGTTTTTGTATATGGTCTGTTTTCATTGCTTGTTATTGGGCTGGTTTCATCTGGGCTCATCTATTATTAAATGTGATTGCAAACATAATTCCTGTTCTTTGGGCAATAAAGATTATTATTACTATTAATAAATGAAAGACCATTGTACATTTAGAATCTTTGATTATAAATATTTGCAGAGATATTCTTGCATTACTTATTGTATTGTAACTTACTTTTGAAATTATACTGGAATATACTGAATCTGATTAAATTAATTTCACCCTTTAGGTGGGAAGTTTTACTTGTCAAGAAATACATCCTTCAGACTTTGTGATTTACAGTGAACCTGCCTTAGGGGACACCTGTGCGCAGTAAAAACCTGTCTATAAGGGACACTTTAATGTCCCAAATGACTAGTTTGCAATGTCCACTACCAGTCGCTAGAAGCAATCTGGCTATAAAGAAGACATTGTGCAGTGTTGAAGATGTCCAATATGGACAAGTTTTACTGCACTCTGAATCTGCATTATGACTTATTTACAGTGGAAACATATTTTGCTTGTAGAAATATCAAAAAGGAAGAAACAAGACTTGAAGACAGTGAAAGGTGGCAAAGAGGAGGAGGAGAAATGTTGTTATCCGAGACGCAACATTGCACGTAGGAAGCACACAGAGATGGAGGTTCTAGATGATGATCATTACATCTGTGAGTTGACATCTGGGGGGATCCTGTGTTTGTGCGAGAGATTGTACAGCTGTATAGCACATTAGTAACCATTGAAAGAAACAATAATTTACTTGTAAGAGATCAAGTGGGGTGAGGTAATGCATTAGATTATAATAAACAAACATTGAACTCTCAGTCGAGAGTATCCAGGTTTAACTCCATTGGACAACGTGAAAGACATCAATTGTCAGTTGTCCAATCACAGAATATTCCTGCGGAATCACTGGCGTTTCCAATGGTGACACCTTGTGGAGTTTTGACATACTAGAAATCAAGACATTCATGTAACATGGCGCCCAAACGGTAACTATGTTTGGGAGACATATGGAACTCAGAGAAAAAGAAACAAAGAAAACGGTAGCCGAACTAAGATGTCTTTTGTGCTCAATTTTATTATTATAGCATGTGACACAGAATACTGGTGTACCTACTTTCCAACATATCAGTGGTAATCCGGCTGTTTGTACACGTGGAATCCGCGAATGACTTAAACCAATTCGAATGCCATGACATGTAGTCTCGATCACCCAAACCTTTCGAGTGCTGCCGCCTGCTGGCATTACGCTTCTCACTATGTGGTGGTGCCAACTGGCGGATTGATGGAAAACAATCGCATTGGTCCCTTTTAATAGCGCACTGTATAGCTCTTGTCTCCGCGGACTGCGCCATTATTAGGATGAATACGGTATAGCATGTGCCCACATCAACTCAGAATACTGGTTTACCTACTTTCCAACATATTAGCGGTAATCCGGCTGGATTCCCATAGCGTCGAGTCTAGTAATCCGTTGCAAAATCTGGGGTGCTAGGACTAACGGAATACCGTTAAAATCGACCCCTGATGGATAAACTCACTGATATACAGGTAAATGGATACACTCTCTGATTGAAAGTTAAATGGACAAACTCACTGATTGATGGGTAAATGGATAAACCCACTGATAGATAGGTCAATATACAAACTCAATGATTGACAAGTGAATGGACAAACTCAATGATTGACAGGTGAATGGATAAACTCACTGGTTGACAGGTAAATGGACAAACTTACTGATAGAGAGGTAAATGTACAAACTCACTGATAGAAAGGTAATTGGACAAACTCACTGATATACAGGTAAATGGACAAAGTCACTGATAGGCAGGTAAATGGACAAACTCATGATTGACTGGTAAATGGACAAACTCACTGATAGACAGGTAAATGTACAAACTAACTGATAGACAGGTAAATGGACAAACTGATTGATGGATAGATAAATACTGATAGATAAGTAAATTAAAAACTCACTGATTGACAGGTAAATGGAATGGTTGGCATTTAAGATGTTTGATGGGTGGACAAAAGGATAACTGACATAGCTGTGCATAGCTGAGAAACAGACCAATAAATGTATAATATTTCTAGGTAGAGGACGTTCAGGTAATATTAACTGTATAACTTCTCTCAACGTAAAGGTGTCTTTAGATGCCAACTGTAAGAAATTATACATATTTGCCAATATTCAGAGGTAAGTCTAACCTGTACCTGAAGTAATTTCTGATTTTGTGGTTTACCAGTCACTCAGTGTGTTATGTGACATCAAACATGTCATATGTTTTCAGGTGACAGTGCATGTGACGTGTGTGGCCAGTCGTTCTCAACAGACGTCTACATGATGAAGCACAGACAACGCACTCATCCGCTTGCTGACGTCAACAACAATGGTCGATGCGGTTTGTACAAGTGCAAACTTTGTCTTTACTCTGATGACAATGTTGACAGCTTCCAACAACACTTGGCTGTGCATCAACACAACCAAGGACATCAACTACAAGACACAGGTCACCAAACTGTCACCAACAGTCACACAGCAAGACAATTTTGTGTTAGGAACAAGTCTCGGTTGAAGAAGGCAGAGAAGAAACTAACAACTGACTATCAACAAACCAAAGTAGCAGGGAAACCACATAAATGTGACATCTGTGGGGCACAGTTTACACACTGTGGTCCTTTAAAGAGACATCTGAGAACTCACACTGGGGAGAAACCCTACAAATGTGACACCTGTGGGGCACAGTTTGCACACAGTGGTGATTTAAAGAAACATCAGCGAACTCACACTGGGGAGAAACCCTACAAATGTGACATCTGTGGGGCACAGTTTGCACACAGTGGTAATTTAAAGAAACATCAGCGAACTCACACTGGGGAGAAACCCTACAAATGTTACATCTGTGGTGCACAGTTTACACAGAGTGGTCATTTAAAGAAACATCAGCGAACTCACACTGGGGAGAAACCCTACAAATGTGACATCTGTGGGGCACAGTTTACACAGAGTGGTCATTTAAAGAAACATCAGCGAACTCACACTGGGGAGAAACCCTACAAATGTGACATCTGTGGAGCACAGTTTACACAGGGTGGTCCTTTAAAGAGACATCTGAGAACTCACACTGGGGAGAAACCCTACAAATGTGACATCTGTGGGGCACAGTTTGCACAGGGTGGTGATTTAAAGCGACATCAGCGAACTCACACTGGGGAGAAACCCTACAAATGTGACATCTGTGGGGCACAGTTTACACAGGGGGGTCCTTTAAAGAGACATCTGAGAACTCACACTGGGGAGAAACCCTACAAATGTGACATCTGTGGGGCACAGTTTGCACTGGGTGGTCATTTAAAGATACATCAGCGAACTCACACTGGGGAGAAACCCTACAAATGTGACATCTGTGGGGCACAGTTTACACAGGGTGGTCCTTTAAAGAGACATCTGAGAACTCACACTGGGGAGAAACCCTACAAATGTGACATCTGTGGGGCACAGTTTGCACAGGGTGGTGATTTAAAGCGACATCAGCGAACTCACACTGGGGAGAAACCCTACAAATGTGACATCTGTGGGGCACAGTTTGCACAGGGTGGTCATTTAAAGGTACATCTGCGAAGTCACACTGGGGAGAAACCCTACAAATGTGACATCTGTGGGGTACAGTTTGCCCGGAGTGGTCCTTTAAAGAGACATCAGCGAACTCACACTGGGGAGAAACCCTACAAATTTGACATCTGTGGGACACAGTTTGCACAGAGTGGTCATTTAAAGGGACATCTGTGAACTCACACTGGGGAAAAACCCTACAAATGTGACATCTGTGGGGCACAGTTTACACAGAGTGGTCATTTAAAGAGGCATCAGCGAACTCACACTGGGGAGAAAGCCTACAAATGTGACATCTGTGGGGCACAGTTTGCACAGAGTGGTCATTTAAAGATACATCAGCGAACTCACACTGGGGAGAAACCCTACAAATGTGACATCTGTGGGGCACAGTTTGCACAGGGTGGTGATTTAAAGGGACATCTGCGAACTCACACTGGGGAGAAACCCTACAAATGTGACATCTGTGGGACACAGTTTAAACGGAATGGTCTTTTAAAGGCACGTCTGCGAACTCACACTGGGGAGAAACCCTACAAATGTGACACCTGTAGGGGACGGTTTGCACAGAGTGGTCTTTTAAAGGCACGTCTGCGAACTCACACTGGGGAGAAACCCTACAAATGTGACACATGTGGGGGACGGTTTGCACAGAGTGGTCTTTTAAAGGCACATCTGCGAACTCACACTGGGGAGAAACCCTACAAATGTGACATCTGTGGGACACAGTTTGCACAGAGTGGTCGTTTAAAGGGACATCTGCGAACTCACACTGGGGACAAACCCTACAAATGTGACATCTGTGGGACACAGTTTGCACAGAGTGGTCATTTAAAGGGACATCTGCGAACTCACACTGGTAACAAACCCTACAAATGTGACATCTGTGGGACACAGTTTGCACAGAGTGGTCATTTAAAGGGACATCTGTGAACTCACACTGGGGACAAACCCTACAAATGTGACATCTGTGGGACACAGTTTGCACAGAGTGGTCCTTTAAAGAGACATCTGGGAACTCACACTGGGGACAAACCCTACAAATGTGACCTCTGTGGGGCACAGTTTGCTCAGAGTGGTCCTTTAAAGAGACATCTGGGAACTCACACTGGGGAGAAACCCTACAAATGTGACATCTGTGGGGCACAGTTTGCTGGCAGATCAAATTGTAAGAGGCACAAACTTTCCACTCATCAAGAGAAGACAGAGAAGTGAAATTCAAACTGTTGAACAAATGTTGACATTAAGAAGGAACTGAATGTGTTGGTAACATTAAGGACAAGACGGTCAATAATTGTACAATAATAAACTGCTTGAAGTTAGTTTGTGTTTGTGCATCCGTCTGTGGAGATTGGTGTTCTGTCAGAAATTGCTACCACAGAAATGTTCCTGGTACTTGGGACATATATTGTTCTTTATGAACTGAGACAGCAGACAACACAGACATACAACACTGACCTTGTGTAATTTGTTATGTTATTTAGACAGACACAGCTATTGGGAATCATTGTTTTAATTAGTTGAGAGTCTGTCTGGCAGACGATAGGTCATCTCAGTGCACTGTCTGTAATTACTTGTTGCATATTGATGGATTACATAGTATGATAGGTGCAGGTGCCCTGGAAAACTTGGCAAGTGGCCAATGTTGGTCTGATCTATGTAATCCAGGGTACAACTTTATGGTAGACCATGTTGGGTTCATTAGTTGGCAGTCAGAATTAGCACTGGGCAGACAGAGTTAGCAGTGGGTTGAAAAGAATTGGCATTGGGTAGACAAAGTTAGCAATGGGTAGACAGAGTTAGCAATGGGTAGGCAGAGTTAGCAGTGTGTAGACAGAGTTAGCAGTGGGTAGACAGTTGGCAGTGGGTAGACAAGAGTTAGCAGTGAGTAGGCAGAGTAAGCAGTGGGTAGGCAGAGTTAGCAGTGGGTAGACAGAGTTAGCAGTGGGTAGACAAGAGTTAGCAGTGGGTAGACAAGAGTTAGCAGTGGGTAGGCAGAGTTAGCAGTGGGTAGGCAGAGTTAGCAGTGGGTAGACAGAGTTAGCAGTGGGTAGACAGAGTTAGCAGTGGGTAGACAGAGTTAGCAGTGGGTAGACAGTTGGCAGTGGGCAGACAGAGTTAGCAGTGGGTAGACAGAGTTAGCAGTGGGTAGACAAGAGTTGGCAGTGGGTAGACAGGGTTAGCAGTGGGTAGACAGAGTTAGCAGTGGGTAGACAGAGTTAGCAGTGGGTAGACAGTTGGCAGTGGGTAGACAAGAGTTAGCAGTGGGTAGACAAGAGTTAGCAGTGGGTAGACAGAGTTAGCAGTGGGTAGACAGAGTTAGCAGTGGGTAGACAGAGTTAACAGTGGGTAGACAGAGTTGGCAGTGGGCAGACAGAGTTGGCAGTGGGTAGACAAGAGTTAGCAGTGGGTAGACAGAGTTAACAGTGGGTAGACAGAGTTAACAGTGGGTAGACAGAGTTAGCACCGGGCAGACATAGTTAACAGTGGGTAGACAGAGTTAACAGTGGGTAGACAGAGTTAACAGTGGGTAGACAGAGTTAACAGTGAGTAGGCAGAGTTAGCAGTGGGTAGACAGAGTTAGCAATGGGCAGACAGAGTTAACAGTGGGTAGACAAGAGTTAGCATTGGGTAGACCATATTTAATGGCAGATAAAAGTCACGTATGATGTCAATTTCAACCTTAGCATAATTATTCAGTGTTTAAGATATTGCAGTTTAGTTTTTATGTCGCATGCAGACAAATGAATTGATGTTACCATTACTTTAATTAATGTTGGTGTGTTGATGAAAATGACTGCGAATGAGCACGTGCTGTTGTCTTAATCAACGTGGTCCATTAATTTATTGATTGCATGCATGGTGACTATTAGTATCACCTGATTAAAGTTGCATTCTGAGCTAAACTTAAATTTTTAGCTGTTTTTAAGAAAGTGTAAGTACAACTTGAACAATATTTACGTATTTGGTCATACTTGCTACTGTATATGTCACTTTGGCATTTGAGTTATACAATAAGTTATGTTTTTGCAAAAATTACCAGTCACCAGGTTTGGCCAGTGGAATAATAAACATGGCATGTGGATATAATTACCAGTCACCAGGTCTGGCCAGTGGAATAATAAACATGCCATGTGGATATAATTACTGTCACCAGGTCTGGCCAGTGGAATAATAAACATGGCATGTGGATATAATTACCAGTCACCAGGTCTGGCCAGTGGAATAATAAACGTATGGCATGTGGATATAATTACCAGTCACCAGGTCTGGCCAGTGGAATAATAAACGTATGGATGTGGATATTATTACCAGTCACCAGGTCTGGCCAGTGGAATGATGATTCACTGGGAATCTGTATAATTTAAAAGATGGTAGATCTCCGAATGGAACTAACCAAAGACCTAATTAGATATGCCACTCACTGCGGACATTGATACTGGCCTTCACTGCATTGCCATCACTGCGGACAATAATACTGGCCATCACTGCTTTGTAGAAATTGCCATGTAACCTCTGCGTTCCCAGAGACAGCAATTTCAACTTGTAAAATTGTCCGAAAAATTAGTCTTCCAGTTGTAAAGCCAGCTGACCAACTTCTCTGAGAAATTCACTATGTATACATTTGAATGTAAAAATTTCCTATTTATGACAAATTGTTCAATTCTTGTGTGTATAGTCTCACAGGCCAGCTATTATTTGTTTAGATCATCAAACATATTTTGCATGGTCTTGATCATCTAGGGAGACCTGCACTGAGAGATCGCTATCGTGCAAACCTTCCTACCACTGCATGTGCAGTAGTCATTATTGGTGCTGTTTGACTAGAGAGTGTACATATATAGAAAGGAAGAGTTGCCATTTGTCTCAACAGGTATAACAGTGCAGTAGTAACAAAACTACTGCTACTACTCATAGTGTGGATACAACTTTTTTCTATTTTTTTAATGTGAATAAGTTTTAATAAAATGTAAATCATTGTGACAATGACATATTGTTTAACAGAGTATAGTCGCAGATAATGTTTTTTGACATAAGATAAACCGGTTTTGAAGTAGCTCTAATCTGTGATGATCTGTTGGAAGAAATGGATGTGAAATCCAAAGAAAGGAGTTTGTACGGCAGAAGCAATATTCTACTCAGGAAATGTCACTTTTGTTCAGTGAAGGTGAAGAACAAACTGTTCACATCCTACTGTAGTAATGAGTATTTAGTTCCTTATGGACTAATTATATAAAAGCCTCTAAGCAGCACTTTATTGTTTCCTATAATAATGCATTTAGAACTATGCACAGCCTATCTATGAGGTGTAGTGCTAGCCTAATGTTTGTTAGTTCTGACACGGACTGTTGCAATACTAGATTTAGAAAATACCTGTAGTCTTATCAGCAGAATATCTGCATCGACGAACAACTGTTTGTACACTAATAACCACCACTGTCAGATACCCATTCATACAGCGGAATGAACTGTAATTAAAGAGGTTTAATGAATAAATAATAATGGTTAATCAATGAAAAATGAAGTTATAATTAATGAACTAATAAAAATAGAATCCGGATTTATAAAAAAGTGTGGGTATATGTACTATTTCAAGTAAAAAATGTGCAATTCAGCAAAGAAATGGTGCAATGTCTGGTTTGACCAGCCACCCAATGCAAATTGCACACCTTGTTGTAGGAGACCTGAACAAACGTTGTATAGTATTTTTGCAGATGGTGTTCTATAGAATATTTTGTATTATATATTTATATAAAATTCAGAGGAATTTCAGGACACAGAAGCTGCCACAACAATTAAATAGATGTCAATATATTTCAGTAAATGGCTATAAGTTCCTATATATTTCAATAGATGGCTATAGGTTCCTATATATTTCAATAGATGGCTATAGGTTCCTATATATTTCAATAGATGGCTATAAGTTCCTATATATTTCCATACATTTCCACATATTTCTAAACAAATTTCTATGGGTATAGACACATGGCTGGTTCCTGGATCTGTGCAGGTCTATTAAACTTTACTGCTTATAGGGACTTGTATGTATACCTGTTTTGCTTAAATATACTTGTAGTTCCCAAAGTATGTTCGTGCTCCTAAATGCTTTCCAGTGATATAGTATTACACATTTCTAAATATGTTATTCTAAGATATTTCCACTGAAAGGTGGATAATTTGCCATCATTGAAAAAATCAATAACATTGTTTAAAACTCTGTCAGAATATATACAACAGCACATTATTCACCAACACAATGACGCACCACCGCCGTCAATAGCGTTCCTTACCTTCATTACTGTGATGTCAGCTGGGAATGTGCATTCAGTGCAAATTGTTGCTGATTTTTCTGTCAATAAACTGTTTATGTGTGTTACTAACATGCCAGGAGAAGGTTGCCAACAAAATGTGACTGATTTTATAATTATAGACTAGTTTATAATTTCATCACTTTGATTAGCGACCATAAGCAAAACAACCAGACGAATTCAAAGAAAGGTTCCATTAACATAGCTATCAAACTATTGTCTTAGTAAATCAGAAACTTTCATTTTTCAGATGTTTATTTTACCTGGTAGAGGCTTTCGTCAACGTATCACGTCGACTTCGTCAGTACCGATGACGCTGAATGACGTCATCGTGCACGTGAGGCATTTCGTAATTGCCCTCGTCTCTGTTGATGAGTGTGGTTTTGTTTTCCTGATCCAGATGGCTTCCTTGATATGCCGAATTCTTCTGTTGGGTTCCTTGTCTACAATGTTCACTCCCTCCCAGTCTATGATGTGGTTTTCAGTTGTCGTATGGTCTGTAAGGGCGGATTTATTGATGGTAGACATCAATCTTTTTTTCCGCTCCTTGTGTATTTCTAATTTTTCGTGTTGTCTTTTCTGTGTTCCTCCAGTCTTGTTTTGAGTAGTCTTCCTGTCTCCCCAATGTACTCAGCACCACAATTCTTGCACGGTATTTGGTACATACTTCTTCAGTACTTCAGTTCTTCAGACCCCCTTTATGTTTGGGATGATTACTTGGCTCCGACAGTTTTTGTCCTTAGTCTTTTTGTTGGTCTTTTTCTTCTTACTGCTATCGGTCACCTTTTTCAATGCCCACGGCGGATAGCCACATACTCTTAGAGCTCCTATCAAGTGTTCCACCTCTTCTTTCTTGTCCCCCTCCTCCGAAGTTATTGTCTCACACCTGTTCAAGGGTTCTGACAATTCCCAACTTCTGATGTTTTGGGTGGTGGGACGCAAAGTTCAGGTATTGGTCAGTGTGCGTCTTCTTCCTGTACACTGTAAACTTCACGCTACCATCTTCCTTTCTGGTGAACTTTGCATCCAAGAAGGGCATGCTGTTGTTCTCTTCGTCTTTCCGCGTGAAAATGATGCTACCTGTGTGGGTCTACAGTGTTAATGTGTTGTTGTAATTTCTTTGCCTTTCCTGTGTGTACCAGGCAAATGACATCGTCCACATATCGCTTCCAGTTTCTCGGTTGGCAATCGACTGGTGCTGTGGCTATGATTTTCTGCTCCAGGTCCTCCATGTACAGGTTCACCACAATGGGGAATAGTAGACTGCCCATGGCTACCCCAAACTTCTGCTGGTAAATTTCTCCTCGAAATCTGAAGTATGTCGTCTCCAAGACAAATTTCAATAACTCCATGATGTCGTCCACGTTTAGGTTTGTTCTCTTCTTTAGTGTCTTGTCATTCTCTAGTCTTTTTTGGTGATTTTTCAAGCTTCTCTTATCGGGGTCTTCGTGAACAGTGACACAACATCATATGACACAAATGATTCTCCTTCCATTCTCAGCTTTGTCATTTCTTTCACCAATTCTTGTGAGTTTTCCGTAAGGTGTTCTATTTTTCCAACAAGTGGTTGTAGTATATTGGCCAATTCTCTGGATACTCTATATGCTATTGTCTGTGTGTTGTCGACAGTTGGTCTGAGTGGCACTCTCTCCTTGTGGATGTTTGGTGATCCATACATCCGTGGTACTTTTTCTAGCGTAGGATACAAGTACCAGTACTGATCTGTGGTGATCTTCCCTTCCTTCTCCAAGGAATTTACCATTCTGATGAGTTCTGCCTTATATTTCTTGGTCGGATCCTTCTTTAACTTCTCGTATGTCGCTTCGTCACTTAGCATTTCTTTCATTTTTCCTGGTATTCTTTCGTTTCCACGATGACTGGCCTTTCCCTTTTCTGCCTGGGAGTATGGTGTACGAACTGCCTCACGTGTACGATGACGTCATTCAGCGTCATCGGTACTGATGAAGTCGACGTGATACGTTGACGAAAGCCTCTACCAGGTAAATTATACATCTTGGATATGAAAAATGAAAGTTTCTGATTTTAAAACGAACTATCCTGAAGAATGTTCAGTAATATTGTCTTAGTAAATAGAGACACTATGCACGAACTTGGGAAACGCAATGATAAAATTGCTGTCGCCCATTTGAGATTAATTTGGAAACACTTGTAGACTACTAAGCTGCATCAGACTATTTAACTCAAATGACTAATTAGAGTCACTATATTTATTACCACCAAGAACAGGAGTAAAGCGAAAAATATGGTAAATGTGTTTAAACTGGTTGTGACCTCCCTTCTCAGCAATAAGTTTACTATCTTTGGCTGTGACCTCCCTTCAGATACCGTGCAGAATGTATCGCCATCT
This sequence comes from Escarpia spicata, assembly GCA_963995525.1. Classification (NCBI taxonomy): domain Eukaryota; kingdom Metazoa; phylum Annelida; class Polychaeta; order Sabellida; family Siboglinidae; genus Escarpia; species Escarpia spicata. Next base: position 11,963,148 of record OZ023207.1, on the reverse strand, counting down.
AGTGGCTATTCTTGACACTTCTGAATGCACAAAACTTCTTATAAATATAAGCTAAATCAATAATTTCGAACATATGTACGCGTATTTGCTTTGTTTAAGCATGGGTTTATTAATAAGCATTTTGTTTGGGTAAATTTCTTTGAAATGGCGCCACCGCGTAAGTGTTGTTAATTTGGGCGCGAAATTTGTATGTCTGAAGTCGTCTGCAACAAGAATCAGGAGGCGGAGAGTGGCTGTGGGTGAGTTTTGACTGTTGTGTCGTCGCAATTGGGCAAATATTGCCACTTTACTGCGGAAACAAGCACATTTTTCGTAGGTATATGATCAACCTACAAATACACTCAATTAGGGCGCTGTTGTTTGTGACCATTAGATTTAGAGAATTTGGGACAAGGAACACTTACTTATGCCCTTAGGCTTCGCTCCGTGCGGAGCATAGCCATAGCCATAAGCCTAACGGGTCCCGGATGGTTCGGCCCCTGACGTGTTCGGCCCACGCAGACGGATGGTTCGGCCCGGATGTTTCGGCCCACGCCGACGGATGGTTCGGCCCACGTAACAAAATTCCGCTATACAGGGTCAGATTTTTCGGCCGACGCCAACGGATGTTTCGGCCAACTTCACCGACAATTCAATGTGCGGTGTCGAATGTTTCTGCCCATTGATAATTATCAAAGCAACGGTCGCCTCAGTCCTGCCTCAGCCCACTGCATTTGATTCGGCCCGTTTCGTTTGAAGATTGTTTTTGATGTTTTACAATAAATTACCTACCACCTCTTTATTGTTTGTTGGTTTGTTTGTTTGAACTCGCACTCTTACCTGGATTGCTTGTATGTGTCATATTTGTTTGTTTGTTGCAAAGTATCCTAGCAGTAAGCTAAACAAACACGGTAACGGATCACAAGATGTGAGCACAAGCAATGTCCTCACTCCCTTTATGTAGTTGATGTCGATTGAACAGATAAAATGTGTGACCACACTAATCAAAGACGCATTGATGGAGGTGTTATTCTACATTTCACAGCTCTATTGTAACGGTTTTTCAAGGGCTGTACGATGATGACGAATGTGTCTGTTTTCGAGAATAACTTTTATCCAGGTTTTACAATAGAAGAATTAATAGTACTGTTATTTTAATATGACAGATATTTCTTCAAGGAGATATACATTACTCCTCTTTATGGTTTTATTTCTAATTTTCTTAATGATTTAAATTCCTTTCTTGTATGGTATTTTGGTGGTATCATGTGTTAAACAAATCATTGTCCAATGTGTCTCCTTTCCAACGTTAAATAATTTGTTGCCCAATTAATGTGTCTCCTTTACAGAATAAATATGCACGGTTAACTGGTTGTGCGAACGGATGGTTCGGCCCCATGGGTCGAAGCCGCCCGGGGCCGAAACATCCGACTCCTGCCATAAGCCATCGACAACGACTCGATCTCCACTCCAGCGCACACGACTCTAGAAGTTTTTGCAATCTTCTCTATTTCTTTCCACTCCTTTGTACTTCTGCAGCCGTGTCTCTTTGCCATGTGTTTTTTTGCATTCTTCGCCTTCTTTTTCTTTGAGGATTCCACGTCAGAAACTGTCTTGTGGTGTTTGTTGTTGGCTTTCTCAGTGTGTGTCCAATCCGAGCCCACATTCTCCTCAGCCTCGGGATCTGCTTCAGTGCTTGGCGACAGGTTCTTGGCTAGTCTTTTCCCATAGCTCCTCGTTTCTGATTTTGTCATGCCATTTTATGCGTAGAAATCTTCGCAGACATCAGTTAAGGAAAGTCTGGATTTTGTCTAGTGTTGTTTTTGTCATTCTCCATGTTTCAGAGCCATACAAGAATATACTGATTTTACATTGGAGTAAAAAATTCAGATTTTTGTGTTTTTTATTTGTGTGCAATTCCAGATGTATTTTAGTATCAGTAATGTTGTCAGGGCCTTGTCCACTCTTCCTGCAACATCTGCCTCTGTACCACCTTGTTTGTCTATCACGCTCCCTAAGTATGTCAATGAATCCACTTCCTCCAGGGGCTCTCCTCCTGCTATAACTGGGCAGTCGTTCGTACTGTGTATTTTCATGATCTTGGTTTTGCTTCTGTTGATCTTCAGACCTGTCTTTGCTGATGTTGATTCCAAAAATGTCATTTTGTCCTGCATCTGTTTGTGGGTGTGTGATAGTAGTGCCAGGTCATCAGCAAAGTCCACATCCTCCAGCTGAGTCCATGCACAGTGTCCGTTATATGCCATTTCGTCCCCCGTCAATGATGTTCCTCATAATCCAGTCGATCATGAGGATGAACAGGAAAGGCGACAGAGGCATCCCTGCCGAACCCGTCTCAACTTCGAAACTCTCTGATAGTCGTCCTCCATGCACCACCTGGCAAGACATTCCTTGGTAGGTGCTCTGGATTACGGAGATTACCTTTTCTGGAATGTCATAATATCTCATCAGATTCCAGAGTCACTGTCAAATGCTTTCTCATAGTCAATGAAATTAACGTACAGTGGTGAGTTCCATTCCAGTGACTGTTCTAAATTATGTGCACAGTTAGCCTAATGAGAATCTTAGTGAAAACATGACGCACTAAGCATCATTGCCATTGTTATGATTGTGAAAAGCAATTTAATTAGAGTTTAATAGTCTTCTGTGAGAATCTTCTAATCAAAACTTGTCAAAAACACCTACACACAATTTCCAATTTATAGTGGAAATGTATAAATACATGACATTAAATAATGACATTTTTTCTTTATAGCGCTTCTAAAAATGTTAATGAAAAGTCCTACTTTTTCCCCCGAAAATGTTCTTGAATGTTCTTGAATTTGACTTTGCTCATTCTGTATGAACCCTGGTTCTAATATGATGTGCACAGTAGTAGTAGCTATATGATCTGTGCAAAATCTATCCTGTCGGAAACCTGCTTGGTGTTCTTGGACCTTGGCATCCACTGCTTCTATCATCCTCTCTAATATCACTATGTTCAGCACTCTTCCTGGAACAGATAGTAACATTATTCCTCTATAGTTCTTGCATTCTCTGAGATCTCCTTTCTTGGGGAGCTTGGCTCTGCTGGTTTTTCAACCGGCCCTGCTGCTTTTTCGTTCTTCATTTTCTTGATGGCGTTCTTGATTTCTGTTCTGCTTGGTTTATCACAGTTTATGGGTAGAACTGTCTCTGCTGGGGGATCTTATGGAGTGTGTCAGTTTAATAATCCTGTGAAGTGCTCAACCCATCTCTTTAGTTGGCCATCTATTGTGGTGAGGGCTTTTCCTTGCTTGTCTTTAATTGGTTTGTCCCTTGGTTGATACTTTCCTGCCAGCTTCTCTGTTATGTTATATAGATCTTTCATGTTTCGTTTTGCTGTTGTCCACCAAGATTCTCTTGTCTCTTCTGATGCTCTTCTTTGCCTCCTGAGCTTGTGTGTACTGTGCTTGGGCTTCTGCTTTCGTTGCTCTAGTTTTTCTGCTGTTCAATCTCGCCTTCTTTTCCTTTCACACTTGTAGCTTGAGTAATGTGTTAGCTGTCATTCAGTCTTTGTGCTCTGTTTTCTTTCTGCCTACCGTCTCTTCACAAACACCAGTCCACATTTGCTTGGCTTGTTGCAAGGAATGCTGGTTTCAAACGTTTTGTTACGATCACAGTTCACATATTGACACAATCGTAATCACGTGTGCTCGAGTCGTTCTCTCTGTTTACGTTCTATATACACTGCATATAATGTATATTATATCTAGAACGTAAACAGAGAGAACGACTCGGGCGCACGTGATCGTGACAGACACAGTGTCGGTGGACGAGTGGTTCCCAATTTCACAGTGTGCAATAGAAACAATTGTTTGAAGAAAAAACCTGCACAAATTCTGTCATAAGATATTCATGTTCTAAATCTATATCATGCGTTTAAATCAAATTTGTGTAAACAGATGTTTTGAAAAGTTGCTTTGACTCAAGTGTGGAAGAAGCATTTGCAATTTTAAAATGGCGACTGCGTCCCGGCGACATTATTCATAATTCGGTTCATCTTCAGCAAAACACTGAGTTTGAGGCGATCTTTCACTTTCTGACCTACCCATGAAAACGACCACCTAGGCTAAAGCCGTCAAACTTCTCACATATCTTACATACATATATATATATATATAGTGTGTGTGTATATATATATATATATATACACACACTACATTACAAAAACAATTCTCCTAAACATTCCCATAACGATGAAAATTCACAAAACAAACTCAAGTAAAAGTAAACTTGACATCACCAACAACAACTACCTGCAGCTCCGCTGTTACCGTAAATTCGACATTGTGTTGATGCGTCTCGAACGCACGCACACGGAATCCCTGTGTAAAGCTCATACAGGAACTTTACGCACACAGTAACGACAGCAACATTGTACAGAATCTCTGTGAAGCTTATTTATGTTAGCGATGCCTTGACACCATACAAATTTTATGGTAAACACGGCGCTACGGGTAGTCGCTGCCGGTGACATCGAAGTGAATTTATTTGTTTAGATCATCATACATACATACAAAGTTAAATGACAGTTTGTACACATTTGACATGGACTTGGTGATCCTGGCAGGCCAGCACTGAGACCTGAGAGATCACTATCGTGCTGCCTCCCTGTGACTGAATATGGTGCAATAGTCATTATTGGTTCTGTTTAACTGGAGAGTGTACAGCTGTACGTATAGAAAATGATGAGTTGCAATTTGTGTCAAATGAAATAACAATTCAGTAGTACTAACAAAACTACTACTACTACTACTACTACTACTACACATAGTCTGAATATTTTGTATTTATTTTTTACATGTGAATAATTGTTAATAAAATGTAAATCAAAATAATTATTATGATATAATAATTACAGAAGAGTAAATAAGATAGAAATAAAATAGTAGTAAAGGTATAATTAAAATCTATATATGAAAAAAAATACATTAGTTCCAAATTGATCATTTACAGACTGTATTGTGAGGAACTCCAACTGTTTTGGTAAAATGTTGGTTGGTAATATTTATACATACATCTATATATACATAGATAGTACATACATATGTATATATATATATACATGTAATGTATATATACATGTATGTATAGTGATGATATTACTGAATGATATTCAGTATAATATAATATTACATACTTTTAATTAACACAGTTGATCATGATAATGATTGCGAAGGCATTCCATACGTTTCTGCGTCAGCTGGCATATTCTGTTTGCAAATGTAGCAGTTACTAATAGTAATTTACATTCTGTGTCATATTTTTGTTGTATGTAGTGTTTTAGTCTAGTAAGAATGTCGCATATCCTTGATAGTTTGTTAGCTATACAATTTTGATGAGGAGACCATGTTAAGTTAGAGACTATTATTACCGCCGCACACCTATAACCCTGATTAATGATTTATGACTGTCAAACGCCGGCCAACTGATAAGAATCCCAGTATATAATTTGTCACTAGCGGACACCACAGCAGGTCTGGTGACGCAAGCAATAATGGCAATTAGCGCGAGCAATAAATCGCTCCCTAGATCAGCGATCAGCGTGAGCGGTGGGGTGCGAAAGCGATCACTCGCCTAAAAAATAATGCACTGTGTTAGGTGATTTTCTTCAAAGCCGCCTTTGTATCTTAAGAATTCTTCAGTGTTAACAGACATTTTTCAAAGACTAGAGAGTTGATTTTAGTAATTAGAGATTTTGGTAATTACTGATTTTAGAATTTGTCCATCAATTAAATGATCAGAGTTAGCACATTGAAATATTCAGCTCTTGACCTTGATATATAACACCTAAATGTACCCATTAAAATACATATACTTTTAAATAAATGTTCGTGCTTTTGATTTCTTGTACACCACTCATTGCATTTTTGAGATATAGCTAGTAGATTTTTGTTGTGTTGTCCTCGCGTTATATATAAGTGATAACTCCATTTGATTTAGCGATATCCATATATTACACATACTCAATACAATATGGTAGGTGCGGCTATTCTATCGATATCGCTGTTACTGTAAGTCACTAACTACCAGGGTAGGTGGGCGTAGTCCTATGCTGTATTTACCCTAATGGTATTTGGGTTAGTCCCAACACAGATTAGGGGTATTCGCTAGTACACTATGCAGTGTGTAAGAACACTACAATTTATACATGTATTTAGCCTTATTACATATGCACATGTCCCAGTTTATGGGTAGAACATCGATTTTTACTTGAGTTTGTTTTGTTAATTTTTAGTGTGTATATGTATGTAAGATATGTGTGTGTATGTATGTAAGATATGTGTGTGTATGTATGTAAGATATGTGTGTATATGTATGTCAGATATGTGTGTATATGTATGTAAGATATGTGAACATTGTGGTAGTTATGATTGTTTCATTTGTGTTTGTTCCCCAGTACATTGATCATGTTGATATTGGTAATCAATCTTTTATTGCTGGACCTTTGCTGCAGATATTGTTACAGAAAGATACTACCCAGAGTATTCTTCCATGTCTCACAGGCAAACAGTAATCACGTCCTTCCTTGGGCCATCGTGTCCATGCAGACATACTTGACTGTTGGCTTCTTTGTTGTCGACCTCCATCACTGTGATGCCACTGTCATTGGATCACTTTTTTGTATCTTCTGAAGATATCATTTATTTTAATCACCTATTTTGAATTGTCACTCACATAGTCATCTGATATGTTTTCTGTAAAATCACCAAAGTGTGCCACAAAGAAATCATGCAAACCTTTGGTAGGTAGCAAATTTGTGTTATGTAGAGAATTTTACTATGTTGATTACACGCTGGAATATGCTATCTCATTAATTTTAAAGTGCAACTTTTTCAGGTTGCTGGTCTTGGTATTTGGTGTAACGATGGCAAGAAAGGCGAATCAGGTAAGTATTTTGAACATCCTGTTTTGAAGATAAAATTATATCGAGTTATTACTGGACACTATACAATAGGATTGGGCAAGCATTTTGTTATAAAAGTGCCCTTTTGGACTAATACAACTTTTTAATTAATATATTGAATCTGATTACACTTGTCCAAGTAAATAGATATTATATAATATATACAATTTCCCATGCGTATCTGTAGATCGAAAACGCAATTTGAAAGTCGATCGGTCTACATAGCAACGACACGCCAGCATATTCTCGCCGGTTGGAAATGGGCGTAGCTGTGCTGTTTGCTGACATTCCTGTTATTTACTATATTTCGTAATTCCCTAATCATTTTTACGTAACACATGTTACAGTATATATAAAACATATTCGATCATGTAAAGTGAGTTAACAAACAGCGAAAATAGCACAAAGAAAGCTTAGCAAAATGTCAGTTAACGACGGGCATCGCGCATCCCTCACACTAAAGTTCAACTTGTACTAGCGTCCACTACTAAGGTTGTGTGGATCAGTCTATTTTATTGCGATGGGGATATCTACTTTTATCGGTAAACAAACACTCAAATTATTTGCTACAAAAGCCTACAAGTTATCAATACAATATTTTTTTTTAGATCATTTATTTGCAGTTAGGAACCACAATATGCCGAAATATCCTGCAATAAAATATTATAAACTTAGCTAACAACATGAGTAGCAAGCGAGCTAATAAAGCCGTACTAAGGGTTGATACTCGAGTGAAATTCAGTAGGTTTTAAGTTTTGGCCCGGCAACAAATGAAATGTAATTTTTGCAAAAGAAATTTTTTTTATTCAAAATTTAATGCTGAATCGATTGGTGTTAAATACTAGTCAATCTGATATGAAGTTATTAGCAAAAGATGACAGCTACGCATAGGTTTATGCTACATTCACAAGTGGCCGGCATATTTTTCTTCGGTTGGATGAGTGTTTTTTCGGTCGAATTACCATTTCTCATCAGTATGAACTTTATTCTGACTAAATATGACTAAAATTGATGTGGCGCGAGGTCTGTGAAGAAGAATGTTTTACGCTTCATTTTTCGACCTGACCGGAGCGCAATGTTACGCTCAGCGCCAGCGTAACAACACAGCGTCTTAGCACAGGCAGCATGTCGCCCCAGCCTGTAGATCGTTGATTCATGGGTTGTTTTGGAAGCCTGTGGAACTTGTAGTTTTTGAGTTATGAGAAGCCTACTGAACTCGTAGTTTTTGAGTTATAACACAATTTTACGTATGAACAAACAACATATTGACATATTTAGTGGTCCAAATTTTATTTCAATACATAAAAATGGCAAGGGCTGGAGTACAAATTGAAATAGGTAAATTTCACTTTAAAATCCATGCCCATGCCTATTTTAAATACAATATTTTGAATAGCTAATTAGATTATTATCATTATTATTAAATAAATTATGATATGGTGCCATGCAAGCGGCAAGTCTAGGCAAAGCAACACTTGGTGTGCGATGACTGCCACAGATCGGTGGATTTTACCTTGTCCGGCTGTGGAAATCATTACAGATACTAAGCAAGAGGGGTTCACCTTTCAGTGCATGGGGTGTTGGAAGATGGAATGTCTGCTGAAGGAGATAGATGGGTTGAAGGGGATGGAGATGAGAATTAGCAAGGAGACAAGTGGAATGGAGAGAGACGACCGAGAGAGAGTTGGGAATACTGTGAGACTGAAGGAGCAGAGTAGTGGCAAGAAGACTGAGGAAAGGAGACTGAGAGGAGGGAAGGTTATTGTAAGGGAAGAAATTGGAGAATCTATGCCAGGAAACATGACAGGCGTGAAGGTGATGGGAGAAAGTGACAGGCGTGAAGGTGACAGGGGAGAAAGTGACAGGCATGAAGGTGACAGGGGAGAAAGTATTGGGGCATGGCAAGGGAGTACACGTAGGGACAAACAATGCAGACAGGGAGGGAACAACTGCAATAGCACAGAAGTATAGACAGTTAGTGAGGACGCTAAAGAAGACAAGAGTTGAACAGATTATTCTCAGGAATTTTGCCAGTAATGAGAGAAGGGGGGCAAACGTATAGAAACTGCAAGAGGATGGCGATCAATGCACTAGTTGAGCAGATGTGTGAAGAAGAGGGGGATTCACAGATTTATGGGGATACTTTGTTGGGAGGGAAGATATGTACATGAGAGATGGCCTCCATCTTAGTGGAAAGGGGACAGCAGTTTTCTCAGAGATTTGGGACTGACAGGATATGAAATGTTTAGGAAAGATAAAATAGGAAGAAGGAGAGGTGGAGCTATTTTATATATTAAAGAATCTATCCAGGCTGATGAAATGAGAACGACAAGCAGATTGACTGATTTAAGTTATTATGATAAATTGTACAACTCCTAGCTGCTTCATATATCGATATTCTAGTGATATTATTAGATTATATACATTACTTTCTGTAGCAGGATACAATATATGTTTGCTATGTATGTTTATTGGTGTAGATTATCTCCTGTTAGTTGCATTTGATATAATTATTCTGAAAACGAGCCCAAGACTTGTAGGCTCATTCGCATTCATTGTTTTGAATAAAATGTTATTCATGTGGAACCGTAAGATAACTGCTTGTTCCTCTATGATGACTAGTCTTTGTATTACATCGGAATATTGCACAATAACTCATTCTGACGCTCGTTTCGACCCAAAAGCTATACTAGTAAACATGCTCTGAATGCATGGAAAGGGTCGGTTTGATGCAAGTTTGAGTCATAAGTGACGTCACATCTCGGCATCCCAAAAAGCGCGCCAAAAATATGCATATTCGAAAATGTCCAGATGCACAGCATAAAATGTGGAATTTCTAATTCATTGAATTTTTTTTTTTTTTTGGCTTGGACGTGGAACTAGATAGCAGGATGTAATATAACATGAATTCAAGCAATAGGTGTTTTTATTCCCTTTAACAAATATGTTATGATTTTTGGAAGATGTCACTAAATGGGTAGTCAAGGGATCACCAGTAGATATCATCTACTTAGATTTTCAAAAAGCATTCGACAAAGTGCCACATCAAAGGTTACTGCTTAAACTAAAGGCCCAATGGCATAAGATTTGGTAAAAATTAACTGGACAGAAAAATGGCTGATTGACAGAAAACAATGGGAGTTGTTGGCTTCAAACTGGAAAGCAGTTTTGAATGGGGTACCACAGGGATCAGTACTGCGACCTATAGTATTCTTAATATATGTCAACAATTTTGACGATGATGTAACAAGTAGGGTGTTGCAGTTTGCAGATGATACAAGAGTATTTAGTAGGATTAAATGTGATAGAGATAGACAGCATTTACAAGATGATCTTGACAGGTTGATCAAATGGTCTGAAAAATTGCTTATGTTGTTCAATTTTTGGAAATGTAAATGCCTCCACACAGGACATGGGAACGAAGATGTACAATATACATTGGGGGGTACTAAATACTACTATAAAAGGAAAGGACTTAGGGTTAACCATTAGTGCTGATAGAAAGGTTTCAGAGCAGTGCGGAATTGCAGCTTCAAAGGGAAATCAAATCCTTTGATTAATTAGATATGCTAGAAAGAGTACAGAGGAGAGCGACTGAAATGATACAAAAACTAGGAGATCATAGTTACGAAATACAACTAAAATAATGTGGTTTAACAACACTAGAAAAATTAAGAAAGATAGAAGGACTAGAGGACATGAAGTTACATTAGTAAAGGAGCAGTGTTGATTAGATATAAGAAAGTTCTCATTTTCACAAAGGACTTTAAATGAATGGAACAGATTATCTGCTGATTGTGCGGGTACTAGTAACGGGAATATGTTTTAAAATAAAATCGACACCACAGAAGGGCGGGATACGCTTAGATAAAAAGGGTTAGACTCTCGTTAAGCCAAAAGGCATCCTTGTCCACCTGCCATCTAGAGTTAATTCTCTGGGTGGCAATATTGTTAAATCTGGCTAAATACAGACAGGCATAACCTGCAGGCTTACCGCACGCAAGCTCAAAGAAGGGGATCAACACTGTGCATTGACAAACTCTGGTTTACATCAAATAGATAATACAGAGAACCCAACCCAAATTATGTGTACATTTCAGAAAGCTGTCCCAGAAAGCACTGTTGTGAAGACTCGCAGTGGGAAAGCTTGCCATCTGGATGACTCGGACGATGAAGAGTTTGAGGGATATTCTTTTGGGGACCTCGAGACTGCAAAGAGAAGATGCAAGAAGGAACTGAAGAGATCTCGCAGAGAACTTGCAAAGGTGCAATCTTCTGACCTTGTGCTAGATGAAGATGAGGAAGGTAAAATAAATGTTCAACTTGATGAAAACATGTGCCTGCAGTAGCAATGATAACATATGTGATGAAAACATGTGCCTGCAGTAGCAATGATAACATCTGCAATGAAAACATGTGTACGCAGTAGCAATGATAACAGCTGTGATGAAAACATGTGCCTGCTGTAGCAATTATAATATCTGTGATGAAAACGTGCCTGCAGTAGCAATGATAACATCTGCGATGAAAACGTGCATGCAGTAGCAATGATAACATCTGCGATGAAAACGTGCTTGCAGTAGCAATGATAACATCTGTGATGAAAATGTGCCTGCAGTAGCAATGATAACATCTGCAATGAAAACATGTGCCTGCAGTAGCAATGATAATATCTGCGATGAAAACATGTGCCTGCAGTAGCAATGATAACATCTGCAATGAAAACATGTGCCTGCAGTAGCAGTGATAACATCTGCGATGAAAACGTGCATGCAGTAGCAATGATAACATCTGCGATGAAAACGTGCCTGCAGTAGCAATGATAACATCTGCGATGAAAACATGTGCCTGCAGTAGCAATGATAACATATGTGATGAAAACGTGCCTGCAGTAGCAATGATAACATCTGTGATGAAAACATGTGCCTGCACTAGCAATGATAACATCTGCGGTTAAAACATGTGCCTGCAGTAGCAATGATAACATATGTGATGAAAACATGTGCCTGCAATAGCAATGATAACATCTGCGATGAAAACATGTGCCTGCAGTAGCAATGATAACATCTGCGATGAAAACATGTGCCTGCAGTAGCAATGATAACATGTGCATGCAGTAGCAATGATAACATCTGTGATGAAAACGTGCCTGCAGTAGCAATGATAACATCTGCGATGAAAACATGTGCCTGCAGTAGCAATGATGACATCTGTGATGAAAACATGCCTGCAGTAGCAATGATAACATCTGCGATAAAAACGTGCCTGCAGTAGCAATGATAACATCTGCGATGAAAACGTGCCTGCAGTAGCAATGATAACATGTGCATGCAGTAGCAATGATAACATCTGTGATGAAAACGTGCCTGCAGTAGCAATGATAACATCTGCGATGAAAACGTGCCTGCAGTAGCAATGATGACATCTGTGATGAAAACATGCCTGCAGTAGCAATGATAACATCTGTGATGAAAACATGTGCCTGCAATAGCAATGATAACATCTGTGATGAAAACGTGCCTGCAGTAGCAATGATAAAATATGCGATGAAAGAATGTGCCTGCAGTAGCAATGATAACATCTGTGATGAAAACATGTGCCTGCAATAGCAATGATAACATCTGTGATGAAAACGTGCCTGCAGTAGCAATGATAAAATATGCGATGAAAGAATGTGCCTGCAGTAGCAATGATAACATCTGTGATGAAAACGTGCCTGCAATAGCAATGATAACATCTGTGATGAAAACGTGCCTGCAGTTGCAATCATAACATATGCGATGCTGCCCATTTTTGTGAAGTCGTTTTCTGTATATAGATAATTTAATTTGTAAGAGATCAAGTGGGGTGAGGTAATGCATTAGATTATAATAAACAAACATTGGACTCTCAGTCGAGAGTATCCAGGTTACTCCATTGGACAACGTGAAAGACATAAATTGTCAGTTGTCCAATCACAGAATATTCCCGCGGAATCCCTGGCGTTTCCAATGGTGACACCATGTGGAGTTTTGACATACTAGAAATCAAGACATTCGTGTAACATGGCGCCCAAACGGTAACTATGTTTGGGAGACATATGGAACTCGGAGAAAAAGAAACAAAGAAAACGGTAACCAAACTAAGATGTCTTCTGTGCTCAATTTTATTATTATAGTATCTGCCCACATAAACTCAGAATACTGGTTTACCTACTTTATAATAATAATAATAAGGTCTTATATAGCACTGTATTCAGTCCTTAGTTCTGTTCAATGCGCTTTACAAAAAAGTTCACAATTATATGTCAGGTAGTGAAAGCGATTTTAAAAAGGTGTGTCTTCAGCGACGTCTTAAACGACGCAATAGTGTCACACTGTCTGACTGACTGTGGGAGATTGTTCTAAAGTACAGGGGCCGCTTTGGAGAACACACGGTCTCCGAAAGACTTGAGGCGTGTGGTTGGTACTGTCAACAGACCAACAGAATTCAATCGGAGGGAGAATTTTAAACGTAATTCTTTCTTGGATGGAAGCCAATGGAGAGATTTCAGGACTGGTATTACGTGCTCGTGTTTCCTTGTTCGTGTGATTAGACGAACAGTCGTGTTCTACGCAGCTGACACTTGTTAGTTCCGAACAGCAGCGAATTACAACCATCCAGTCTAGACGTTATAAATGAATGGATGATTTGTTCGGCAGCTCCTGGCTTAAGAAATTTGATGATTTTACCCACATTTCGGATTTGCAGATTTACTTTCCAACATATTAGCGGTCGAGTCTGGTAATCCGTTGCAAAATCTGGGGTGCTCGGACTAACGGAATACCATTAAAATCGAACTCTGATGGATGAACTCACTGATAGACAGGTAAATGGACAAACTCACTGATTGAAAGGTAAATGGGCAACCTCACTGATTGACGGTTAAATGGATAAACTCACTGATAGATAGGTAAATGTACAAACTCAATGATTGACAAGTGAATGGACAAACTCAATGATTGATAGGTGAATGTACAAACTTACAGCTTGACAGGTAAATGGACAAACTCACTGATAGAAAGGTAAATGGACAAAGTCACTGATAGGCAGGTAAATGGACAAACTCATGATTGACTGGTAAATGGACAAACTCACTGGTAGACAGGTAAATGGACAAACTCATTGATGGATAGGTAAATGAAAAAACTCATTAATGAATAAGTAAATGGATAAATACTGATAGATAAGTAAATTAAAAACTCACTGATTGACAGGTAAATGGAATGGTTGGCATTTAAGATGTTTGATGGGTGAATAAAAGGATAATTGACATAGATATGCATAGCTGAGAAACACACCAATAAATGTACAATATTTCTAGGTAGAGGATGTTCAGGTAATATTAACTGTATAACTTCTCTCAACGTAAAGATATCTTTAGATGCCAACTGTAAGAAATTATACATATTTGCCAATATTCAGAGGTAAGTCTAACCTGTACCTAAAGTAATTTCTTATATTGTGGTTTAGCAGTCACTCAGTGTGTTATGTGACATCAAACATGTCGTATGTTTTCAGGTGACAGTGCATGTGACGTGTGTGGCCAGTCGTTCTCAACAGACGTCTACATGATGAAGCACAGACAACGCAATCATCCGCTTGCTGACGTCAACAACAATGGTCGATGCGGTTTGTACAAGTGCAAACTTTGTCTTTACTCTGATGACAATGTTGACAGCTTCCAACAACACTTGGCTGTGCATCAACACAACCAAGGACATCAACTACAAGACACAGGTCACCAAACTGTCACCAACAGTCACACAGCAAGACAATTTTGTGTTAGGAACAAGTCTCGGTTGAAGAAGGCAGAGAAGAAACTAACAACTGACTATCAACAAACCAAAGTAGCAGGGAAACCACATAAATGTTACACCTGTGGGGCACAGTTTACACAGGGTGGTAATTTAAAGAGACATCTGAGAACTCACACTGGTAACAAACCCTACAAATGTGACATCTGTGGGGCACAGTTTACACAGGGTGGTCCTTTAAAGAGACATCTGAGAACTCACACTGGGGAGAAACCCTACAAATGTGACACCTGTGGGGCACAGTTTGCACAGAGTGGTAATTTAAAGAGGCATCTGAAAACTCACACTGGGGAGAAACCCTACAAATGTGACACCTGTGGGGCACAGTTTGCACAGAGTGGTAATTTAAAGGGACATCTGAGAACTCACACTGGGGAGAAACCCTACAAATGTGACACCTGTGGGGCACAGTTTGCACTGGGTGGTCATTTAAAGATACATCAGCGAACTCACACTGGGGAGAAACCCTACAAATATGACATCTGTGGGGCACAGTTTGCACACAGTGGTAATTTAAAGAGGCATCTGCGAACTTACACTGGGGAGAAACCCTACAAATGTGACATCTGTGGGGCACAGTTTGCACGGAGTGATCCTTTAAAGATACATCGGCGAACTCACACTGGGGAGAAACCCTACAAATGTGACATCTGTGGGACACAGTTTACACAGAGTGGTCATTTAAAGGAACATCTGCGAACTCACACTGGGGAGAAACCCTACAAATGTGACATCTGTGGGGCACAGTTTGTACGGAGTGATCCTTTAAAGATACATCAGCGAACTCACACTGGGGAGAAACCATACAAATGTGACATCTGTGCGGCACAGTTTGCACAGAGTAGTCATTTAAAGGGACATCTGCGAACTCACACTGGGGAGAAACCCTACAAATGTGACATCTGTGGGGCACAGTTTGCACAGAGTGGTCCTTTAAAGAGACATCTGCGAACTCACACTGGGGACAAACCCTACAAATGTGACATCTGTGGGGCACAGTTTACACAGAGTGGTGATTTAAAGGGACATCTGCGAACTCACACTGGGGAGAAACCCTACAAATGTGACCTCTGTGGGGCACAGTTTGCTGGCAGATCAAATTGTAGGAGGCACAAACTTTCCACCCATCAAGAGAAGACAGAGAAGTGAAATTCAAACTGTTGAACAAATGTTGACATTAAGAAGGAACTGAATGTGTTGGTAACATTAAGGACAAGAATGTCAATAATTGTACAATAATAAACTGCTTGAAGTTAGTTTGTGTTTGTGCATCCGTCTGTGGAGATTGGTGTTCTGTCAGAAATTGCTACCACAGAAATGTTACTGGTACTTGGGACATATATTGTTCTTTATGAACTGAGACAGCAGACAACACAGACAGACAACACTGACCTTGTGTAATTTGTTATGTTATTTAGACAGACACAGCTATTGGGAATCAATGTTTTAATTAGTTGAGAGTCAGTCTGGCAGATGATAGGTCATCTCAGTGCACTGTCTGTAATTACTTGTTGCATAATGAGGGATTACATCAGAAGACAGGTGCAGGTGCCCTGGAAAACTTGGCAAGTGGCCAATGTTGGTCTGATCTATGCAATCCTGGGTACAACTTTATGGTAGACCATGTTGGGTTCATTAGTTGACAGTCACAATTAGCAGGGGGCAGACAGAGTTAGCAGTGGGCAGACAGAGTTAGTAGTGGGTAGACAAGAGTTGGCAGTGGATAGACAGTGTTAGCAGTGGGTAGACAGAGGTAACACCGGGCAGACAGAGTTAGCAGTAGTTGGTAGACAAGAGTTAGCAGTGGGTTGACAAGAGTTAGCAGTGGGTATGCAAGAGTTAGCAGTGGGTAGGCAAGAGTTAGCAGTGGGTAGACAGAGTTAGCAGTGGGTAGACAGAGTTGGCAGTGGGTAGACAAGAGTTAGCAGTGGGTAGACAGAGTTGGCAGTGGGTAGACAGAATTGGCAGTGGGTAGACAGAGTTGGCAGTGGGTAGACAAGAGTTAGCAGTGGATAGACAAGAGTTAGCAGTGGTTAGACAAGAGTTGGCAGTGGGTAGACAGTTATCAGTGGGTAGACTGAGTTAGCAATTTGTAGACAGCGTTGGCAGTGGGTAGACAGAGTTAGCAGTGGGTAGACAGAGTTGGCAGTGGGTACACAAGAGTTAGCAGTGGGTAGATCATATTTAATGGCAGATAAAAGTCACGTATGATGTCAATTTCAACCTTAGCATAATTATTCAGTGTTTAAGATATTGCAGTTTAGTTTTTATGTCGCATGCAGACAAATGAATTGATGTTACCATTACTTTAATTAATGTTTTTTTTTTTTTTTAAATGACTGAGAATGAGCACTTGCTATTGTCTTAATCAACGTGGTCCATTAATTTATTTATTGCATGCATGGTGACTATTAGTATCACCTGATTAAAGTTGCATTCTGAGGTAAACTTAAATTTTTAGCTGTTTTTAAGAAAGTGTAAGTACAACTTGAACAATATTTACTCATTTGGTCATACTTGCTACTGTATATGTCACTTTGGCATTTGATGTTCTACAATAAGTTGTGTTTTGGCAAAACATTACCACTAACCAAGTCTGGCCAGTGGAATAATAAACGTATGGCATGTGGATATAATTACCAGTCACCAACTCTGGCCAGTGGAATAATAAACATGGCATGTGGATATAATTACCAGTCACCATGTCTGGCCAGTGGAATAATTAACATGGCACATGGATATAATTAACAGTCACCAGGACTGGCCAGTGGAATAATAAACATGGCATGTGGATATAATTTTTCATATTGTGTAATTTAATCTTAAAATTGCATATCATGTAAAAGTTGTTATGGAGTTGAAGAAATTGATATGTAATGTATGGGACTTAATGATTCACTGGGAATCTGTATAATTTAAAAGATGGTAGATCTCAGAATGCAACTAACCAAAGACCTAATAAGATATGCCACTTACTGCATTGTCATCACTGCGGACATTGATACTGGCCTTCACTGCATTGCCATCACTGCGGACATTGATACTGGCCTTCACTGCATTGCCATCACTGCGGACATTGATACTGGCCTTCACTGCATTGCCATCACTGCGGACATTGATACTGGCCTTCACTGCATTGCCATCACTGCGGACATTGATACTGGCCTTCACTGCATTGCCATCACTGCGGACATTGATACTGGCCTTCACTGCATTGCCATCACTGCGGACATTGATACTGGCCTTCACTGCATTGCCATCACTGCGGACATTGATACTGGCCTTCACTGCATTGCCATCACTGCGGACATTGATACTGGCCTTCACTGCATTGCCATCACTGCGGACATTGATACTGGCCTTCACTGCATTGCCATCACTGCGGACATTGATACTGGCCTTCGCTACACTGCCATCACTGCGGACATTGATACTGGCCTTCACTGCATTGCCATCACTGCGGACATTGATACTGGCCTTCACTGCATTGCCATCACTGCGGACATTGATACTGACCTTCACTGCATTGCCATCACTGCGGACATTGATACTGGCCTTCGCTACACTGCCATCACTGCGGACATTGATACTGGCCTTCGCTGCATTGCCATCACTGCGGACATTGATACTGGCCTTCGCTGCATTGCCATCACTGCGGACATTGATACTGGCCTTCGCTGCATTGCCATCACTGCGGACATTGATACTGGCCTTCGCTGCATTGCCATCACTGCGGACATTGATACTGACCTTCGCTGCATTGCCATCACTGCGGACATTGTTACTGGCCTTCGCTGCATTGCCAACACTGCGGACATTGATACTGGCCTTCGCTGCATTGCCATCACTGCGGACATTGATACTGGCCTTCGCTGCGGACATTGATACTGGCCTTCACTGCATTGCCATCACTGCGGACATTGATACTGGCCTTCGCTACATTGCCATCACTGCGGACATTGATACTGGCCTTCGCTGCATTGCCATCACTGCGGACATTGATACTGGCCTTCACTGCATTGCCCTCACTGCGGACATTGATACTGGCCTTCACTGCATTGCCATCACTGCGGACATTGATACTGGCCTTCGCTGCATTGCCATCACTGCGGACATTGATACTGGCCTTCACTGCATTGCCATCACTGCGGACATTGATACTGGCCTTCGCTACACTGCCATCACTGCGGACATTGATACTGGCCTTCGCTGCATTGCCATCACTGCGGACATTGATACTGGCCTTCGCTGCATTGCCATCACTGCGGACATTGATACTGGCCTTCGCTGCATTGCCATCACTGCGGACATTGATACTGGCCTTCGCTGCATTGCCATCACTGCGGACATTGATACTGACCTTCGCTGCATTGCCATCACTGCGGACATTGTTACTGGCCTTCGCTGCATTGCCAACACTGCGGACATTGATACTGGCCTTCGCTGCATTGCCATCACTGCGGACATTGATACTGGCCTTCGCTGCGGACATTGATACTGGCCTTCACTGCATTGCCATCACTGCGGACATTGATACTGGCCTTCGCTACATTGCCATCACTGCGGACATTGATACTGGCCTTCGCTGCATTGCCATCACTGCGGACATTGATACTGGCCTTCACTGCATTGCCCTCACTGCGGACATTGATACTGGCCTTCACTGCATTGCCATCACTGCGGACATTGATACTGGCCTTCGCTGCATTGCCATCACTGCGGACATTGATACTGGCCTTCGCTGCATTGCCATCACTGCGGACATTGATACTGGCCTTCGCTACATTGCCATCACTGCGGACATTGATACTGGCCTTCACTGCATTGCCATCACTGCGGACATTGATACTGGCCTTCACTGCATTGCCATCACTGCGGACATTGATACTGGCCTTCGCTACATTGCCATCACTGCAGACATTGATACTGGCCTTCACTGCATTGCCATCACTGCGGACATTGATACTGGCCTTCACTGCATTGCCATCACTGCGGACATTGATACTGGCCTTCGCTACATTGCCATCACTGCAGACATTGATACTGGCCTTCACTGCATTGCCCTCACTGCGGACATTGATACTGGCCTTCGCTACATTGCCATCACTGCGGACATTGATACTGGCCTTCACTGCATTGCCATCACTGCGGACATTGATACTGGCCTTCGCTACATTGCCATCACTGCAGACATTGATACTGGCCTTCACTGCATTGCCATCACTGCGGACATTGATACTGGCCTTCACTGCATTGCCATCACTGCGGACATTGATACTGGCCTTCGCTACATTGCCATCACTGCAGACATTGATACTGGCCTTCACTGCATTGCCCTCACTGCGGACATTGATACTGGCCTTCGCTACATTGCCATCACTGCGGACATTGATACTGGCCTTCACTGCTTAGTAGAAATTGGTATGTAACCTTTGCCCTCCCTTCGGGGATGATTCTAGAATTGCAGTTAATTAGGGAGTTACTTAGTATAATTTTAGAGTAATCGTTTGGTTTCATGTAGAAGTGAAGTTTATTTGTTTAGATCATCATACACACATACAGAATTAAATAACAGTTTGTACACATTTTGCATGGTCTTGGTCATCTAGGGAGGCCTGCACTAAGACCTGAGAGATCGCTATCGTTCAAACCTCCCTACCACTGCAAATGGTGCAGTAGTCATTATTGGTGCTGTTTGACTCGAGAGTGTGCATACATAGAAAGGAAGAGTTGCCATTTGTCTCAACAGATATAGCAGTGCTGTAGTAACAAAACTACTACTACTACTACACATAGTGTGGATACAACTTGTTTCAATTTTTTTAATGTGTATAAGTGTTAATAAAATGTTGCCATTTGTCTCAACATATATAGCTGTGCAGTACTAACAAAACTGCTGCTGCTGCTGCTGCTGCTGCTGCTGCTGCTGCTGCTGCTACAATAGTGTGAATAAACAAAATTTTAAATGTGAATAATTGTTAATAAAATGTAAATCAAAGTAATTATCATTATGATATAATAATTACAGAAGAGTAAATAAGTTAGAAATAAAAATAATAGTAAAGGTACAATTAAAATCTACATATGAAAAATCATACATTAGTTCCAGATTTATCATTTACAGACTGTTGTGAGGAACTCCAATACCGACTGTTTTGATAATGTGTGGTTTGGTAATATGTATACATGTAAATATACATACATGTACATATATATATACATGTACATATATATATACATGTACATATATATATATACATACATGTACATATATATATATATACATACATGTACATATATACATACAAGTACATATATATATATATATACATGTACATATATATATACATGTACATATATATATATATATATACATACATGTACATATATACATACATGTACATATATATATATATATATACATGTACATATATACATACATGTACATATATATATATATACATGTACATATATACATACATGTACATATATATATATACATACATGTACATGTACATGTACATATATATATATATATATATATATACATACATGTACATATATATATATATATATACATGTACATATATATACATACATGTGCATATATATACATACATGTACATATATATATATATATACATACTTGTACATATATATATATATATATATATATACATACATGTACATATATATACATACATGTACATATATACATACATGTACATATATATACATACATGTACATATATATACATACAAATACACATGTATACATACATGTACATATATATATATACATACGTGTACGTATATATACATACATGTACATATATATACATACATGTACATATATATATATACATACAAACACACACATATATATACATACAAACACACACATATATATACATACAAACACACACATATATATATGCATAGTGGTGGTATTACCGAGTGATATTCAGCATAATATACTGCGTAGTTTTAATTAACACAGTTGATCATGGTAATGATTACGAAGCCATATACAGTTCAGCTTCAGGTGCCATATTCTATTTTCAGGTGTAGTAGTTACTAATATTACTGTCATATTCAGGGTGCACGATACTTTTAGCCAGTTGGTAGTCCGTCGGACTGGCTGACTCACAAACAACTAGTCCTGAAATTGTTTTACTAGTCCTTAAATGTACCCGGTAATTATATAGATATACATATATTATAATACACACACACATATATGCTCTATCACGTTGGCCTATCGTTTGACTAAAATTAGTTAGTGATTTTATTCGAGAAGATGACAAATCGATTCTCTCTTCAAGTAACATTTATAGAAAGAATTATCATTGACATACATATACAGTTAATGGGTACATTGATGCTTGTTAACAGCGTTCATCCACAATTAAATGTCCATCAATTTGTTAGCAATGCTTGTCCATGATTAAATGTGCATCAACTAGTTAGAAATGTTTGTCCACAATTAAAAGTCCATCAACTTGTTAGCAATGCTTGTCCATTATTAAAATTAATGTGCATAAATTCATTAGCAATGTTTGTCCACAATTAAATGTCCATCCACTTGTTAGCAATGCTTGTCCGTGATTAAATGTGCATCAACTAGTTAGAAATGTTTGTCCACAATTAAATGTCCATCAACTTGTTAGCAGTGCTTGTCCACGATTAAAATTAATGTGCATACACTTGTTAGCAATGTTTGTCAACAATTAAATGTCCATCAACTTGTTAACAATGCTTGTCCGTGATTAAATGTGCATCAACTAGTTAGAAATGTTTGTCCACAATTAAATGTCCATCAACTTGTTAGCAGTGCTTGTCCACGATTAAAATTAATGTGCATAAACTTGTTAGCAATGTTTGTCAACAATTAAATGTCCATCAACTTGTTAACAATGCTTGTCCATGATTAAATGTGCATCAACTAGTTAGCAATGTTTGTCCATAATTAAATGTCCATCAACTTGTAGCAATAGTCCTCCACAATTAAATGTTCATCCGCTTGTTAGCAATGATAGTGTTTAATTAAGAAAATACGGTGATGCCGCAACAGTACACGTGCAAAGTCATCAGATGAGATGGGTGCAGTTTGGATCTGTTCACGTCGTTCATGGGTAGTCACTGCTGGACAAGACGATAGCAGTAGATGGACAGGCAGCCACAGTGTCGGAGTGGAAGTGGGTGTAGAACTAGAAGGACCAGCAATGACAGTATCGGTCGACGTCGAAGGACCGGCAATGTCGGATGATTTCGATGTAGAATGACCGGCGATGACAATGTGACTCAATGTCGGTTGCTGATGTTGCGTCATTCGCTTTAGTCTTAGACGACGATTTTGGCCTCAACTTTGCGCTAGATTTTCCCTTGTATGTGCTGACATGTGTTCCAGTGCCTTTGTTGGAGTTTGTGTGCTCGCTAAAATAATCACCGATTCGCCCCTGCGATATGGTCGAACGATAATATGATAGAACGCGTTGCTGTCTGCAAACCGAGTATTTTGATCATGTGGTTCCACACTCATGGTCGCTAGGCGGCACCACTTACTGACGTAAACAGCGGCCATTTTCAAGTCCCGTAATCCCGGTACCGGATGAGATGGTTAGACGCAAAATTTAGTCGAGTGACAAAATGTTATCTTATCGTTTTGCTTTATTTCATCACACCACTTCACTTTCACACACACAGTATACATTCTTTCACGTCATTATAGCTAGTCCGACGGGACTGCTCTTCTAAAACTGGACTAGTCCGAGCTCCGAAACTACTCGTCCGGGACGATCGGACCGGCCTTATTTCGCAGCCTGCATATTTACTTATATATTTTTTGGAGTAATTTACAAAGCCTTGGTATGAGTGGGTGTTAATGTTCTGCATGACAATTTGTGGAAGAAAGTTGTCTTGAAGTAATTGTGGTACAGTGTGTCTGATACAAAGGCGACAATATATTGTATTAGTTTGTTTAATTTGGATGTCACAGTCGTAGTTTTGGGGAAAATTATTGATGGTATCGGTAAAGCATTGGGATGTCTTTATTTGTCTATTTGATACATTTTCATTAGCAGTGAACATGTTTTTGAAGTATTCTGGAACGGTTCCATTTTATATCTGTAGAAAAATTGACAGTTTAAAAAGGTCATCTATTTTTAATAGTTCTAGTTCTTTAAGTAAAGGTCTACTGTGTGAATTATATTTACGATGTCTATATAGGACAGGAGCAAGCAATATATAGTTAAAAACGTACAACTGGTGGTAGTGGTCCCATCTATTGGTTTAGTGTAACACAACTGGTGGTAGTGCTCCCATGTATTGGTTTAGTGTAACACAACTGGTGGTAGTGCTCCCATGCATTGGTTTAGTGTAACACAACTGGTGGTAGTGCTCCCATGTATTGGTTTAGTGTAACACAACTGGTGGTAGTGCTCCCATGTATTGGCTTAGTGTAACACAACTGGTGGTAGTGCTCCCATGTATTGGTTTAGTGTAACACAACTGGTGGTAGTGCTCCCATGCATTGGTTTAGTCAGGGATGAGAAATTTCCGGTTTTTGCCGGAATTCGGGTTTTTATACTGCTCCAAAGATCACTTTTGTGAATCGTGTAAATCCAGGGAGACAAAAAATAATGTTGGGAGGGTAGGGCATATACAATCCTGGACAATTCACTGACGATCTATCTGCGGATTGAGTTAACCATCTATCCACCGAGTGTCGCCACATATTAATGACGCTGCCTGGCGATTAGAGACAGAACCGACCCAACCGAACCCGTGAATCTGCGAAGTAAAACCCTTAGTTCTGTCGGCTGTTCACTTCAGCGCTTTCGAAGCGAGCGCACAGAAGCAGTGGACCAATAGGAAACGACGATGTATTTTGTGGAGATGTCGATCATTTTCGAACACAATGTCTAATCAACGATTTGTTGTACGGCAAGACAAATGTTGCGTGAAGGACATTAACAGAAGTGTCAAGAATAAGTGGAGTTAGGCGTGGCTGGAGAGATCGGCTGGAGACACTATGTTGGATATATTCATCAGTAAATTATCAGCACCAGGGAATGCCTACTGTTTGTGGTGCGAGGCCGATGTCAACTATACGGATTGGATCCTACAGGCTACAGTCAGAGGGGAACCGAAGGCATTGAAGTACACACGCTGGCACTGCCCATGCTGGTCACCAATGTTCTATTAGAACCTGAACAGAGGGCGTATCACATGGAAGTTCGCCGATTCCATGTAGACAACACACTTCCACAAGCACCCACAAGTTCCAGATTGGACTCGTGGTGGGCTACCATATTCTCTACTGGCAAGTTCCCAGCCTTGTCAACGCTGGTGGCTGCAATGATGAGCTGCTTTCATGGTCCTCAAGTGGAAGGGTGTTTTAGTCACATGTCTAGCATCATAAATACTGCCACTGCCAGAAAGAATGTTAGTACATTCAACACTACCCAAACAGTGACGTACTCATGGCAAGTAACAAGACTGTTATACAGGACTTCCACAAACAGGACTGGTCGCCTCGTTCACAACACAAGGGGTGCATACACAATGTACTCCATCCTTCTTGCCGAGGAAGGAAAGATGAAGGAGGAGAAGAAAACTGAGCTGAACATGTCAAAGACGAAGGCAGCAACCAAGTATAAAGCTAAGGAAGCAGTTCAGCTGGCAACGAAGAAAGCTAGAATGGCCCATCAACGGGCTGTTTTGACAAAGCTGGCCAAGGAGAAAGCTGCCCGTCAGCCAACTCGGGTTCAGCCAAGAAAATATCATTAACAAATGAGTTGGTACTATGACAATGTGTGCGTGAGTCCGTGTGCTTTTTTTGCTATTGGAAATGTTAAGATTTTCTATTTAATATTGCTCAAGATACACCATATGTCGTCTACAATTAAAAAATATCTCACCTCGAATAGATGAGAGTCCTCTCGGGCTGTATTGTGGGCCACGGGAAAATTTCTGTTTTTTTCTCTGAATGTCATTCTCATCCCTGTTTAGTGTAACACAACTGGTGGTAGTGCTCCCATGCATTGGTTTAGTGTAACGCAACTGGTGGTAGTGCTCCCATGCATTGGTTTAGTGTAACACAACTGGTGGTAGTGCTCCCATGCATTGGTTTAGTGTAACACAACTGGTGGTAGTGCTCCCATGCATTGGTTTAGTGTAACGCAACTGGTGGTAGTGCTCCCATGCATTGGTTTAGTGTAACGCAACTGGTGGTAGTGCTCCCGTGTATTGGTTTAGTGTAACAACTGGTGGTAGTGCTCCCGTGTATTGGTTTAGTGTAACACAACTGGTGGTAGTGCTCCCATGTATTGGTTTAGTGTAACACAACTGGTGGTAGTGCTCCCGTGTATTGGTTTAGTGTAACACAACTGGTGGTAGTTCTCCCATGTATTGGTTTAGTGATTGGTTTAGTGTAACACAAAATAGTAAAACACAATAAAATCTACACAATTTTATTACAACACATTAATAATGGTACCCACAAGTGCCGAGCAGTTCCCAGTTCCCAGTTCCCAGATAAACCGCGTATTTTGGTGTATTAAAAATACAAAAGGCACTGACAATTATGCATGTCAAAAGTCTTTTCAACAACTTCTGTGTACACACAAATGTTAAATTATGCGCATGAATTAAAATTTAGCATTGCACTTGTTTAGTTACTGTTCTCTGTTCCAATATTACCTCATACAACTGGACATGAAATGTAATCTGAACAAAATGTATTCACACAAAATCCACGCTTTGTTTACTGTAAGATCAAATTGTGCTAAAGACAGTTATTGGCTTTAATAGATCTGTATTCTATAAAGTGCCCTTTCATGAATGTTGAAAAAAAAAATTACAGATAATAAAAGTAACCCTATGTGACTAAGACGTGTTCAACCAATACATAGTGCAGAACTGGTGATTTTTAGGATCCAAAGTTGCCGTAAGTGTCAGTTTGCATTAACATGTCACTTGGTGGCACCACTGTATCAATATATTTGCCAACGATACATGATTATGACCAAACCACCCCCCAGTGTAATACATGTATTTTAAAACGTTGTGAATTTTCGCAACCACCCTGTAAACATACACTATAAAATATGTAAATATTTCATATCTGCTATAAATGTATACAACTGTACATTGGTAAATGTAGAGGCTTTACCAGTAAGGTCTGGCAATATTGTACAGAGTGTATACAACTGTACATTAGTCAATGTAGAGGCTTTACCAGTGAGGTCTGGCAATATTGTACAGAGTGTATACAAATATACATTGGTAAATGTAGAGGCTTTACCAGTAAGGTCTGGCAATATTGTACAGAGTGTATACAACTGTACATTGGTAAATGTAGAGGCTTTACCAGTGAGGTCTGGCAATGTTGTACAGAGTGTAGAAGTTGATTTTATTATCGCAATGTTCACTAGCTGATTATAATGACTTTATTTTCCTTTTGAGGATAGCAAAAAGTGACTAAAAGAGAACGTTTAGGTTTTATAGTTGACATCCCCAGTCATACAGAAACATTCAGCAAGAGATGGCGGAAATATCAAAAAATCAATGGTTCCATAATTGTGAGATCTTGTTTCCATATTCCCCCTCGCATAAAATAAACAGCTGTATTTAATTATGAGAACACTTGGCACATGTGTATATTTGGCTTAACATTTTGTAAATATCTTGGCACTGGCTGTTTTGGCACAGTTCACATAAGTAGTTCTTGTTACTTCAAAGGTGACTACACATATTCAACCCTCGTAATTACCATGTCTGTATGATTACTATGGATGAGGACATAAAACGTGTAACATCGCTTTTCAAGCTCCTGTGTCATTGCATGCTGCTGATGTCTGCATGACATTAGATGTCTCACAAACAATGTCTGATGCCAATTAGATGACACTCTTTGACCACATTGTTGTTTGGACATCACAGAAGTTTGAATATCGGTAAAATGCACAGCCGACAGCAGTGAAAGATGACACGGACGCAATCTAGCTGTTAAGGCATCAAATGATAGCAACAGCCTTGATCTCGACATCCCAGCATGCACCACGACACTGACTTCCTCTTGCCATGGGATGATGACAAATGCATCTATGATGCAACAACAGACATAACACTGTCTGTGACGTTGGATGCCACGGTGTCAATCAACAATGTCAAGATTGGCCGACGCCATACAGAACCGACACAATGGCGGCCGTGCTAGATTTAAAGTTTGCCAGACAACTTAAAGAGCAGCTGTGGAAGATGAAGGGAAGGTGTTTGATGCCAAATATGTATGGGACGGGCCGGATGATTCGCAGACCTGGCCCGTATAATGCTCCTTTGCAGCAGTCACATATGGAATATCTGAAACAAATTACAAAAATTTTATTTACTGCCATCTGTAGGTGGCGTGCCTGTTTCAAATTATTACAGTTGAACCTTCCTTTGGGGTGGTCGCTCAAGACAGGTGGTCTCCCATAGCATGTGTTACTGTAGAACCTGTCTTGAGTGACCACCTCTTTTTCACGGCCAGAATGGTCGCTCAAGACAGGTGGTTTCCCATAGCAAGTTGCATGTGTATAATAAGAGATAGACCTAGACTCGGTAGACTGACCACCTCTTTTTCACGGCCAGAGTGGTCACTCAAGACAGGTGGTTTCACACAGCAGGTTGCATGTGTATAATGAGAGGTCGACCTAGACTCGGTAGACTGACCACCTCTTTTTCACGGCCAGAGTGGTCGCTCAAGACCGGAGGTTTCCCACAGCAGGTTGCATGTGTACAATGAGAGGTCGACCTAGACTCGGTAGACTGTGATAAACATGGCACAGTTAATACAATGTATTGCCCTTAATTTGTGGCCCAATCTACATTGTTCAGTTGTTACCTGCGTTATTCAGTGTGAACTTGTATAATATTATTATCAATTGATGATGTTATGTGTTCTAGTCACTCATAAGTCAGACGGGTGGTCGTCTAAGAGAGGTTCTCATGTGCTCATCATATTGACATTATTAAACTTGCTTGTGTAATTAAATTATTTGTTTGTTTCTTTGAATTTATTTCTCTCATCTCCACCATGATATGGGTGGATGGACAGACAGACACGCAGACAGACAGACAGACAGACAGACAGACAGACAGACAGACAGACAGACAGACAGACAGACAGACAGACAGACAGACAGACAGACAGACAGACAGACAGACATGCAGACAGACAGACACGCTGACAGACACGCAGACAGACAGACACACAGATAGACATGCAGACTGACACGCAGACAGACATGCAGACAGACACACAGATAGGCAGACAGACACGCAGACAGGCATGCAGACAGACAGACACACAGACATACAGACAAACACACAGACAGACAAATAAACAGACAGACACGCAGACATGCAGACAGAGACAAGACACAGACAGACAGTCAAGATAGTCAGGTTACACTTGCCTGTTGATGAGATTGTCGACTGCGTCAGGGAGACGTTTGTCTTGGTACATCATGCCGGAGGTTGCTATTGTCATCGCAGCTAGATCGACCAGACGCTAACAGGACAAAGATGGAAGTGTCTAGGGCATTTGTATTGAATGTACCCTGATCCCTACCAAAGACACCCCTGGGTGGATAGATAGTGAATCTGGATAATTAGCAAAGGTCTACATGACATTGTGCCTAGTGCTTATTTCAGAATATCCCATTGAGTCTAACGAGTCCAGTACAGGGTACACATTTACCCCCAGTGGGGTTCTTTACTTACCCTGGCACAGACACCAAGTAGAAGACACTAATGCCTAATAGTGTCTCTTCCAAAAGACACAGGTGACCTGGGGTGAATCAAACTACCAATCTTTTGGAACGGCGGTATGTTCTTAGTGGCGTATTCAGTCCTAAGGATTGTTCAAAGCTCTATAATTTACGCCCTCGCAGACCTATTCAATTGAACAACATCTCGACTTCTCTGGAAAGCATTCAGCCACGCTTTGATTTACAGTCGCGAAGACTATTCACATACAAATATCCACCATGATCTATAACCAGGTACTCATTCATACGGCTGAATGAACTTCAGCAGCATAGAGTGGACAAACGTGTCCATAGTTTGACACCGCAGCGTGAGGATTTGAACCCAGAATCTCGATTGTGAGTCCAAAGGGACTACACCACTGCACGGTCCGGCTCTACCACTCGCCCACTGCACTCACACTCCCATAGGCGGATCCAGTGGGACTGGGGGGCACATTCCCCTCTAGAACTTAGAAAGTTGGAGTTCCAGACCATTCAAATGTGTCCCCATTCAGGTTATAATAAATTGAAGTTATGCAGCCGTGGCAATGACACATTTTCAACAGTACTCCCACCCTCCTCCCCCTTCCAATGTAACCAGCTGAGCTGATATAGGGGAGAGTCGGTCAGCGAGGAGACGGTGAAATTGCGGCTGCGCAGCAACAAAACATTTTGAGGTTTTCAGGGCCCCCCTAGACTACCCTCTCTGTATCCACCCTATGTGGTCCCACAATGAAACCCTGATCACATTTGTAGTCTTGTACCCTACCAGACCTGCACCTTATAAGAACTGCACCCCATGAAACCTGCACCCCGCCTACCTGTGGACTGTTCTTGGAGTGCTCCTGCCAGAATAGAGGGTGCATGTAGTTGTTCTTGACGTTCAGGTATTTAAGGGAGGCGAGTTGTAGCGCCCCACAGGGCAGGGCGCCAAGCTGGTTGCCCTCCACATTCATCAGGCGCAGGGACCTACAAACAAACACAGTCATTCAGTTTACATTTCAACTTATCAATTACAGATTTTGAAATATGTAACAGATATTGAAATCATATAATTACAATGGCAAAATTAGATAAACATAATTTTTTTAATTTTGTGCAAACCATGACTAAACGTATGTACACATACTTGTACACCATACTGACTGTATAAGGACACTGCATACATGTGTACACATACTTGTACACCATACTGACTGTATAAGGACACTGTATACATGTGTACACATACTTGTACACCATACTGACTGTATAAGGACACTGTATACATATGTACACATACTTGTACACCATACTGACTGTATAAGGACACTGCATACATGTGTACACATACTTGTACATCATACTGACAGTATAAGGACACTGCATACATGTATACACATACTTGTACACCATACTGACTGTCTAATGACACTGTATACATATGTACACATACTTGTACACCATACTGACTGTATAAGGACACTGCATACATGTGTACACATACTTGTACACCATACTGACAGTATAAGGACACTGCATACATGTATACACATACTTGTACACCATACTGACTGTATAAGGACACTGCATACGTATGTACACATACTTGTACACCATACTGACTGTATAAGGACAATGCATACATATGTACACATACTTGTACACCATACTGACTGTATAGGGACACTGTATACATGTGTACACATACTTGTACACCATACTGGCTGTATAGGGACACTGTATACATGTGTACACATACTTGTACACCATACTGACTGTATAAGGACAATGCATACATATGTACACATACTTGTACACCATACTGACTGTATAAGGACACTGCATACATATGTACACATACTTGTACACCATACTGACTGTATAAGGACACTGCTTACATATGTACACATACTTGTACACCATACTGACTGTATAAGAACACTGCATACATATGTACACATACTTGTACACCATACTGACTGTATAAGGACCGTGCATACATATGTACACATACTTGTACACCATACTGACTGTATAAGAACACTGCATACATATGTACACATACTTGTACACCATACTGACTGTATAAGCACACTGCATACATATGTACACATACTTGTACACCATACTGACTGTATAAGGACACTGCATACATGTGTACACATACTTGTACACCATACTGGCTGTATAGGGACACTGTATACATGTGTACACATACTTGTACACCATACTGACTGTATAAGGACAATGCATACATATATACACATACTTGTACACCATACTGACTGTATAAGGACACTGCATACATATGTACACATACTTGTACACCATACTGACTGTATAAGGACACTGCTTACATATGTACACATACTTGTACACCATACTGACTGTATAAGGACACTGCATACATATGTACACATACTTGTACACCATACTGACTGTATAAGGACACTGCATACATATGTACACATACTTGTACACCATACTGACTGTATAAGAACACTGCATACATATGTACACATACTTGTACACCATACTGACTGTATAAGAACACTGCATACATATGTACACATACTTGTACACCATACTGACTGTATAAGCACACTGCATACATATGTACACATACTTGTACACCATACTGACTGTATAAGGACACTGCATACATGTGTACACATACTTGTACACCATACTGACTGTATAAGGACACTGTATACATGTGTACACATACTTGTACACCATACTGACTGTATAAGGACACTGTATACATATGTACACATACTTGTACACCATACTGACTGTATAAGGACACTGCATACATGTGTACACATACTTGTACATCATACTGACAGTATAAGGACACTGCATACATGTATACACATACTTGTACACCATACTGACTGTCTAATGACACTGTATACATATGTACACATACTTGTACACCATACTGACTGTATAAGGACACTGCATACATATGTACACATACTTGTACACCATACTGACTGTATAAGGACACTGCATACATGTGTACACATACTTGTACACCATACTGACTGTATAAGGACACTGTATACATGTGTACACATACTTGTACACCATACTGACTGTATAAGGACACTGTATACATATGTACACATACTTGTACACCATACTGACTGTATAAGGACACTGCATACATGTGTACACATACTTGTACATCATACTGACAGTATAAGGACACTGCATACATGTATACACATACTTGTACACCATACTGACTGTCTAATGACACTGTATACATATGTACACATACTTGTACACCATACTGACTGTATAAGGACACTGCATACATGTGTACACATACTTGTACACCATACTGACAGTATAAGGACACTGCATACATGTATACACATACTTGTACACCATACTGACTGTCTAAGGACACTGTATACATATGTACACATACTTGTACACCATACTGACTGTATAAGGACACTGTATACACATGTACACATACTTGTACACCATACTGACTGTATAAGGACACTGTATACATATGTACACATACTTGTACACTATACTGACTGTATAAGGACACTGTATACATATGTACACATACTTGTACACCATACTGGCTGTATAAGGACACTGTATACATATGTACACATACTTGTACACCATACTGACTGTATAAGGACACTGTATACATATGTACACATACTTGTACACCATACTGACTGTATAAGGACACTGTATACATATGTACACATACTTGTACACTATACTGACTGTATAAGGACACTGTGTTTTCAGTGACCCTAAATACGAACAAAATAATTTTTTGCGTATCTTGTTTTGGACACCTCTTTAAAAATAATTTGTGTTTCTTCACGTGTAATCGGACATAATATAGTATTGATCTTTTATAAAGTGTCACTTCTCACTAATGATGTTAGATATGGTTTTGGACAGCTGAAAATTTAAATTTTTTACATGTTTTAATACACACAGTCATATTACTACACAAGGTTATTTACCTCAGCTTCTTGATCTCATTTGGGATAAAGGAGATCCGGTTGTACGCAATATCCAGCTGCTCAAGCTTCTTCAAGTTGAACAGGCTGTAGCCAAACAACAGTAATATCTTTACCTCACTCTGACTGCGTTATAATCCAAGCCAACATACAGTTGTATCATCATGATTTCACAGCTGCCACTGATGTTTCTCAACAAGACACTAGGTGGCAGCACTACTAGTTATAAACAAAATCCGTTTTCTACACGTCTCTGATGATGGTAAGAATAATGTCGCAGATTCTATCGATGCTCTGCAATATCCCCCCCGTACACGTGAATAAATATATCAACATGAAAGTAAGCCTTTATGCAAGCACCAACACAAGTCATGAATAGTGATGAAAAAAGGCCAAATGAATGATGTTTATTAGAGATTAAGTAAAAGAGAGAGAGAAATGTGGGCTCTACATCCCTAGGCCAGGCCTGTGACTGAGCCCAATACTAGTCTCCTGTACCTCTGGATGACAGAGCCCACATTTCGGCACATACAACATTAGCAGTATTGTTATAGATATATAAAACAACAGCATTACTACTGTAATCACAGTAGACCTTAATGCACTGTACCGATATCAACATTAAACTAAGCCTGTCTGTATTAATATTTTCTGAAATGGCAAATATGTGTGAGATTTAGAGGTTTATGCATGCAACTGACATACACTTCTACGTACCGTACTGTGCTCCTTCCAAACCATGTTGACACATCTATTATAGTTATTCTGTGATGTCCACTGACTTATGAAATCCCCAATTGGAGAGTCACAATAACTTACCCCAGTGGTAGGGTCACAATAACTTACCCCAGTGGCAAAGTCACCATGACATATTCCCCATGGCTCAGTCACAATATAAAATATTGACAGAGGCGTAGTCACAATAACTTACTTCCAGGACAGAGTCACAATAACTTACACCAGTGGTAGGGTCACAATAACTTACCCCAGTGGCAGGGTGGCAATAACTTACCCCAATGGCAGAGTTTCAATAACCTACCCCAGTGGCAGGGTGGCAATAAATAACCCCAGTGTTAGGGTGGCAATAACTTACCCCACTAGTAGGGTGGCAATAACTTAACCCAGTGGCAGGGTGACAATCACTCTTACCCAATTGGTAGGGTGGCAATAACTTACCCCAGTGGCTTAGTCACAATAACTTACCTCCAGGGCAGAGTCACAATAACTTACCCCAGTGGTAGGGTCACAATAACTTACCCCAGTGGCAGGGTGGCAATAACTTACCCCAATGGCAGAGTTTCAATAACCTACCCCAGTGGCAGGGTGGCAATAACTTACCCCACTAGTAGGGTGGCAATAACTTACCCCAGTGGTAGGGTGGCAATGAGACAGAAGGAGATGACGAGAGTTTTGAGGTTCTTGAGAGTTACGATGTCGGACGTTATCTCACGGATTGGGTTATTCCGTAGCTTCAGAATCGTCAGCTGTTGTAGCTCAAACACCTCAAATGGAATTATCTAAAACATTCATAATTGTTTTGATTTATATTCAATTTGCTGTTTTACAACTATTTATCATACTGTATGAAAGGTTTTATACAAAATTATATTTTGTACAGCACTTTAAGCATGTTAATGGACATTGTGCTTAATAAAAATGTAGTATTATTATAAGTTGATATCAGTGAGTGTATATCACCATAAGCTGCTCCTGGCTTGGTGGCTTCATCTATACACCAGGGTATGTCATGTTTATCAACAAACAGCATACAACAATGTTGTATGTTTCGAGATAGATAATGTTTTCTGTTGTAATCAGTTAAATGTGTTATTTCATCAGCCAATAACCATGTGAGGTTTAACGTAAATATGGCCTTGTCAAAACATGAGTTTGCACAATTGATACAGTATAACAACAATGTTAGTACCTAAAATTGAGACTGTCTAGGTTTCTCTGGGTGGAATCAAATGGCCAATGATTAATTGATAGATAAATAAAGATAAATTGGGCCTACATAACACGACACTCACCCTGAAGTCATTGAAGGAAAGGTTGCGGTAGAGAATTGGGCCTACATAACATGACACTCACTCTGAAGTCATTGAAGGAAAGGTTGCGGTAGAGAATTGGGCCTACATAATATGACACTCACTCTGAAGTCATTGAGGGAAAGGTTGAGGTAGAGGATTG